>CM041778.1:23591933-24069554 GCA_023374045.1 Limonium bicolor | reverse complement strand
CTTCATCGTTTTGCTGCACCCTTCGTGTTCAGGTTGGTGTTCGATGATTAGTTTTTGCAATCAGATTGGGAACTTCTCCAATCCTAATTTCTTTTCTCTTCAATCTGATTGTAATCAGTGGGTTCTCCGACGTCGCGTCGATCTCTCCTCTGCTGCTGGGTTGCTGCTGTGTCACGTCAATCGTATTCAGGTGAGGTTCGATTCCGTTTCCGTTCAGATTTGGTAGTCTAACAGTTTCTGATTAAGGGTTGTACTTCTCTGCGTTGTTACTCAAGGTTCAGTGGCTGTTGATTGCATTTTTTGGGTTTGCGCTGCTGCTGTTCGTTGTCTGATTGCGCTGTTCAGAATTAGGGATTTGTCTCTGCTGTATACTGAGGTAGGTGGCTTTCGGATTCGATCCGTGTGTTCAGCCTTGGGGAGTTCGGATTCTGCAAATAATTCAAAGATTGCCTTGTGTTTGTGTGTGATTTGTGCCTGTTTTAATGCCATTTCAAGGATTAAACCCCCAAGGTTGTTTTGTAACTGCGTGTGTTGATTGAGTTGTTTTGTGCCTCTGTTCGTGTTGAATTTGCTTCTGTCTTCTGAGTTTTCGGCATGTCCGAACTTCCGTCCGACCTTGGACGTTCGACATGCCCTTCTGCGCTTAAACTTTCTGAAGTTTTCGCTGTGTCCGGACTTCTGTCCGAGCTTTGAAGTTCGGACACAGCCTTCTGCTTTCTCTGGTTTTGGCTTCGACTTGTGTCCAAACATTGATGTCCGGACACAAGTTCGGACTCTACACGTTCTGGTTTCCGAAGATCATCCGAACATCCGTCCGAACTTGGATGTTCGGACACCTCTGTCTCCTCTACTGTTTTAAAGTTCGACCTGTGTCCGAACTTCGTAGTTCGGACACATGTTCGGACATCTGTCTGATTTTGACTTCTGAGTCTCGACTTGTGTCCGAACATTGATGTCCGGACACAAGTTCGGACATGCCTCTGTTTTGACAATAACTTGCTCGTTTGAGCTCCGTTTTGACTTCCGTTTGCGGGGGGTGGATTCCCCTTCTGATTTCCAAGCCATCTATGTGCTTCTGGTGCCTTTGGTGCACATATGCTTATCTGTATTTAAGCTTCGTTTGGGACCTATTATCTCTGTGTCTGAGCTTTGGATGGCTGGTTTCGCTGTCTCTAGCGCACTATGTAGGATCCTTCTGTTCACGGGTGATGTTCCCCGTTCTGTTCACGGGTGTTTACACCTGTTCTGTTTACGAGTGAGGTTTCCTCGTTCTGTTCACGAGCTGGTTGCTCGTTCTGTCTGTATGCTGTGATCGCTAGTGTCCCACTCTGTTTTCTGCTTCTGTCTGCTCTGACTCTGTTTAGTCTTCCATTATATGGACTTCTATTCTTCTTCTGACCTATTTATGGATTCCTTTGACTCCTTCTGATTGTCAATATTCTGTAAAATGTTTTGAGCATGCTGGTTGATGAAGTTGGTCATCTACTGGGCATAGTTGTGTGCTCATTCCCCTACTTTATCTAACATTGCAGATTGATCAGCGAGGGTCATTTGCAGCTCTAGAGTTTAGTTCATCTGGTTACTTTGATTTTTTGAGACTTTATATTTTGAATTGAGCCTTTGGGCCCCTTTGTTAGCTTCCGCTTCTGATATTAGTTTGGTGGGTTTTGTATTACTTTTCGGATGTTACGACATCATTTCGGTATACTTTATTTAAGTATTCTGTTTTGGGCCTTATTTGCTTATTTGCGTTTGAATATTAGAGCCTTGCGTTATTAAGTAATAATATGCGGCGTGTAATACCCCTAACTCCTAGGCCAGTGTTTGGGGGTGTTACAAGATCGGGTTTTCCCGAGTATGAAAGGACTTTCATCTCTCTGGCGTTCTTCCCTGAGTTATAAACAGGGATTGTGGAGGGCGGGAAGGATATTGTAGGTTCCCAGTACACACTGGTAATACCTAACTAGCATATCTCTCACGCTATCACTCCACCCTTAACCCAACTTTACTAAATCCTAACTCGGTACTTCCTAAGCTCGGTAATTCAGTCATCAGAGCGATACTTCGCTCTGATACCACTTTTTGTAACACCCCATCCAACAATAACACACTTATCAACTAACTGCAGCGGAAAACATACTTCATCACATTACTTAACTCGTTGGTGTTACACGCCGTTAACCACCCACGTGGCTAACAAGGCTATTACATATACATTGGATCGGTCTGATGGACTAGATTCCCGAGTGACTACGCATTAATATCCCTTTCCATTAACAACAGCAACATACATATCCATGCCAACAATACCGAGTATTTACAAACCAATGCCAATAACAATCTCGGTCTTACTACACCTACAAAACATAAACAATTTAAATGACTACCCATGTACAAACGACTACCGCGTCCTACTCTCGAACGGCTTCCAGCTCCTTGTACCTGAAATAGGAAAGTGAAGAAAGGGTGGCCCCCCAGGGGCTCAGCACCTTTGCTGGTATGGTAATCCCGCAGCCCACATGCTACCGGGCCACGCACAACTATTGTCGTCTTAGCATGCGGTTGATTACATTTAAATCATGCACGTAAACTACAAACACACAACACATTACACTGCACAACAAAGGCTCAATAAAACAACCAACACATCTACACTTAATAAATCACCCATTGTGATCTTTAACCCCCTAGAGTGTTTCTCATTTAATGGAGCTATTTCCTTAATAGACGACACTTACCCACCAATCGGGTTATCCTTAAAACGCCTCTTATAATAAACTGGAATTCGCATCCCTGATCCACATACTCCACATCTTAACAACATATAACATCACATCGCAATGAGAATTGCAGCACAACAATAATACATAACATAACGGGAACGGTTCCCTTTACGAACCGGCCCAAACATAGTTAGTTCACTTGTAGAGCCTAGATAATGTTGCCAGACTCATGATAAGCTCATTACATAACTCGTTACCGTCTCGTTAAATGAACGGATAACTTAACACCAAGGTGCGTCGGATATAGTAATCCAAGCACACCGAACAAACATAGTATGCCCCTGTGGCCCGACGTGAGTCAGTAAAATAGCCTTGGTTAAGCTAAAGGGAAGGTTGGAACCAAAAAGGAAAACAACCATAACATACAGAGAGGATCGACCTGATATGACAACGACCCACATACTCACACGCGTGGCCGGAACTACCGGACTCCTCACCCCCCGGTTAGCACTTGTTAGAAGTCTCATTATTGGACTTGGTAGTACATTAATTCACAATCAGGTGGTTAAGTCTAGTTAGCCACACACAAGGGAAGTGAACATATTAACACGCACAAACAAACACATAACTAACTCACGCATATCCGTGGTTAGAACGTTCCTTAGGTGGAAACGTTATTACCGGATACCGTTCTCTTACGTTTACCTAATAATGGTTAAACTAGCCTTTCACGCGCATTCGAGGTTACCGGTATCGGTACGCAACACACAACAACAATAACACCATAAACTCGTTTCATGATTTATCTTATAACATGGCAAACATACAAAAAAAACATTGGCATACAAGCCGTGTAATCCGGTAGGACACAGGTTCCAAGAAAACCATACCTGTCACCGGGGTTTCACTCTAACGTGTCATCATATGTTCCTCGTAACACTTGAACAACTGGTAACATTACATTTACTTTCATTAACACCCGGGGTAACTTGTTTGTTAAAGTCTAATGCTCATGACCTTACTACTCTCCCCGTTAATCGGTTAAATAACTTCACGTTTTTAACTTGTTTTACTTCTTCATTTTAACACAACCTTTCACCCACTCAATTATCATTATAGCGCACTTAACATGTCCTTAACAACCTTATAACATCATTACTTATCAATCCCCATCATTACATATCATTTTCCAACCTTAAACAACATTTTTAGAGTGGTCCTGGACTTGGTCCTTACCTAAGCCCCGGACCAACACTTAGTCTAACTCTCGGGTGGTTTTATGCAGTGTCCGGGACTTCATACAGAACTTAAGTCCCAGACCAAATAAGCTATCATCCTTGGGGTAATCAGGGGGTGGTCCGGGACTTCCTACAAGACCTAAGTCCCGGACCAAGGTAGTGTAAGAACTCTCGCCCCTTTTTAATGCATGGTCCGGGTAATCTTCAAAAACCTAGTCCCGGACGCTGTAACAGATTCCCAAATTTGACATTTTCAAGTCTTGTTTCATCTATTCTTTCATCCATTGATTACCCAAGCTTCCATATGATCGTAGGTATATTCTAATGCTAAAATAAAAACCTCAAACTTGTCTAATTCCATATCCAACATGTTACTCAATTTCCTACAAAATTTACCAACACTATAACATTTCTTACTAGGTTTCTAAATGGTGTTTCTCACCTATGACAACAACTATCCTAAAATGTTTTCTCACCAAGACTTTGAAGTATCCCAAACACTCATTTGCATTCTAAATCCTCCAAGACAATGCCTAAACCCTTATTGCATCCTAGTACTCCTTAAGACATGTTTTCCTCTCTAGTAAACACTTGTTCATTTTAACAATGCCTAGTTCACCAAAACTCATTTAAACACTTAGAACTTCTTATACATTTTCCAAATTTTGCCATGGGTTCTCCTAGCACATCAACACTCCAAGACACATAGTTTTTTCACCATTAAACATTCAAGAACACCTAAATCCATCAAGAAACTTCTCACACAAACTTCACCAAATTTACACTACATCACAAATAGTGTATAATTAAATTGCTTGGCACTTAGGCCCTTAAATAACATGGCTCTTAGGCCTTTAACTTGCTTAAACCTGAAACACTGAATTTCCCACATATATATTGCTTTGACCTGCAAATCACACAACATCGCATATACCCTTTAATAGTTTCCTTGAGAGCATTTTACTAGGTCATTCACTTGGGCTCCTTAGGTATTTTATTAAGCAATTCAAGCTCACTTTTCCTAAGGCATTTAAACTACATTGAGATAGTTTGTTTACCTCTTTTCCTCTCAAACTTCTTTCTGTTTCCTTGAACCGAAAATCAGCAAGGAGTTTGAACACTTGTCAACTTTCTAATCTATACATATAAGGGTAATGAGCTTAAGAATTCATACTTAAACTCATATACAAACCCTAGTTTAACATAAGTGTTTAATACACTAAAATGATATTTACCTTTGAATTTTAATGAGAACTTGAATATGTAACAAGAGAGGTTCCCACCAAGCCTTGAATGATTGGAATGAGCTATGAATGAGCAAAAGAAAACACCATTACATGGTGAATTTTCGGTCAACAACAAAAGTGAAAGAAATGAAGTTTCTTTGGTTTTTCCTTACCTTGAAGCAAAGGTGATCAACAAGGCACACAAATATAGACTCAAGCTCCTTACATGTGAATCTCCATGGCACGAAATGATGCTCTTGAAGATTGGAGAAGATAGAGGTGTAGAGCTTGCTCCAACTAGAAGGATGGGGTCTTGAAATTGAATTTGGACCATGGAGCTAGAAGTTACAAGCAATGGAAGTTGGAGATGGTATATTTGCTGTAGCAAAACCGGTTGGAGATTGGGAGAAGATGAAGAAATCGGTGGGGATGAGAAGTAATGAAGAAAGTGTGAGGTGAGAGGTAACTTAGAAGATATTTAAAGTTGTAAAGTAAATAGTGAATTTACTTGCTTTTTCCTTTCTTATTTGATTCATTAGTTAAGTGTGATGAGTCACACTTGGAAAACCGGCCCCTTAGTGTTTTAGGCTAAGTCATGGTCTTGTTGACCAACAAGACAACTTATATTGACTTATATTGTAAACTAGCATATTTTGATTACTATTCACAAAACAGGCACATATTGTGAAATTTTTGATTTCCCATTGATTTAGACTTCCTAATGTGATACTAAGTAGTACACATGTTATTAAGGATAATGATGGACATTTAGCCACTCAAAACCCATTTACAAGACAACTTTTCAAAAATGTGCTTTAAGACTCCTTAAAGCACATTTTGTGTTTTAACTTATTTTCAAGCTTGGTTTTCTTTGGTAATTGGTTTAATTGTTAATTAACATGTCAATAGGTATAGGTATGACCTTTTGTAACACCCCAACCGTTAATCCTTTCATAATCCTTTAATCGTTCCCATACTTACCTTACTCGCAGCGGAATACTTGCTTACTTACTTACTCCCGGCGGGTGATACAACGCCGTTAGCCATCCAAGGCCAACAAGGCTACTACTACTTACTGTATCGGTCTGACGATTAGAATAAACCAAATACATACTACATACTTTACAATGCCAAATACTTACTTACAAATGATTACCGAGTATCCAAGTTAGGCAAATTACATTCCATGACTACTTCCCAAAAATGAAGAGTTTATACAACCTCTCCTTACTATCCAATTAAGAGTTCAATGTCCAAAAGGTGTACCACATGGTACACCGGCTACTCAAAAGGCTCTAGCCGTGTACAACTCGGTACACTATTCCAATTCCTACTAACTACTCCAAAAAGAATCACATGCTGCCCTTACTCTACCTTCACGCCTCGCGGGTACCTGTGGAGTAAAAACATTCCCCCTAGGGGGTCAGCTTACGCTGCATATGATAACCGCATACCCCGCGTACTAGCGAGGGTACGCCAACTATTTGGTCGAGTACATGCGGTTCGTTTCATTCATACATACATACATGCTTTATACAATACAATACCATACATTCATTTACCAAGCATACATACATACAATGCATACAAGGAATACAATACAAGTCATTCGTTCATACTTACCATACTCACCGCATCACGGAGATACAATTCTCCAGTACATACAAAGGTCTTGTTAGCCTTATTACACACCCGGGTTAATCGGGTGTTCAATACTTTTACTCCGGGTCAATGACTTACAATAGTCAAGACCAATACAATTACAATACATACTTCTTACATACTTTACTTCCAGTTAAGTCGGTATGACCTCCGGGCAGGGATACTACTCCCACCACCGGCTTTAGGGTGGCCCACTAATCCAGGATGCTACCCATACAAAGGGAATTGGTCCAAGGAAAAGATCATAGCCAGGATTCGGTCCAACCTCTTGTGGTTCCTTATCCTCACGCGTGCCGAAACTATATCGGGCTTCTACTCATTCCATTTTACTCATTACTCATGTTAGGAGTTAGGTTCGTTAGGAATTAGTAGAAGTCCATACTTACTCCATACATACATACATACACAATACTCATACTTACGCATACACTTCATTTCCATTCATTCATTTCATGAATTATACAAACTAAATGTTCAAGAGCAATAAACAAGAACAATTTAGTTCAAACACATATAAGTGCAATATAAATCCGGTTCATGCATTTATCTTGTTGGTGATCACATAAACACACAAATCGGGGTAACCAAGTTAGGATACAGGGCATGAGGAAATCATACCATTCACCGTCGAACACGTCCTACCGGTTCCCTTGGAGATCAACTATTTGATTCCTATACATACATGAAGTAGTATGATCAATGATCTATTATTGATCTACTTACTCCTTCATTGGTATTTTCAATGCATACTTACTACTCCATTACTTTCTTACTTGGTTACAAAACCATTCTTTCCTTTATTACTTCATAAACTTGTTTTCTTACAAAATAACTTACTTCCTTACCATTATTACTACATCAATGGTGTATTACGACATATATATGCATATGGTATATAGGCATATATATATATATGTATATGAATACTATAGTCATATAATTAAAACATTTTTTTTTGTAAGTGTTTGGGCCGTCCGACCCACCGTCCGACCCAACCCTGGGTCGGACCATTCCAGTAGGTTTTGTCCTCTGAAATTAGTCCCGTCCAACCTAGCACTATTTCGTCCGACCCATACCCTCTGGGTCGGACCATTCCAGAAAGTTTCGATTTGTCATCCAAGTCTGTCGACCCACGTCCGACCCACGTCCGACTCACGGCCTGGGTCGGACCATTCCAGAAAGATTTCCTGTCGATTTTTAAGGCCCGTCCGACCCACGTCCGACTCACGGCTCTGGGTCGGACGGTTCCAGAAGGTTTGATTCTCGTTCTTTAAGCCATGTCCGACCCACGTCCGATCCAGACGCTGGGTCGGACGGTTCCAGAACATTGCTACAGATTTGTTTTTCTTTCCCAATTTCACCCATTGCTTCCCTACTCTTCCTACATGCATCCTACCATGATTTAGCACTAATTAAACACTCTAAATCACCGTAACTCATCCACCAAACTTACTACACAATCCTTACATTTACTTACACATTTTCCTCATTACATTTTCAACACTTATACTAGTTTCCTCACACTTATGCTACAGATTTTGTTTCTTCTTTCTATGCTACAGATTTTTACCTTAACTCTTACACTTCAATACTCCTTCAACTAATGTTACTCCTAGCATCCAAAATGCATTATCTTACACTCTAGTTTCCTTCCATTTACAAACTCATTTCCAATCTGTTACAACTGCTAAGCACTCCATTAAAACTCTCCAACTACTTCCTCTTTGTACACAAGCTAAGTCCTCTCATTTCTACCCAAAATTTGACATGGTTTCCCCTATATTTCTAACATTCTCCACACACTATTTCAGCTCACAATTCATGTTCTCACAGCCTGTTACACAATACTCATTATACACATTTCAATACCACTACAACATCCATAAAATCCTGCACATATACACATACTACCCAATGGTTTTCCCAAGCTTCAAACATCATTTAAAACTTCAAAACTGTTACATTCTTTTCTCCAATGTATTACTACATTACTACTACTCATACTCAATACATTATTCATTTCTACTACTCCAAAAACTGTTACAATACCACATACACAACTAGTTCAAGGTAAGCACAATTACCTTGTCTTGCTAGTTTTCTTTTCTTTCTTTTCCTTCCTCTTCCCTTCTTCTCCTTGTTCTCGGTTCCAATGAGATTCACACACACACAAGTGCTACAGCACATAACACATACACAATACCATTTAGCATAAGTTTTATACTAACCCTAGAATTCAAGTGTTAGGGTTTAGGAAAGAGTGTTACCTTCCAATGAGTAGATTAAGTTCTTGACTAATGAAGGAACAAGATTCCTAGCCCACAAAAGTAGCCAAAACCGGCTGGAGCAAGGGAGAGCCAAGAGTTCAAAAACTGAAATTCTTAAAATGCCAATGAGAGCTAGAAACAATGAATTTTCGGAATTATTTTTACCTCAAGATGAAGAGGAGGTGAAGGTGCTTCTAATGGTGGCTTCAAATCTCCAAATGGTGAATACCCTCAAAAACGAAAATGGAGCTTTTGAGTTTTTGAAAGGATGAGAATCTTCTCCTTTGCAAGGGGATTCTAGTGGTGAAATTTTTATTGAGTTTAGAGGAGATTTGAGTGCTCAAAGAGAGGAGAGAAGGAGAGAGTTGTGTGAGCTTCCTTCCTTCTCCATGGAAATCGTGAGATAGAAGAAGAGAGAATCGAGAAGGGTGCAAACGTGAGTGAAGAGGGGAGTGAGGAGAGAGAGTCTAATTTTTTTGCTTTTTACTTATTAGTTTTCTCCTTTAGCAATAAGGGGAATAAGAGAGTGAGAGTGGGGGAGGGGAAATCGGCCCACACCCACACACACAACAGATTTTAACTTTTATTTACACAAGTGGACACACTAAGTTCTTTATTTGCGTTCTCACCCCACAACTTACCGGTTGTTACAGTTTTCACTAACCGGTACCCGTTTTCCGGAATTTTCTCATTCGATTAATTTATTGGTTCTAAAGCTTCACTAATATTTATTAGGACTATTTAGTTGACCAAATTATTACGAGTCTATTTGACCCGCTTAAAGTCACGTTTTCCCGGTTTCCTCGGGAAACGCGCTTTAAGGTTCTTTTATGCTTTTAACCCATTTTAAAGGTCTGTTTTCTTCAGGATTTGTTCCCTCGTATTTATTTAAGTGTAATTAAGCCTTTAAAAATATAATTAGCCTAATTAATCACTGTTTTTAATTACGGGGTATTTCAATCTACCCCCCTTAAGAAACTTTGCCCTCAAAGTTGCTCAAGGTTACAATTTACCATTTCTACTCATTTGGCAAGTCAATTGCCACAATACATTCTACTACCACCTTACAAGGTGTTCACAATTCTTACACTACCAGCATAAGCAATTCAAATACCATGCCACATACTTAGTTCAAATACCATACGCAATACTCAATCCATACACAATACTTCATTCAAATACCATACACAATGCTCCATCCAATTCATACAATCCACAATACACTTCACAATGTCATTCGTGTCATATACCGTACAACACAAATGCATTACTCATTACATACATACCATACGCATACCATACTCCTTGTATTACATACCGAGTACTACTAGCACTACTTTGTGCCAATACAATACACTTAGCACTACATGTGCCAACCAAAATACAATTACATACATACATACTATGCAATGCTAACCTGAAGCAATGCAAAAGCAAAAAGGCTCTACCCCCCTTAAAAGGGGTACGCCCCGTACCCTCCGTACTATACGGATAATAGACATCTAGTCTACAAATAGATTCGGGTACTTTGCCTTCATGGCGTCCTCTAATTCCCAAGTCGCTTCCTCGACGTCGTGGTTAGACCACAAGACCTTCACCATTCGTACAGATTTATGGCGAGTGTCTCTTGTCTTTGTATCAAGGATTCGCAATGGAGTCTCGACATATCTCATCGTCGGCTCTAGGGATAAGTGTTCGGGTTCTAATACATGAGAGGGATCGGCTATGTATTTCTTGAGTTGTGATACATGAAAGACATCATGCACACGTCCCAATTCTTCAGGCAATGCTAGCCTATAAGCTACGGCTCCAATCCTCTCGGTAATGGCATACGGGCCTACAAATTTCGGGCTCAGTTTGCCCTTCTGGCCAAATCGGAAGACACCCTTCATAGGTGAGACACGCAGGAACACTTGGTCGCCCACGGCGAACTCAAGGTCGCGTCGTCGCACATCCGCATAGGATTTCTGTCTATCTTGGGCTGCCTTCATATTGGCTCGGATTTGTTGTACCTCAGCTTGTACTTGTTCCAAATACTCCGGTCCTATGATGACCGCTTTGCTTGACTCATCCCAACACAACGGGGTACGGCAAGGTCTACCATACAAGGCTTGGAATGGCGACATCTTAATCGAAGCATGATAGCTATTGTTATACGAAAACTCGATAAGATGAAGCTTCTCAATCCAGCTCCCCTGGAAGTCTAAGGCACATGCCCTTAGCATATCCTCTAGTTTTGGATGGTCCTTTCTGTCTGACCGTCGGTCTGTGGATGGAAGGCGGTGCTAAGCTTCAACTCAGTACCAAGCGCTTCCCGTGTCGCTCTCCAGTATCTCGAAAGAAATCTGGTGTCGCGGTCAGATACAATGGTTTTTGGGACTCCGTGGTGTCGGATGATCTCCTTGTCGAATAGCTCTGCGAGCTTCGCCACCTTCCAGGTGTCCTTCATCGGTATGAATCGGGCAACCTTGGTGAGGCGATCGACTACTACCCAGATCATGTTGAGTCCTTGAAATACCCCTAAATTAATTTAAATTAATTTAGGGGATTTCTTTTATTAAACCTTTTAATACTATTAAGTATTAAATTATTATATGGAATTATGAATATTAAATTATATGGAATATGTATGAATATTAAATTATTATATGGGGTTGTGAGATTTATTTAGGGGTTTTCTCCTAATTATTATATATATTGTATAGTATTATGAATTTAATAATAAGATTTATAAGCCAATAAATCTTGGGAAAATTATTAAACACTCCATATATATTATAAAGATTTTAGGAAGTGTTGGAACATTGTTTTGAAACATAAAAGTCAATATAAAATTCTAGAAACCTTAAAGCTTATTAAGCCTTGCTAGAGTTGACTTTTTGAGAATGGTCAAACCAGGTCATGAAACCTATACCAATAAATAGGTTATGAAAAACCATGAAGATCGATAAAAAGAACGTCAAAAACGGATCATCCTAGCCAAAGTTATGCTAGATTGAAGTTTTGAATCAAAATTTTAAGAAGTGCCACGTGTCACTCTGTAAGGGGGTCGCTCACACTTAGCCGATTTCTTCCCTGATTTTCGTAACCGAATTCCCTTACTTTGCCCTAACTTTAGACGGCTGTAACTTTCACATCCCTCAATATTTTTCCATGCCGTCTTCACCATTCTCTTCTCCTACAATTCCTCTTTCCAACCATTACTCACACATACCATAATTCATTATACATCAGCCGGAAATTAGATCCAAAGTAGCCACCTTGCAAAACCGAAACTGCAGTTTTCCAGTTTCTCTTCGAATTCAGGTAACTTCGACTAGCCATAACTTCTTCGTTTCTCAGCCAAATTCCATGTTCTTTAGCTCGTTTTGAAGAGCTCTAATCCCTCTATAACTTTCATGTTGATGACCAAAGCCAATTCCAAACCGTTTGTAAGAGAGAGGTGTCTAAAGTTTCGAATTCATCACAGCATAAAATCACAGTTTTTTTTTCCAGAAAACGTAAGGTAAACTCGAAACTTCTAGCTTCAATATCTTTCTGTATGGTGCGAGTTAGGATTTTTTCTAGTTATCAATGCGTAGAGCTACGTTTCCTCTTTTTATTAAGCCTTTATACGCATTCTAATTCGATCTAGAACTTAACTTATAGATCTGCAAAGTGAGCTCCTCGAAAACATTCAAGTTCGAGTTTTTACCCAGTTTCCGAATTGGGATTCACCAAATTCGTACAATCCGGTGAGTCTCCGATCAAATTTCTCCGTTGTTGCTGTTCGTAATGGTATTTCCGATCTAACCCATGTGTTAATTTAGTCAATTTCGTATTATATTAGGAGAATTTGTAAGAATTGTAATCGATTTTAATTCTGAAACCGAACTAACCCTAACATTCGAATTGATTTCGAATCTTGGTGTATACTGTATTAAAATTGGGGAAATTGGTACCAATAGAACCGAAATTTGATTACGAATCCATAGAAACAAAAATCACTCAATTTCGTTCTGTAGATTTTGAGGAATCTTCGATTTAGTACTCGCCCCCCTTATCGAACTCGCTGATGAACTCGGAGTACAGGAGCCGTCGATTTCGTTTTAAAGGATTTGAACGGCCAAGATTAGATCTGGTGTTTATAAGTTACTAAAGTTTCTATAAAAATTCCAGTAAATAGTCTTAACTTGTTGGGTTAATTTAAATATCTTCCCGAATGTATTTTGACTTGAAATTTTAACCATAGATTCCTTAATTTATGTAGTTTATTTTTATGTAAATTATTAAGGTTTTGGAGCTTTTAAACGTAAGTTATAATTTTTACAAGTTACGGGTTTTCTGGAATTATTTGGCTAAATTAAAAAGATATTTTATGAAATAAAAATTTTATAATATGTCTAAAATGTTATAGTTACTGTATATTAAGTTTGGGAATTTTGGGCAACGGGAAAAGGTTTTAAAAATTGTGTTTGTGAGTTTTTCATAAGAATAACTTATAATATATAGTTTTTAGTGTAATCAAAAATTAAATTATAGTTGATTAATGAACTTTATAGGTTGGGGAAAATATATTAAGACTAATTAACATTTAATACAGTATGTTTATAAATATTTTGGGTATTAACTTTAAGTGAAGTAAAAAAATTGTTACATATATTTATATGAGAGAAATAAATAGAAACCTATATTAAATCAAGGAATTTAACTAAACTACATTTTATTTATTATATATAATATGGAAGCTAATATGTTTAACTAAAACTAAGGGAAATACTTTATTTTATAAACCATAAATCAGTTTTGGATATGTCTAAAAGATATTAGATATAATTAAATACAATAGAATTTCCTAAAGAATGTTCTGGATAAATCTTAACATATGTAGGTATATGTATATATATATATATATATATATATATATAAATACAATAAAAATAGATAAAGGAAATAACATTCCTTGTGAGAAATATAATAGGAAGGATATATATATATATATATATACGATAAATAAATAAAGAAATAAAATACCTTATAGAAAATAGGATATGAAGGAATTAATGAGTTAAACTAAACCTCTACATGATACTAATAAAAAGAATATTATATGAGGTGGTACTAATTTATGGTTATGAATTGAGTTTTTAGTTACCCTTGAATTTCTAAGATTCTTATAAACAGTATTAAAATACATGTATATATTTAGTCAATGTCCACAATGTAAATCTATAATTGGGTTAAGAAATTAATAAGTTGAAATTTTGGAATATTTGTAATTAGTTTACATAAAGTGTTACACAAGTAGATCTTATTAATAATTGATAATAAAATGAATGAAATACTTTTACATTTAAATGTTCATATTATATAAACAATAATAAAGTAAATGAGTTACTTTTACGTCTAAATGTGAAGAGGATAAATAAGTCTAGATTTAATCATTTCTTAATATTTATAGTATTGAGTAATAACGTAATATTTTGAGACAAAATTATTAAAAGGGATTATGGTATAAGACTATTAAACAATGATTAGGAAATTACTCTACATAATAATCCTTAAGTTTCTTAGAATTAGTTAGCCATATAAAATACATTTATTACTAATATTCAAGATGTGAGTTTATAAATAAGTGTTGTACATAATAGTTAAAGATTTACTAAAAGGTTTATAAATAGGAATTAGATACTTAAAATCTTTAAACCTTTAATTAGATGAAATTAGGTTACATAAGAGATTATGTTGATTTACCTTTTGACACTGGAAATATTAATGTGTCATTTGAATATAAGGTATGGGGATTTTTCAGAATATATTATCTTATTAAATAGTTAACAGTTTCACTTACGATCCATAATTTAATTCTTTGATAAATTCTACCTTATGTAGATATATTGTCCATCCTAAATACAATAAAGGAAATTAATTTATTAAGTTATACCTTTGAAACTTTAGGTTTTGTAAACAATATAAAATGTATTTAAGACTTGAGTTTAACGAAGTTTAATATAAAAGGATTATACACGGTCTATAGAGAGAATGTGTGTAAAAGTAAAACAGTTAGGGAATTAAATGTAAGTAAGGATACATAAAATGTTATCTTAAAACACCTTATTATAAAGATATGGTTAAGTAAATAATATACTTTGTGATACTAAATGTAAGAGTTTGATGAGTCTGAGTTAACTATAATATGGTTATTTCAAGATGAAAAGTAATTTAACAACTTATGACAAGATTAATAGATGGTTGTAATTAAAGGCCATTCTGAGCTAAGGATATGATAATTGAGTTTAGTGGCTCAATTAAGTTATAATAAAAAGTATCTACAACACTATGATTCCAATATACACGATGTAGATCTTAAAAAAAAATTAAGGGGGAACCTAATCATGATGGTTTATTTGGTATTATTGATAAAGTACATAATCATTACATTGCGAATTAATAGTATAGTATTCTAAGATAAACCTATTATAGGTCATGAGACGATGTTTATTCTAAAGTAAGAATAAAAGTATTGAGCTTAAGAATTGTTATTGAAATTCTAAGATTGGTTGAATAACATATAATGCACTTATGTTAGAAAGGGTCTTTTATGTAGGAATTATGGTTAAGTATGGGTAAAGTGGATAAGGGTGGAACAATTAACAAGTGTAGTAAAATACATTCCTTGGTCTTACAACCTTGGGCTATACAACCTTCTAAAATAAGTCAAAGGCTGTACATAACATTTAAGCGAGGGCTTATAAGGTAATTGAGGTTTGGAAATAAGAGAGAGGAATTTATTTAAGTTTTACCTAGGATACGGGTTGTTGATAGTAAGTTATCTTTAATGTTCCTCAGAGAATTGTTGAATGTTTGCACGAGTATACTAGAACTGCTACAACATTGACCAGGTACGATTTCTCGTACTCAGCTCGATGTGTTTTGGACTTTATGGAATGTGTTGTACGATTTCTCGTACTCCGATATTTTTGATGATTGGCTTGTGAAATGTTTTGGAAAACGCTAACCGACTTTAAGAGGAATTTAAAAAAAATGGTTGTGTGACTAACTCAGCTTGTCTGACTAACTGAGCCTTGTATGTGAAACTCACTTGGGTATTGGTTCCTTCTCTTCGGTTGTTCCACTGGACATTGATTACTTGGGGTTTACGCTTCTGCACTCTGTAGGACTGAGTGTTTTGGTATTGCTCTGGGTAGTTGGTGATCTGGTGGGAATTTGGAAAAAGTCGTCTTTGGTATTCTTTCTTTGACTCTGGACATTTGTTTCATCCATGAGTGGGGTCGTTGCTGTGGCGTGCGCGCGTCTTCATCGGTAAACAGTAAAGGGCTGTATACCCTTGTCCTGAGAGGACGTAGTTAACAGTAAGGGGCTGTATATCCCCTGTCCTTAGTGGACGTTCTTGGCGGTGGGGGCCATCTCTCCCAGTTGGTGTCATTCCATTCTTGAGTTGCTGGTTTTGGTTTTCTCTCATTCATTCCTAGTCCTCGTGACTACATGGGTTTTTCTACTCCAACTTGGAAATGGATCTAACATAAGTAATGATTGTTCACTAATTCTTGGTGTGTGTTATTTACTAACTTTACTCTTCTGTTATTTGTCTCCTTTGAAATGTTATGTTGACTTGGTGTTTTAAAAGGGTGTTTTGTTTCGCTACTTTGTTTAAGCGCTGTTTTCAAGTTATTGTTTATTCTCAAGTTATATTAAAGTTTTGTTTTGGAGAATTGTACCAGTTCCATTCCAGGGAACTGACCCGCCCCTTTTGGGGTGGGCTGCTTGGTTTCATCTTGCAGGTACGAATTGATTTACAGGTGGCCACGAAGAGAATGAGCGTTTGGGATGGGACTAGGTTTTGTGGAGAGCGAATGTGTTTTATTGTTATGTTTTGTTAAGTTTTCTCGAAGTTCAGACCGTAACTTAGTTAATTGTAAAGGTTGTAATTGGTGAGGTTGGTACCGGGTGTTTGGAGCCCGATGGTCTGTAGCACCTTTAGTTTATTTTCCGCTGTTGTTTTATTATTATAGGGGTGTTACAGTCCTCCCCTAGCAGTGGGAGTCCAACAACAAAATCCATGGAGATATCGTGAATTTCCACTCCGGAATGGGCATGGATTGCACCATTCCTCCCGGTCTTCGGTGCTCAAACTTCACCTTCTGGCATGTGAGACACCTCAGAACATACTCAGTCACGTCTGACTTCATCCTGACCACCAGAAGTACCTCTTCATGTCTTTGTACATTTTAGAGGCTCCCGGATGGACATGCAATGTCGAACAATGTGACTCGCAGAATGCGATCCCTTAGCTCAGCATTGCTTCGGGGGACGCATAATCTGCCATTCAAACGGATCAGACCATCTTCATGCAGTTTGAAGTCGTACTTTCGGCGCTCGAAGGTACCATCTGTGATTTTCTGTCTGATCTCTGTGAAGTAAGGGTCGCTCAACTGAGCGTCTCGCACCTCGTCAACCAAGCTAGAAGAAGCGAGTAGCGAATGGAGCGAGTGTGCTCGACGACTCAGGGCGTCGGCTACTACGTTTGCCTTCCCTTCTTTATACTGGAGGTTGATGTCGTAATCCGAGAGGAACTCCATCCACCTCCTCTGCCTTAGGTTCAATTCTTTCTGGGTGAATACGTACTGTAGACTTTTGTGGTCGGAATAGATGGTGATGCTTACCCCATAGAGATAGTGTCGCCATATCTTCAAGGCGAAGACAATGGCTCCTAACTCTAGATCATGTGTCGGGTAATTCTCCTCATGCTTTTTCAGCTGGCGAGAAGCATAGGCTACTACCTTGCCATGCTGCATGAGTACGCATCCCATGCCCTTGCCCGATGCATCACAATACACCTCAAATCCCTCTGTGCCCTCTGGAAGTGTGAGAATTGGCGCTGAGGTCAATGAGTCTTTAATTTCTGAAATGACTTCGCACTCCTTGTCCATACAAAGGGTGCATCTTTCTTCATCAATGCCGTCATGGGCTTAGCGACTTTCGAGAAGTCCTTACAAACCTCCGGTAATAACCGGCTAAACCAAGAAAGCTCCGGATGTCGGTAACAGTCTTAGGTCTAGGCCATGATCGCACTGCTTCAATTTTGGATGGATCTACTGAATGCCCGCGCTCGAGATGACATGACCGAGGAATGATACCTGATCTAGCCAAACTCGCATTTGGAGAACTTCGCATACAGCTGGTTCTCGCGCAGTGTCTCAAGTACTTTTCTCAAATGGTTTTCATGCTCTTCTGGTGACTTCGAATACACAAGATGTCGTCAATGAATACTACTACTGAAGTGTCCAGCTGATCACTGAATAACCGATTCATTAGGTCCATGAATTTGGCTGGTGCATTAGACAAACCGAATGGCATCACCGTGAATTCGTAGTGGCCATATCTTGTTCGGAATGCTGTTTTCTGAATGTCTTGCTCTTTGATAGCAATTTGGTGGTAACCGGATCGGAGATCAATCTTAGAAAAGACGGATGCTCCCTTCAACTGATCGAACAGGTCGTCGATGCGTGGCAATGGGTATTTGTTCTTTACAGTGACCGCATTCAATTCGCGGTAGTCGATGCAGAGGCGGAGACTACCGTCCTTCTTCTTCACGAAGAGGACCGGTGCTCCCCAGGGTGATACGCTCGGGCGTATAAACCCTTTGTCGAGAAGATCATGTAGCTGTTCTTTAAGTTCTGCCATTTCTGCCGGTGCCATACGGTATGGTGCCCTAGCGATGGGACCAGTACCCGGTACAAGATCGATTTCAAATTCTACCGCCCTCTGTGGTGGCATACCAGGTAGCTCTTTCGGAAATACATCAGGGAATTCTGAGACTACTGCTACCTCGTCACTGAACTCTGGATCTCTCTCCAGGTCTTGCACGTGACATAAATACACTTCATGCCCTTTTCTGAGCTCCCGATACATTGCCATGGCGGAGATGACTGTAGTTGAAGGCTCTCTCGGTCTCTGGCGGTATGAAACAGTGACCCCAGATGGACTCTTGAGCAGCAATCGGTGCTCGGCGCATAGGATTCTCCCCTTGTGCCGCTCCAACCAGTTCATTCCAATAATTAAGTCGAATCCCAATCCGTTGAATTCGATGAAGGAAATGGGAAACGCTTCACCTTTGATTTGAATGGTGGCTGATTTGTAATACTTGGTACATTGTACCCGCTCCTTCGATGGGAGAGTAACCAAGAAGTTTGGTAGCTCATCCGCATCTAGCCCCAACTTCTTCGCAAGAGATGGCGATATGAAGGTGTGAGAGGCGCCGGAGTCGAATAATACTGAGGCTTCGATGCCGTTTACTGGGAATTTCCCGTTAGAATGGTGCCGCTCTTGCCGGCTTGTTCTTCGGTGAGGATACTCAGGTTACCTTCGGTACCGAGTCCACAACCTATTGATTCATGAGATTATAAGTAAAGATGGTGGAACGCAAGTGGAATTTAATAACCAACACTGCTTTTATTGAAAACCAACCATCATACATACTGTGTCTCTAATACACGTTACTACTGGATTACATGCTACTACAAGATTAATACTTTCTAAAGGTAAGGTTCAGGCGTCCTGGTATCATGTGTGTGGCATTGATTATTGCCGGTGGCCGTATTCAACTTGATCTTCTGGATCCCGTGATACAGCAACCTTGATTTCCACCCTAGAACATCTCCTGATCTCAATACCAATTTTTCTGCGAGGTCCACACGCTTCCGCTCGCTATACAAAAATACGGCGTCATCACCAATGGACCAAGACACTACGGGCACTCCTAGTTCAAGAGATTCCGCTGTCTCGTCCTTGTCTTGGTGTAAGCCAAGTCGTCCTTCTTTTCATAGAAGTTGACGATACACAGATCTGCTTCAAGTGCAGGGATTGGTTCATCTTCATTGTTGTGCAATTTCTACAGCTTGTGTGACAAGCGTTTGGAATTCTGGGGTATTGATGGAGGTGTTGCTCTGTCTCCTGCTCGCGTTGTTTGGTATGTCTTGGTATAAGGGTTCCAGTCCTTTCCCAAGCACATCATTTTCAGCTTCATTGTAGCTCCACCGGGGAATTCGGGTGTATAAAATCCTCCTGGACCCGTTCCTAACTCGTTGCATCGTCGGATGATTGAAATTTGTGCTTCGGGTGTCAGGTATCCTTTTAAAAAATCATACCTGGGCGGATGACCTGACACTGTTCGTTGTTGAAGTGGTGATTGGCGATGTCGATCTCTTCATGAGGTGAGTTTGAAGGTATTGGGTAACAGATATGGAATTTCCCTAAGGTGGTAATTTCATCTAGAATAAGTTCTAGGCTCACTAATTCATTTCATGCTCAATACGTATTTCCACGTTACTTATTCATGCTCAATTTCATACTTCAAGTACTTACGCATTCATACATTTACTCATACAGTTACTTCACTACTTAGACATGCTTTTCAAGGATTAAAGGTTACGGTAGTTACCTGGGCCGGACTTAGTCCCGGTCCCATCACGGTCAATGATGTGTAGGCGGGCTGCCTCTGCGGTGCGCCCTTCTGCGAGCCTCGGGATCCCTGTCCCTGTGAGGTATGCTGGGCATGAGCATCACCAGATGCAGCTTCCTTGCCCTCACGCTGCTTGTAGCCCTGGTAGTTGCCCTTGGGTTTAGAATTCTCCGGGCATGCATTGGCACGGTGGCCCGGTTTCTGGCAGGTATAGCAGCGGATCTCCCTTCCTTGGCAATCTGTGCCGGGATGATCCTTGTTGCATTTACGACAGATGTAGCTGCGGCCGTTGGATTGGTTCTTTCCTTGGCCAAATCCAGAACCCCTAAAGGGCTGAGACCTCAGTGGCTTCGCTGCCACTGGTGCGGTGTAGGCAATCTGTAAAGGCTCAGTTGCCTTGCCCTTCTCAGCATGGGCACCGCCGTCTCCGGATGTATTTTTCTGCTGGTGGGAGTGCTTCCCTTTCCTTTTCTTCCAGGGTTTGGATTGGTTTTGTTCTTCGGAGGGGTTACCCTTGCCGCTCACCTTGCGCTTCAGCGCTTGTTCCTCATCTCTCAGCTGGCAGGTGATCTCCACTCGAGATGCAGCGTGGTAACACTCCTGAAGGGAGGTAAACCGAGTGAAGCCCATGCCATACCGGAGTCGGCTCAATCCGCCGTAGAAGCGGTCGACCAAGACTTGGCCGGTACCCAAGGTCGGGTAGAAGTCGGAGAAGAGAGGTGAAGGTGCGGTAATATTCATCAACCGTCATCTTCTCAGTCATTTTAGTGCATCGAGCTCAAGCCTTTTCTTGGTCTTGACATGCTCGGGGTAGTACTTAGATCGGAGAGAGAGGTGAATGCTTCCCATCCGAAAGCAGGGTCAGCATGTGCTCGGCCTTAACGAGCTTCCACCAGTCCATAGCCGCGTCTTTGAGGTAGTACGCAGCTATCCTCACTCGAACTCCAGCGGGAGTCTCAAGTGTCTCGAAGGCCGTCTCCATCTCGGAGAGGTAGGCCTCGAGTTTGGCGGGGTCGCTCTCGCCTCTAAAACAAGCAGGTCGAAGGTCGGCGACAGCTTTCACCCAATTCGTTTCTCGGGGATGAGGTGGGTCGGGCTGCTGCTGCTGCTGCTGTTGGTTTTGCTGTGTTTGTACAGCCGTTATTACTTGCGGTAGCATCTGCGCTACCGTGGCGGCGGATCTCAGCTATCGTCTGCGCGCCCGGTCCATCAGATGTCTCTCCTCTAGGTCGGCCTCGACCTCGTCCTGACATCTGAACAAGTGTGGATTACATTAGATGTTGTGATACTATGACCTCATGGTCTTCATTCAAGCAATGGTATCGTCTTTGCAGACGTTAAGGGTATCCGTTGTTAACAACGGTAGTTCCTAGTTAGGTTTCTAAATATCCGTCTTATGACGGTTGAAATCCTAACTCGGTAATCACTACACTTAAGAGTCTAATCATCAGAGCGATACTTCGCTCTGATACCACTTTTTGTAACACCCCAACCGCTAATCCTTTCATAATCCTTTAATCGTTCCCATACTTACCTTACTCGCAGCGGAATACTTGCTTACTTACTTACTCCCGGCGGGTGATACAACGCCGTTAGCCATCCAAGGCCAACAAGGCTACTACTACTTACTGTATCGGTCTGACGATTAGAATAAACCAAATACATACTACATACTTTACAATGCCAAATACTTACTTACAAATGATTACCGAGTATCCAAGTTAGGCAAATTACATTCCATGACTACTTCCCAAAAATGAAGAGTTTATACAACCTCTCCTTACTATCCAATTAAGAGTTCAATGTAAAAGGTGTACCACATGGTACACCGGCTACTCAAAAGGCTCTAGCCGTGTACAACTCGGTACACTATTCCAATTCCTACTAACTACTCCAAAAAGAATCACATGCTGCCCTTACTCTACCTTCACGCCTCGCGGGTACCTGTGGAGTAAAAACATTCCCCCTAGGGGGTCAGCTTACGCTGCATATGATAACCGCATACCCCGCGTACTAGCGAGGGTACGCCAACTATTTGGTCGAGTACATGCGGTTCGTTTCATTCATACATACATACATGCTTTATACAATACAATACATACATTCATTTACCAAGCATACATACATACAATGCATACAAGGAATACAATACAAGTCATTCATTCATACTTACCATACTCACCGCATCACGGAGATACAATTCTATACATACAAGGTCTTGTTAGCCTTATTACACACCGGGTTAATCGGGTGTTCAATACTTTTACTCCGGGTCAATGACTTACAATAGTCAAGACCAATACAATACAATACATACTTTACTTCCAGTTAAGTCGGTATGACCTCCGGGCAGGGAGTACTACTTCCCACCACCGGGCTTTAGGGTGGCCCACTAATCCAGGATGCTACCCATACAAAGGGAATTGGTCCAAGGAAAAGATCATAGCCAGGATTCGGTCCAACCTCTTGTGGTTCCTTATCCTCACGCGTGGCCGAAACTATATCGGGCTTCTACTCATTCCATTTTACTCATTACTCATGTTAGGAGTTAGGGTTAGGAATTAGTAGAAGTCCATACTTACTCCATACATACATACCACAATACTCATACTTACACATACACTTCATTTCCATTCATCATTTCATGAATTATACAAACTAAATGTTCAAGAGCAATAAACAAGAACAATAGTTCAAACACTATAAGTGCAATATAAATCCGTTCATGCATTTATCTTGTTGGTGATCACATAACACACAAATCGGGGTAACCAAGTTAGGATACAGGGCATGAGGAAATCATACCGTTCACCGTCGAACACGTCCTACCGGTTCCCTTGGAGATCAACTATTTGATTCCTATACATACATGAAGTAGTATGATCAATGATCTATTATTGATCTACTTACTCCTTCATTGGTATTTCAATGCATACTTACTACTCCATTACTTTTTACTTGGTTACAAAACCATTCTTTCCTTTATTACTTCATAAACTTGTTTTCTTACAAAATTATTACTTCCTTACCATTATTACTACATCAATGGGTATTACGACAATATATGCATATTGGTATATAGGCATATATATATGTATATATGTACATAGTCATATAATTAAAAACATTTTTTTTTGTAAGTGTTTGGGCCGTCCGACCCACCGTCCGACCAACCTGGGTCGGACCATTCCAGTAGGTTTCGTCCTCTGAAATTAGTCCCGTCCGACCCAGCACTATTCCGTCCGAACCATACCCTCTGGGTCGGACCATTCCAGAAAGTTTCGATTTGTCATCCAAGTCATGTCCGACCCCTCCGACCCAACCTCTGGGTCGGACGAAGTCAGAAACTTCGAAGAAGAAAATTTACCCGTCCGACCCACGTCCGACTCACGGCCTGGGTCGGACCATTCCAGAAAGATTTCCTGTCGATTTTTAAGGCCCATCCGACCCACGTCCGACTCACGGCTCTGGGTCGGACGGTTCCAGAAGGTTTGATTCTCGTTCTTTAAGCCATGTCCGACCCACGTCCGATCCAGACGCTGGGTCGGACGGTTCCAGAACATTGCTACAGATTTGTTTTTCTTTCCCAATTTCACCCATTGCTTCCCTACTCTTCCTACATGCATCCTACCATGATTTAGCACTAATTAAACACTCTAAATCACCGTAACTCATCCACCACAACTTACACAATCCTTACATTACTTACACATTTTCCTCATTACATTTTCAACACTTATACTAGTTTCTCACACTTATGCTACAGATTTTGTTTCTTCTTTCTATGCTACAGATTTTACCTTAACTCTTACACTTCAATACTCCTTCAACTAATGTTACTCCTAGCATCCAAAATGCATTATCTTACACTCTAGTTTCCTTCCATTTACAAACTCATTTCCAATCTGTTACAACTGCTAAGCACTCCATTAAAACTCTCTAACTACTTCCTCTTTGTACACAAGCTAAGTCCTCTCATTTCTACCCAAAATTTGACATGGTTTCCCCTATATTTCTAACATTCTCCACACACTATTTCAGCTCACAATTCATGTTCTCACAGCCTGTTACACAATACTCATTATACACATTTCAATACCACTACAACATCCATAAAATCCTGCACATATACACATACTACCCAATGGTTTTCCCAAGCTTCAAACATCATTTTAAACTTCAAAACTGTTACATTCTTTTCTCCAATGTATTACTACATTACTACTACTCATACTCAATACATTATTCATTTCTACTACTCCAAAAACTGTTACAATACCACATACACAACTAGTTCAAGGTAAGCACAATTACCTTGTCTTTCTAGTTTTCTTTTCCTTCCCCTTCCCTTCTTCTCCTTGTTCTCGGTTCCAATGAGATTCACACACACACAAGTGCTACAGCACATAACACATACACAATACCATTTAGCATAAGTTTTATACTAACCCTAGAATTCAAGTGTTAGGGTTTAGGAAAGAGTGTTACCTTCCAATGAGTAGATTAAGTTCTGACTAATGAAGGAACAAGATTCCTAGCCCACAAAAGTAGCCAAAACCGGCTGGAGCAAGGGAGAGCCAAGAGTTAAAAACTGAAATTCTTAAAATGCCAATGAGAGCTAGAAACAATGAATTTTCGGAATTTTACCTCTAGATGAAGAGGAGGTGAAGGTGCTTCTAATGGTGGCTTCAAATCTCCAAATGGTGAATACCCTCAAAAACGAAAATGGAGCTTTTGAGTTTTTGAAAGGATGAGAATCTTCTCCTTTGCAAGGGGATTCTAGTGGTGTAAATTTTATTGAGTTTGGAGGAGATTTGAGTGCTCAAAGAGAGGAGAGAAGGAGAGAGTTGTGTGAGCTTCCTTCCTTCTCCATGGAAATCGTGAGGTAGAAGAAGAGAGAATAGAGAGAATAGAGAAGGGTGCAAACGTGAGTGGAGAGGGGAGTGAGGAGAGAGAGTCTAATTTTTTTGCTTTTTACTTATTAGTTTTGTCCTTTAGCAAATAAGGGGAATAAGAGAGTGAGAGTGGGGGAGGGGAAATCGGCCCACACCCACACACACAACAGATTTTTAACTTTTATTTACACAAGTGGACACACTAAGTTTCTTTATTTGCGTTCTCACCCCACAACTTACCGGTTGTTACAGTTTTCACTAACCGGTACCCGTTTTCTGGAATTTTCTCATTCGATTAATTTTATTGGTTCTAAAGCTTCACTAATATTTATTAGTGACTATTTAGTTGACCAAAATTATTACGAGTCTATTTGACCCGCTTAAAGTCACGTTTTCCCGGTTTCCTCGGGAAACGCGCTTTAAGGTTCTTTTATGCTTTTAACCCATTTTAAAGGTCCGTTTTCTTCAGGATTTGTTCCCTCGTATTTATTTAAGTGTAATTAAGCCTTTAAAAATATAATTAGCCTAATTAATCACTGTTTTTAATTATGGGGTATTTCACCTTTAGGTCTTATACAAATTTATCCCCAGCTTAGAGCACATTTTTGCCCATATTGACTTTAAGGTATTTATTTGTGTTTTGTTTGGTTTAATCGTCTCCCAAGGTTACCTAAGGACTTAATTAACCTTATTAAATCATAATTGAATGTTATTAAGTCTTGGTAGGTTCTTTGGGTCCTAACCAAGTTCACTCCAAGCTTAGAGCATGTTTTTGCTCAAACTGTGTCATAGTGCTTTATTGTGTTTTACTATGGTTTAAATTGTACATTGATGTTTCTAAGGCACTTTTTTGCCTTTAAATACCATATTTTAATGTTTAAGCAACATATCAAGGTTTGGGGTATTTCACTAAGTTTGTGATTTAATTGATTAAGGATTTAAAACTATGTAGTATAATGTATTTTGGAGTGTAATATAAAGTTTATAAAATAAATGAGGTTATAATATAATAACCGAAAAGTATAGTGTATTTATGGGATTAAAAATATTTGTAGGTCCTATATGGATATTTAGAAAATTTAGAAAAGAAAAGTATGATTTAAGGATTTAATAAATTAAAACTATATGTTATGCGAACAGTAGTAATTTATTTGAAAAGAAATAATATTATTTGGGGTTAGTTTGTAATTAATAAAAGATATGGAAAAATATGCCCATGCGTGACATGTAAAAACAATTTGAGAATTTATAAAGTTGAATTGTCATTTAGACAATTATAATCATGTATCATAAATAATACATGAGTATAAAGTACATTCAAGATTTTCAAGTAAATCAAAAGGAAATGAATATAGGGAATTTAATGTGTGAACACCAAATAGTACTTGGAGATTATAGTATATTGAATATAAAGTTAAGAGGAGAATTAATTAACATGTGACCAATAAATGTCATTGATGAAATTGTAAATTGTTATGTCATTTGGACAAATATATCATGACATGAGAATAATACTTGAGTATACAAAAATACATTCAAGGGAATTATATAAGTTAAGAGAAAATAATTGATGTAGTACATAAGATCGTGGAGGTAATTAAAAGAGAATTACCATACAATATGAGTCTTATAAGTAAAGACTACGATGGTTTAAATTATATAGGTAAACCTTAAACATAAATAAGGTTAAGAGGTTAAAAGAAATTATCTAAGCATTAAAAATAAACCTCACATGAAATAACGAGTACGAGGACATTTCATGATACGATAAAATTATTATGCGAGGGTAACATAAATTAACACTCTCAGTTAATCCTATTCTAGGATTTTGATTGGCTAGACGTTGACTGGAAATTAATGGAGTACAATCTTTGGTGAACGGTATGGATTCTTGCAACCTGTTTGCTAACGGATTACATCGGCTGGTGTGCTATCTATTGTGTGAAATAACGACCAAGATAATTGCATGTAATATGTTGCACTTGCGTTTGTGTATCATTATGACTATTTTGTGCACTGCTAAGTTATTTTATGTGCGTGAACGATACTAACTGTAACTGAAATACCCCTAACCTTTAAATAATTAAATAATGGTAAATAAATATTATTTGGGGAATTATTAAACCCTGAGAAAAGTATATAAACACTTGGGTGTTAAAACGCATCTAAACTCCTTAAGGTCAAAAACGAGCGTTAAAGCCCGACCTTAAGATAATCAAGTTATAAGCTATAAAACTCCTATGAAGTTAAACAAGGATCATTTTATGACCTTTAAAAACACAAGTCCTCAGTTAGAACTGAGTAAAAATACAATATGCCCGGGAGTTCCCTTAAGGGCCCCTTAAGGCCCGAAAGTCCCGGAAATACTTCATTAAATAAAGTAAAGCATTACACCTCATTCTAAATGCACAATAACACTTTATTGAACATTTAAGATGAAGTTCTCAAGATAAATTCTCAGTTAAAGACAAAGTGCTCGGAGGTTCCCGATGAGGGCCCCATAAACCCCCGGGAATGCCCCGGAGGGGTACCGAAGTGACACAAACTCCAATATAAATCATTCTTAGAGTTCCTATAATCAATATTCACCATCCTAAAGAGGATTCTCAAGCCACTTTTTCAAAAATAAGCAAAGTGCTCGGGGGAGATTCTTAACACTCCTTTTTGCCCCGGTTAGCCCGGGAGTTGTGTTTTGAGTTGATATAACCCCATATAACTCAATGTAACACCTTAAAATATTATTATTGACTATAAAAATGTGTATAAACACTTGGAACTCATAGCGACTACTTGTTTTCCAGAAAATCCTTAAAGCACAAAAACACACCTTCGGGTGTCACAAAAATGCGTTTTACGCAATTACCTTGAAGTTTTTGAGGAGCCACGAGTAGATAATCTTAAAAGGGGATAAATTGACCATCAAAATAAATTAATTCCAGTACTAAATTCATAGTACAAGTGGGGGAGATTTTTGGGTCAAAAAGGTACCTAAAATCAGCATTTTTACCTTAAACTTTCATCTCTACCTGATACAATGTACCAATAAATGCTGGAACCTATTACACATATTTAGTTGATCTTAGTACTATCGTGTAACAAAAATCAAATTAAACTCAATCCAATTTGACCTCTATAGGCGCCATTTAGGGTATAAATTGACAGTTTAGTTCAAATTTTGCCTTAGGAATGGTGACTCATTTCCCATGTGTCATATGTTATATTATGTCAATAACCTAGCCAACGAGACCTACTACCGTATGAAATCTGCAGGAAAAATAGGATTAGTTTAAAAACAAAAGTAATGAAATAAAATACACAAAAGTAGATCTTGGTTCATATAAGACAAGGTTGCAAATAACAAAAGAAATCATCCATCTCTAGCATGTCTGCCGATTTCAAGCATGGACAAGGGGGAATTATTGCTGTCAAATTGGTCAAGAAAGACAGCTACCTAACAATGCAATTATCTATGTCAAAAACCAACAAAATCAGTGCATACAAACAGCACACACTACCGATTTCATGCAAGGAAAGAAGGTATTTTGCCTCATAACAAATTAAACTAAAACACCAACTAGATTAGGCATGTTCTCATATTTCAAAGGACAAAGAAATCAGTAGCCAATCTATACTAATACCACCATAAGATACAGACAGAACAAGGACAAAGTACTTAGAAAAATTAAAAGAATCATGCACCAACCTTACCTTGTCTTCTTACAAGTTGTCAATGAAAGTCTTCATTCTCTTGCCAATCTAGCCGAAGGGAGCTGCTGATATAGAAGACTTTTGTAGTCAATTTGAAGACAAATAAAACAAAAGCAAGACATAAAATAATGCCTTGGAATATAACAATTATTCCCATTTGATTTCTTCCTTTGCCTATCTTCTAATACCTTACGTGAGTCATTCTTTCATTTGCCCTCCATGGCCGATTGAGTAAGGCTCTCCTCTCCTCTCTTTTCTTCTTCATTTGTTAGTTGATTCCTTAGAGCTTCAAAGCTCCATTAATGGTGTTCTAAGTTCTAACACCATTTCTATGTAATTTCCTAGTAAAATCTACTAAGTCTTGAAGCAAGAAATCATCCTAGCAAGCTTGCTATTTTCACCAAGGTTATGTTCCAAGGAGGTTCCTAAATTCAACAACAATACAAGGAACAACAAGATCAAGTTAAGGTATACTTTCATGTTAAAAATCTTGGTAAAATACCCTAAAGTTATTACCGAAATTTATGAACTTCTAAACCTATATTCTCTTCATTATTTCATGAAGGAAATTGAGACCTACAACCATCTCAAGGTCTACCGAAAATTCCTTGAAAAATTCCTAAGGTAAACTCTTGTAAACTACTCCAAATCTTATTTATAAATCTTGTTAGAAGTCTAACAAATGGATCTCCTAATATATTCAAGGAGGCGAATTCTCTTCATCAAAATAGCATTTGGAGAGCTTGGAATTCAAGGAGAAATCAAGTACAAGAATTGTCTTGATTTAAGGAGTAAGTTTATATAATTAAGGTTTATTAAGTTTAAGCTTGATTTAGCTTCAAACTTTGGTATAAAAATTATACATAATCTCTAAATAAATTAAGGCCGAAAATACTATGGGTTATAATGTCAAGAAAATAATTTATAACATATAAGGTAAGATTATTACCTTAAGAAATATATTTGTATCACAAAAATTAAATATGATACACATATTATTAAACCGAATTGTCTAAGGGTTATTTGTTCTATTTCGAGTTTATAATCATTCTAAGTCATTAGCATAATTTTTAGAAGTGTTATATGGCTTATATACATTTATATATATTTATTATAAGATATAAACCAAGTTTTAAACCATATGGTAAAATAAAATTAAAGCCGGGAGCTTAATGTATTATTTGGTGATTTATGAAGTGTATAAGTATATTAGCTTATATTATAAATTTTGGGAGTATTAAAAATAGCTACAAGTATTTAAATGGCTAGTTTAATAAGTTATGTGGTTAAAATGTAAATTTTGAAAGGTTTGGTGTATTAAATGTAATTGCCGGGAATTAAAGGGGTGATTTGGTATATTTATGTTAAATATAAGGTAGGAATAATTTATAATTTTGGTGAATTTAAATAAGTGTTAAAATAACATTTAATAAAGTTTTGGGGCTATTTTGTAATTATTGGAAAGTTTAGAGGTGAAACCGAATTACTTATGATTTTATGGGTATATTAAAATATTAATTGTGAATTAAGTCTTGGTCAAAGTGTTGACCAAAAACTTTGGATTAAAATGATTTATGACATAAAATATTAAGCTTATAAAAGTTATGGGGTGAATATGTAATCTATAGAAATTAATATATAAAACGACTTGGACAAGGGTGGAAATGCAATTTATAAAGTATATGGGTCATTTGGGTTATTTAAGATAATTAAATAGTAAACTATAGTTTATAAGTTAATATGTAACTTTATGAGGTTTTGGGGTTAAAGTGTAAATATAGAAACTATATGTTGAAACTGAAAATGTATGGGCTAAATTAGTAATTTTATAAAAGTTGGTGAGATTAATTTGTAATTACCGAAAAGTAGTAAGGGTATTTGGCAAATTGTAAAAGTAAGGTGGTTAATTGATAATTTACAAGTTAATGTGGTCATTTGGTAATTTATAAAGATTAATATATTTGTTTTGTAATTTCCGAAAGTTAATATGGATAATTGGTAAATTATAAAAGTTATATGGTTATTTGGTAATTTATAAAGGTTGTTGGGTACAAAATATAAATACCGAATTCGTATGGTGGGTTTTATAATTTAATAAAGAAAGGAATTAAAACGAGGTAATATAATGTATTATGGTATATTATGGAGTATAATATAAAGTTTATAAAATAATCGTGGTAATAATAAAAATGACCAAAGGATATAATATAAAGAATAAGTGGAAACAATTATGAGTATATAACTAAGGAAATGGAAATATATTACAAGGTGGAAATTCGATATCACATGTGGATATCACATAGAATAACGAACTGTTGAACTACCTAGGGCCACTGTAAAATAACAGGGGGAAATAAAGAACATACGGAGTTAGTATATTACAAGTGTTAGTTCTACAGTGGTAGTACTGTAATATTTAGTGAATAACTATATTAATATTACCCGGTATTGCATGTATATAACAGCGTACGGGAAGGAATTACTGAACAAGAATTTGTCAAGCTAGCAGTTACTTGGTGAACGGTATGTTAATTGTGTGGTCTGAATATCCTAAGGATTTTCCTAAGGTCCAGACGTTATGTGTTTAATTGTTTAAGAGCGATACCTGTGATTTTATGTATATGATATTGTACACTGTATTGCTCAATACTGTTGTGTTCTATTGTTACGCGAGCGTCTTATGACTGGAAGTTTATACATCTAAACTGGAACAAGACTAACTGACCTTTAGGTATTATTGAACCTAACTGATGGTCAACTATTATAGTCTTAACTCAAGGATTGGTTATTGTGTCACTGACTAAAGGGCTAACTTATAAAGAGAGGAATCCAGACTGTTTCGACTTTCTGGTTGCACATCGTGATCACTACGAGAGACTTCAATGGGAAGTCACTCAAGGGAATCCATCAGTCACATTCGAGGATGGCGGAGGGCACTACCTTTGGTGCACAGGTTCGACCGGATCGGTCTTATATTTTGTAACACCCCATCCAACATCAACACACTTAACAACAAACTGCAGGGGAAAACATACTTCATCACATTACTTAACTCGTTGGTGTTACACGCCGTTAACCACCCACGTGGCTAACAAGGCTATTACACATACATTGTATCGGTCTGATGGACTAGATTCCCGAGCGACTACACATTACTATCCCTTTCCATTAACAACAGAAACATACACATAGCTTCCAACTGTACTGAGTATTCACAAACTAATGTCGATTACAATTTCGGTCTTACTACACCTACTGTACATATATAACTTTAATGATTACTGAAATACCCCAAACTTAGATATGGTGTTTAAATGTTAAACTAAGATATAAGGAGGCTAAATAATGCCCTAGAAACATTAAGAAACATTTCTAATCAAAGAAAATATAAGGAAACACCAAAATAGCAGTTTAAGCAAAAACGTGCTCTAAACTTGGAGAGACTTGGGAGAGTACCCAAATATTGTTCTAAGACCTTATTAATATCCTAATGGTCATTTTAAATTAATTACCAAAGAAAACCAAGCTTGAAAACAAGTTAAAACACAAAATGTGCTTTAAGGAGTCTTAAAGCACGTTTTTGAAAAATTGTCTTGTAAATGAGTTTTGAATGGCTAAATGTCCATCATTACTCTTTAATTAACATGTGTACTATATAGTATCACATTTGGAAGTCTATATCAATGGGAAATCAAAAATTTCACAACAATGTGCCTTGTTTTGTGAATAGTGAATTAATTAAGCTAGTTTATAACATAAGTCTATATAAGTGAGACATTTGGTCAACAAAGACTTAAGTACCCTCATTATTAAAAGGGGGCCGGTTTCTTATGAGGTGAGTCACCACCTTCATGAGTCATTAAGTAAATAAGAAAGCAAATAAGAGTTATAAAGCAAACACTATTCACCTTTTACATAAATATCACACTTTATTAGTTCTCTATCCTCACTTCTTCATTCTCCTTTGTTTTCCCACGGTTTGAGCTCTCTCTCTCCCTTCTCCATTAACGTGAAGCACAACCCCATGCTAGCTCCATCTCCTTTGCACACTACTTACTCATTTTAGCTCCAAAACCAAAACAAATCACATATTCTTCTTAGTTAGCTCAAGCTCTCTCTTTCTATCTTTTCAAAACTTCAAGAGCTTCATTTTGGTGCCAAGTCAAACCACCATTAGAGGAGAAATTCAAGTTTGGAGACTCCATTGGCTTCTCCATTCTCTTAAGGTAAAGAAAGTGTAAGAAAATCTAGGTTTCCCACCATTTTCTTCCTTGTCCGAAAATTTACACTCATGGGACTCCATGTTTATGCCTTGTTCTAGCTTGTTTTCTACTCTTCAAAGGATTGAGGTCCTTCTTGCTTCATATCCAAGCTTGTCTTGAGAAACCAAGGTAAAACAATCACCTTAATACCTTAAAGCATATTTTTAACCTAGGGTTTGTTCCTTAGGGTTAATGTGTTATCTAGTACTCATTGGAGTCATTGGATATTGGTTAGAACATTGCAAGGAGATACACATTGGTGACCGAGATTGAACAAAGAAAAACCTAAGGAAGAAAGCTTTTTAAGCTTGTAAAAGAACAAGGTAAATTACTTACCTTAAGGTGTTTTATTGTTTAAGGGAATGGGATTTAGATATGTGATGAGTTTAGTAGAGAGTTTACATTAGAAAAGGTTATATAAACCTAGGAGAAACAATGAGCATATTTGAACTTGTGACTAAGAGCAAATGAGAAGAAGAGATAGTTAAAACAATGTTGAGGTGAATACAAGAAGCATTTTATTTCAATGGGAGCCTTGTTGTGTGTATTCGCAGGTTGAAGGCAAATATATGTGGAAATTCAGTGGTTAAGATTATTGTCATTTAAGGGCCTAAGTGCCAAGCATTTTAAGTTTAAGCACTATATGATGATGTGGTGTGGTTTTGGTGTAAATTGTGTGTTAAGGTGTTGTGGTGAGAATTTGGGTGATGTTGGTTGTTTGATGGAGAAAAACCATGTGTTAGGATGTACTATATACTAGAGAACCCATGGCAAAATTTAAAGGAGAGCTTAAGTGTTTAAGATATTCTAAGGGAATTTAATGACTAAGGAAGTACTAGGATGTTCTATAGGTTGTCTTGATGAAAAAGGGTGAAGTTTAAGGTGTTTAATGATTCATAATGACTTAGGCATTACTAGGAAGGATTTAGAAATCAAGAGAATGTATTTGAGTATTTAGGACTTAGGCAAATGTTGATAAACAACTAGGAAGGGAACAATGTGTTGATGGATGGAAGTTTAAGTTGTGAAGGAACATTAAGTAAATGCATAAGAGTTTTAGATAGTGAAAGATGCTTGGGAGATGATGTTATAGTGGTGAGGAAAACATTTGGCATAGTGGTTACATTAGGTATGAACCACCACCTAGAATCTAGTGGAAAACATTACAAGTGTTAGCATTATTACAAGGAAAATGCATAATGACTAAGGTGGATCTTGGTGAATGATTTAATGTGTTTGGAGGATGGTTTAAGATGAGTTTAAGGGTCTAAATGATGTTAGAACACATTGGGTGGCTTAAGGAAAGGTTTAGTGAAGATTTGGCAAAGTTTGGGTATGTTTTGGTGGCGTCCGACCCAGGGGTCCGACCCAAGTTTGGGTCGACGGCCTCTGTTTAGCCAGGGAAAGGTTCTGGAATGGTCCGACCCAGAGGACTTGGGTCGGACATGGGTCGGACGGGTGTAGTTTTAGAGGGCAATAAGTTTCTGGAATGGTCCGACCCAGAAGGTTGGGTCGGACGTGGGTCGGACATGGGAGGTTTTAGAAGACGGAAAGTTTCTGGAATGGTCCGACCCAGTTGGTTGGGTCGGACGTGGGTCGGACATGTAGGGTTTTTCAAACCCGAAAGTTACTGGAATGGTCCGACCCAGAGGGTGGGTCGGACGGCCCTTAACACTTAAAAAAAAAATTTTGAATTCTAAGAATGATAAATGGTGATAAGGTATACCTTTGGTAGGGTGGTAATGATTGTGACCCTAAGAACTTAAGGGCTTAAGTTAAAGTTATATAATATTAATGTTTAAAGTTAAGCTTGTAAGCTAAGTGGCAAAGACTTGAGAGGTTATTGAATGGGAATCTTTAGAGACTAAGTGAGTTAAGTAAGGTGCAAATAACTAATGACCTAAAAATGAATGAATGATTTAGGTTTGTGAATTGGGACCCCGAAGAAGGATAATCAAACAACGATCGACGGTGAACGGTACATTCCTTCTTGTGACCTGCTTGCTAACGAGGTGTCCCTCGGCTTGTGTGCTATCTGTTTAATTGCTATGACTAAAACAAGATAAAGCATGCAACCGGTTATATTTTTTCTCGTTGTGTTTGTGTTATCTTTACACTAACCCGCGAGACTTGAGATTGTTACTAACCAAGTTTAGTACTTACTGAGTTAAGAATAAGAGTTAAGTTTGGTGGTTGTTGGTTAATGCCCGTTAAGGCTTAGCTAGCACATGGTGATTAAGATTTCTACTAACTGGAACTTGAGTGAGGAAACCCGGGACCGATCTCTAGTCATGCATGCTAAGGAAAAAGGGGGACGGTATCTGAATCAGATCCGCCCTCCGCTTAAGGACTTGTCTTCGGACTTGTAGCCTAGGGCCGGTTGCCGGCTCAGCTACGCTGGACTCCCGTCCAGAGTAGGTGGCATTAAGATGGTGCGGTGGGATCACCTAAATCCCAGGTTCGAATTAAGCTACAACCAATCCCTTCCAGGAAAGGTTTGTATACTGAGATTAAGATTGAAGGTAAGGTAAGGAACTGAGATTAAGGAAATGAGGACTAAGGAGGGGGTTACTAACCCACTTGATAAGGGAACGCTTGAGTCGTTCATTGTTTGTGAACTATATGTTCATCTGTGGTTATTGTTATTGCACTTCATATTATGCTTGTGTATGTAATCAATTTCCATGCTATCGACAATTAGTCGTCGTAGCCCCGTTAGCTTGGGGGCCATGAGAGGGTGTACCAGCATTCGTGCTGACCCCCTCGGGGGCTATTTTTACACTTGCAGGTAAGAGACCCATGAGGACGCACTACGAGAGTAGGAGCGGTTAGACTTAGGGTGGGATGTTTATTTTGAGTTCGGGTTGCGCCTGTGCACCCGACTGTTTATATTTAAACTGATGTAAGGTTGAGATTATGTTTAAGATATTGTACTCGGTTGGTTGTGGTATTGTGATGGTGATGTTTTGAGTTGGATAAGTATTTTGGATAAGTATTGTAAATGTTAAGGCCGGTATATTCTAACGATCAGACCGTGGCAAGGTCCAGGTGTTATTTTTCCGCTGCGACGTATTCGATTAAGTGTTCAGTTTTGCGATAACCACGAATGGCTTTGGATGGGGTGTTACAAAAAGTGGTATCAGAGCGTAGTTACGCTCTGATCAAGAAATACCGGACATGAGTAACCACCGAGTTAGGATATAAGTTAAGGAATAAGTGATGGGTTAAGGGTGTGAGAAGTTAGAGTGAGTAGAGTCAGATGACCACTAATAAGTGTGGATCGTCTTTATCGTCTACGGACGTTATAAATTCGTTAACCGAAACAGTGGTGAATACAAATCTAATGTGAGTTATGCTTGTTCAGATGGCAGGACGTCCTAGGGGAAGCCGAGGTCGCGGCCAGGGTGAGGATACTTCAGGAATACCTGGAGGGCAGACGATCGCAGAGATCGTAGCTGCCGCATTAGGGCATATGGGCTATCAGCCTGGTGCGGGTGCACCACCTCCACCGCCACAACCTAGGGAACCGAACTGGGTGAAGAGTCTTGCAGATCTTCGACCCCGCACTTTAAGGGGGAGACCGATCCCGCCAAGCTTGAGGCGTACATCTCCGAGCTGGAGACCGCCTTCGAGACCCTTGATGTCCCTGCTGGGATCAAGGTGCGCCTGCTGCTTTCTACTGAAGGGGGCGGCAGGCGATTGGTGGAAGCTGGTGAGGGCCGAGCATGTGGCCAATCCAGAGTTCGGCTGGGAGCAGTACACCGCCTTGCTACGAGCAAAGTACTACCCCGCCCATGTCCAGACGAAGAAGCGCTTGCAGTTGGATCGCGCTTTAGGCAGACGGACAAGCTGACAGTGGACGAGTATTACTCGGAGTTCACTGCCTTGCTCCGTCTTCTGCCAGGTCTAGGGTATTCTGACCAGATCCTGGTGGACCGCTTCTATGGCGGGCTTAGCCATCGACTCCACTACGGCATGGGGCCGACGAGTTACACTACCTTGCAGGTAATAAGAATGATTGAGATTTGAGTAAGTAATGAGTAAGATTTAGATTATGAGAAATAAGAGTGACTAATACTATGGAAAAGCAGGAGTGCTATCATGCCGCTGCTAAGGTTGAGATAACCATCCAGCTGAGGGACGAGGAGAACGCTAAGAGGAAGAGTGCTGGTAAGAGCTCAGAAAGTCAAGGGCAAGGAGGGTACAAGAAACAAAAGTACCAGCCTCAGGCCCAGAAAAATCAGAACCCAAAGGGGAAGGAGGAAAAGGAGAAGGCTTCGGAAGAGCCATTGAAGTTGACATATGCTATTGCAGCTACACCCCTGCGCTCTAAGGCGCCAAAGGGTAAGGAAATTGACATTGAATGAGTTAAGAAATAAATTAGTAACTGTTTGAGATATGAGAATTGACTTATGAATCATCAGGATCTGAGACTGAGAAGGGAGCCGGTGGTGGCTACCAGCGACGCTTCATTTGTAGGTGGTGTCACAAGGACCACCCCGGGCTCGATTGTAAAGGGAATAAGGTGGAGTGCAACTTTTGTGGAGTGTATGGACACCGGGCTTATGAGTGTTACCGGAACCCTGCTAGCAGAGCCTATAGGCCCGATACCAGGGGCAAGGGCAGGACCGATCAGGGAGCTGGATCTGACGGTCAGAGAAAAGTGCAGCAGCCGGCGGACAAGAACCCAAGGGTGACCCAGAAGCCGGGACCCACATTACACATGGTGGACCGGGACGATGAGCCTGAACCCTCAACGAGGCCAGGTACCACTATAACCATTTAGTAATAAAAATTACCTGCTTACCGCATTATCATGCATGCTTGGTGAGTAAATGAGTTAAGTAAGAATAAGATGAGATTAGAACTTAAGTAAGATATAACCTACTACCACTTTGGGAAGATTCAACATTTGCTACCCAATACCATCTACATCTAACCGGAGCACACCGACATCGAAACCATAGACTTTCCAACCGAACAATGTCAGGTTATCCGCCCAGGTATGTTTATTAAGGGGATACCTGACACCCGGAGCACAAATAGCCATCATCAGAAGATGCAATCAACTAGGGATGGGACCGGGAGGTTTTTACACACCGGAGTACCCGGGGAGCAAGGATGAAATTAAGATGATGAGCTTGGGCAAGGATTGGAATCCGTATGCCAAGAATTACCAAACCATGAGGGTGCAAGATGGAGTCTCACCACCGGGAATACCCGAAGAGTTCCATCCAGTTATTACACAAGTCGTGGAAATCGCTCAGCAGTTGGAAGCTGAACCGATTCCAGACATCCAGGCAGACATTTGCATTGTAAATTCTACGAGAAAGATGGGAGACTGGGACTACACCAGGATAAGGACGAGACAACGGAGTCTCTCGAAAGAGGGATACCCGTAGTGTCTTGGTCCATTGGGGATGATGCAGAATTTTTATACGGCGAGCAGAAGCGTGCAGACCGTGCTGATAAGATAGTACTTAAATCAGGTGATGTATTAATTTTGGGAGGAGAATCAAGAATGTTATACCATGGGATTAAGAGAATCAAGCTGAAACAGCACCATCAGCAGTAATCAATGCGACGCATATGAGACCAGGAAGATTAAACCTAACCTTTAGACAATATTAGCCATGTAATGTTAGAATGAGACGAGGAATGAGATGTAAGATTGAAGCACATGTTGTAAACAGGATGGTCATGAATAAAATAACAGTGTTATTCATATAAATTGTTACGACTCTTGTTATACCATCAATACTCATGAAGCTTGTGAACACAATTAGGTTATGGACTCGGTACGGAAGGTGCACTAAGCATACTTACAGAGGAACAGGCCGACGCCAGTGGTACTATCCTCACCGGCACCTTTCCGATTAATGGGATTGAGGCATCAGTTCTCTTCGACTCAGGGGCCTCGCATACCTTTGTCTCGGCGTCCTTCGCGAGCAGGTTGGGGCTAGACGCTGATGAGCTACCCGACTTCACGGTTACGCTCCCGTCAAGGGAAGGTTCTTGCACTCGTTATTACGAGGAGCCACTATCAGATTAAGGGAGAAGACTTTCCAGTCAGTTTCATGAGTTTAGTAAGCTAGGATTTGATGTTATCTTCGGGATGAACTGGTTGGAGCGGCACAAGGGACGTATCCTCTGCGCCGAGCATAAATTGCTGCTCAGGAGTCCGTCTGGGGTAACAATATCATACCGCCAGAGGCCCAGAGAGCCTTCGACTAAGATCATCACCGCCATGGCAATGTATAGAGAATTAAGGAGAAAGGAAGAAGTATACCTCTGCTATGTACAAGACATAGAGAGAGACCCTGAGTTCGACCCCGACTTACCGGTAGTGTCGGAGTTCCCCGACCTATTTCCACGGGAACTGCCCGGCATGCCACCCACTCGGGAGGTAGAGTTCACCATCGAGCTGCTACCTGGTACCGGACCGATAGCCAAAGCACCAACCGTATGGCTCGGCAGAAATGACTGAGTTAAAGGAACAATTGAAAGATTGTTAGTTAAGGGATTCATTAGACCAAGTGTGTCACCTTGGGGAGCGCCAGTTCTTTCGTGAAGAAGAAGGATGGTAGTCTCCGCCTTGCATCGACTATAAAGAGTGAATGCAGTGACAGTGAAGAATAAGTACCCACTACCCGCATTGACGATCTATTCGATCAGTTGAAGGGAGCATCTGTGTTTTCCAAGATTGATCTCAGATCGGGGTATCATCAGATAGCCATTAAGGAGGGAGACATTGAGAAAACGGCATTCCAGACACGATACAGCCACTATGAGTTATAGTGATGCCGTTCGGTTTGTCGAACGCACCGGCGAAATTTATGGATCTGATGAACCGCTTGTTCCGGGAGCAGCTGGACAAGTCGGTTGTGGTGTTTATTGATGACATTTTGATATATTCGAAGTCTAAGGTTGAGCATGAGGAACATCTGAGGAGGGTATTGGAAATATTGAGGGAGGACCAGCTATATGCTAAGTTCTCCAAGTGTGAGTTTTGGCTTGATCAGGTCTCTTTCCTAGGTCATGTCATCTCAGATGCTGGGATCACAGTGGATCCAGCAAAGATTGATGCCGTACGTACTTGGCCAAGGCCGAAGACTGTTACCGACATCCGGAGCTTTCTCGGTCTGGCAGGTTACTACAGGAGGTTTGTTAGAGATTTCAGCAAGGTCGCGAAACCGATGACCAGTCTGATGAAGAAGGATGCACCATTCTTGTGGACAGTTGACTGTGAGAGATCATTTCAGCGCTTGAAGGACTCACTGACCACTGCACCGGTTCTGACCATTCTAGACGGTACAGAGGGCTTTGAGGTTTATTGTGATGCATCCGGCAGAGGGCTGGGTTGCTTGCTCATGCAACATGGCAAGGTGGTGGCATATGCCTCACGCCAGTTGAAGAAACATGAGGAGAACTACCCCACACATGATTTAGAGCTGGGAGCTGTAGTCTTCGCTTTGAAGATATGGCGCCACTACTTATATGGGGTTAGTGTCACGATCTACACCGATCACAAGAGTTTGAAATATATATTCACTCAGAAGGAGTTAAATCTTCGACAGAGGAGATGGTTAGAGTTTCTGAAAGACTATGACATTGACCTCCAATACAAAGAGGGGAAGGCCAATGTTGTAGCAGATGCCCTGAGCCGTCGAGCACACTCACTCCATTCGCTAGTTTCTTTCTCCAGCTTGGTTGATGAGGTGCGAGAGGCTCAGAGGACAGATGAGTACATGAGAGAGGTCAGACAGAAGCTGACAGATGGTACCATTGAGATTCAGAAATACGACTTCAGACTTCATGATGATGATCTGATCAGACTTAAGGGCCGGTTATGCATACCACGAGGCAACACGGATCTGAAAGACCGTATACTTAGAGAATCACACTGTTCTTCAGTTTCCATCCATCCGGGAGCCTCTAAAATGTATAAATACATGAAAGATACTTCTGGTGGTCGGGGATGAAGACAGATGTTACCGAGTTCGTCTTGAGGTGTCTCACATGCTAGAAGGTGAAATTCGAGCACCGACGATCGGGCGGAATGGTACAGTCGATGCCAGTTCCGGAGTGGAAGTTCCATGATATCTCCATGGACTTCGTAGTTGGGCTTCCACCTGCTAGGGGAGGTCTCAACATGATATGGGTGGTGGTGGATCGCCTTACCAAAGTAGCCCGATTCATACCGATGAAGGATACTTGGAAGGTGACCAAATTAGCTGAGTTATTTGAGAAAGAAATCATGAGACATCACGGCATACCAAAGACCATAGTGTCAAATAGAGATACCAGATTCCTTTCGAGGTACTGGAGAGCTACCAGTGAAGCGTTGGGTACAGAACTCAAGCTGAGTACCGCGTTCCATCCTCAGACAGATGGTCAGACTGAGCGTACTATTCAGACACACGAGGACATGCTGAGAGCATGTGCCTTAGACTTCCAGGGCAGTTGGATTGACAGATTACATCTGATCGAGTTTTCATACAACAACAGCTATCACGCTTCGATCAAGATGGCACCTTTTCAAGCGTTGTACGGTAGACCATGTCGTACACCGCTTTGCAAGGATGAGTCGAGTGAGACAGTCATTATAGGACCAGAGTACTTAGAACAAGTTAAGGCTGAAGTTCAGCAAATCAGGGAGAACATGAAAGCTGCTCAAGATAGGCAGAAGTCGTATGCTGATGTTCGACGACGGGACCTGGAGTTCGCAGTGGGCGACCAGGTATTTCTGTGAGTTTCACCGATGAAGGGTGTGTTCAGGTTTGGGCAGAAGGGCAAATTAAGCCCGAAATTTGTTGGTCCTTATGAGATTACGGAGCGGGTGGGCCCGGTTGCTTACAGGTTGAATTTACCTGCTGAGCTGGGTAAAGTGCATGATGTTTTTCATGTTTCACAACTAAAGAAATACATGTACCACCCCTCCCATGTGTTAGAACCTGAGAGGTTGACATTAGAACCAAATATGAGATCCGTGGAGACTCCTCAGAGAATCTTGGACAGTAAGACTAGGGACACTCGCCACAAGTCAGTGCGACTGGTGAAGGTTCTCTGGTCTAACTAGGATGTCGAAGAGGCCACGCGGGAATTAGAGGATAAGATAAAGGCGAAGTACCCTTCTTTATTTACTGACTAGATCGTCTGTGTAGGGTACGGGGCGTACCCCTTTTTAAGGGGGGTAGAGCTTCCTCGCTTTTGAGTTAGGAAACGATCATGTTTGTCGTTTGTTTGGTTGTTTAAGGTGTGAATTTGTGTAAGTTGCTACACTTCGGTGTAAGTTTGAGTTATGTATAATACTTATGTATTGTATTTGAGATTGACCTTTGAGTCTTGAGATGTGTTAATGTGAATATAAGATGTGGTATTAAGATTAAGAGAATTGTGTACCGTGAATGGTTAAGCACATGTGTGAACTTTGAGGACAAAGTTCTTTTAAGGGGGGTAGATTGAAATACCCCAAACTTAGATATGGTTTAAATGATAAACTAAGATATAAGGAGGCTAAATAATGCCCTAGAAACATTAAGAAACATTTCTAATCAAAGAAAATATAAGGAAACACCAAAATAACAGTTTAAGCAAAAACGTGCTCTAAGCTTGGAGAGACTTGGGAGAGTACCCAAATATTGTTCTAAGACCTTAGTAATATCCTAATGGTCATTTTAAATTAATTACCAAAGAAAACCAAGCTTGAAAACAAGTTAAAACACAAAATGTGCTTTAAGGAGTCTTAAAGCACGTTTTTGAAAAATTGTCTTGTAAATGAGTTTTGAATGGCTAAATGTCCATCATTACTCTTTAATTAACATGTGTACTATATAGTATCACATTTGGAAGTCTATATCAATGGGAAATCAAAAATTTCACAACAATGTGCCTTGTTTGTGAATAGTGAATTAATTAAGCTAGTTTATAACATAAGTCTATATAAGTGAGACATTTGGTCAACAAAGACTTAAGTACCCTCATTATTAAAAGGGGGCCGGTTTCTTATGAGGTGAGTCACCACCTTCATGAGTCATTAAGTAAATAAGAAAGCAAATAAGAGTTATAAAGCAAAAACACTATTCACCTTTTACATAAATATCACACTTTATTAGTTCTCTCTCTCCTTCTTCATTCTCCTTTGTTTTCCCACGGTTTGAGCTCTCTCTCCCTTCTCCATTAACGTGAAGCACAACCCCATGCTAGCTCCATCTCCCTTTGCACACTACTTACTCATTTTAGCTCCAAAACCAAAACAAATCACATATTCTTCTTAGTTAGCTCAAGCTCTCTCTTTCTATCTTTTCAAAACTTCAAGAGCTTCATTTTGGTGCCAATTCAAACCACCATTAGAGGAGGAAATTCACGTTTGGAGACTCCATTGGCTTCTCCATTCTCTTAAGGTAAAGAAAGTGTAAGAAAATCTAGGTTCCCACCATTTTCTTCCTTGTCCGAAAATTTACACTCATGGGACTCCATGTTTATGCCTTGTTCTAGCTTGTTTTCTACTCTCCAAAGGATTGAGGAGGTCCTTCTTGCTTCATATCCAAGCTTGTCTTGAGAAACCAAGGTAAAACAATCACCTTAATACCTTAAAGCATATTTTTTAACCTAGGGTTTGTTCCTTAGGGTTAATGTGTTATCTAGTACTCATTGGAGTCATTGGATATTGGTTAGAACATTGTCAAGGAGATACACATTGGTGACCGAGATTGAACAAAGAAAAACCTAATGAAGGAAGCTTTTTAAGCTTGTAAAAGAACAAGGTAAATTACTTACCTTAAGGTGTTTTATTGTTTAAGGGAATGGGATTTAGATATGTGATGAGTTTAGTAGAGAGTTTACATTAGAAAAGGGTTATATAAAACCTAGGAGAAACAATGAGCATATTTGTGAACTTGTGACTAAAGAGAAAATGAGAAGAAGAGATAGTTAAAACAATGTTGAGGTGAATACAAGAAGCATTTTATTTCAATAGGAGCCTTGTTGTGTGTATTCGCAGGTTGAAGGCAAATATATGTGGAAATTCAGTGGTTAAGATTATTGTCATTTAAGGGCCTAAGTGCCAAGTATTTTAAGTTTAAGCACTATATGATGATGTGGTGTGGTTTTGGTGTAAATTGTGTGTTAAGGTGTTGTGGTGAGAATTTGGGTGATGTTGGTTGTTTGATGGAGAAAAACCATGTGTTAGGATGTACTATATACTAGAGAACCCATGGCAAAATTTAAAGGAGAACTTAAGTGTTTAAGATATTCTAAGGGGATTTAATGACTAAGGAAGTACTAGGATGTTCTATAGGTTGTCTTGATGAAAAAGGGCGAAGTTTAAGGTGTTTAATGAGTTATAATGACTTAGGCATTACTATGAAGGATTTAGAAATCAAGAGAATGTATTTGAGTATTTAGGACTTAGGCAAATGTTGATAAACAACTAGGAAGGAAACAATGTGTTGATGGATGGAAGTTTAAGTTGTGAAGGAACATTAAGTAAATGCATAAGAGAGTTTTAGATAGTGAAAGATGCTTGGGAGATGATGTTATAGTGGTGAGAAAAACATTTGGCATAGTGGTTACATTAGGTATGAACCACCACCTAGAATCTAGTGGAAAACATTACAAGTGTTAGCATTATTACAAGGAAAATGCATAATGACTGAGGTGGATCTTGGTGAATGATTTAAGGTGTTTGGAGGATGGTTTAAGATGAGTTTAAGGGTCTAAATGATGTTAGAACACATTGGGTGGCTTAAGGAAAGGTTTAGTGAAGATTTGGCAAAGTTTGGGTATGTTTTGGTGGCGTCCGACCCAGGGGTCCGACCCAAGTTTGGGTCGGACGGCCTCTGTTTAACGCCAGGGAAAGGTTCTGGAATGGTCCGACCCAGAGGACTTGGGTCGGACATGGGTCGGACGGGTGAGTTTTAGAGGGCAGATAAGTTTCTGGAATGGTCCGACCCAGAAGGTTGTGTCGGACGTGTGTCGGACATGGGAGGTTTTAGAAGACGGAAAGTTTCTGGAATGGTCCGACCCAGTTGGTTGGGTCGGACATGTAGGGGTTTTTCAATCCCGAAAGTTACTGGAATGGTCCGACCCATAGGGTGGGTCGGACGGTGGGTCGGACGGCCCTTAACACTTAAAAAAAATTTTTTTGAATTCTAAGAATGATAAATGGTGATAAGGTATACCTTTGGTAGGGTGGTAATGATTGTGACCCTAAGAACTTAAGGGCTTAAGTTAAGTTAAGTATAAATATTAATGTTTAAAGTTAAGCTTGTAAGCTAAGTGGCAAAGACTTGAGAGGTTATTGAATGGGAATCTTTAGAGACTAAGTGAGTTAAGTAAGGTGCAAATAACTAATGACCTAAAAATGAATGAATGATTTAGGTTTGTGAATTGGGACCCCGAAGAAGGATAATCAAACAACGATCGACGGTGAACGGTACAATCCTTCTTGTGACCTGCTTGCTAACGAGGTGTCCCTCGGCTTGTGTGCTATCTGTTTAATTGCTATGACAAAAACAAGATAAAGCATGCAACCGGTTATATCTGTTCTCGTTGTGTTTGTGTTATCTTTACACTAACCCGCGAGACTTGAGATTGTTACTAACCAAGTTTAGTACTTACTGAGTTAAGAATAAGAGTTAAGTTTGGTGGTTGTTGGTTAATGCCCGTTAAGGCTTAGCTAGCACATGGTGATTAAGATTTCTACTAACTGTAACTTGAGTGAGGAAACCCAGGACCGATCTCCGGTCATGCATGCTAAGGAAAAGGGGGATGGTATCTGAATCAGATCCGCCCTCCGCTTAAGGACTTGTCTTCGGACTTGTAGCCTAGGGCCGGTTGCCGGCTCAGCTACGCTGGACTCCCGTCCAGAGTAGGTGGCATTAAGATGGTGCGGTGGGATCACCTAAATCCCAGGTTCGAATTAAGCTACAACCAATCCCTTCCAGGAAAGGTTGTATACTGAGATTAAGATTAAGGTAAGGTAAGGAACTGAGATTAAGGAAATGAGGACTAAGGAAGGGGTTACTAACCCACTTGATAAGGGAACGCTTGAGTCGTTCATTGTTTGTGAACTATATATGTTCATCTGTGGTTATTGTTATTGCACTTCATATTATGCTTGTGTATGTAATCAATTTCCATGCTATCGACAATTAGTCGTCGTAGCCCCGTTAGCTTGGGGGCCATGAGAGGGTGTACCAGCATTCGTGCTGACCCCCTCGGGGGCTATTTTTACACTTGCAGGTAAGAGACCCATGAGGACGCACTACGAGAGTAGGAGCGGTTAGACTTAGGGTGGGATGTTTATTTTGAGTTCAGGATGCGCCTGTGCACCCGACTGTTTATATTTAAACTGAAGTAAGGTTGAGATTATGTTTAAGATATTTGTACTCGGTTGGTTGTGGTATTGTAGATGGTGATGTTTTGAGTTGGATAAGTATTTTGGATAAGTATTGTAAATGTTAAGGCCGGTATATTCTAATGATCAGACCGTGGCAAGGTCCATGTGTTATTTATTTCCGCTGCGACGTATTCGATTAAGTGTTCAGTTTTGCGATAACCACGAATGGCTTTGGATGGGGTGTTACAGTTTAGGAGTTATCTGTTTGTATAGATAGTTTGGCTATATATATTGTAAGCAGGATGTGGTGAATTGGCAGGACGTAGCTATGTCGATAAAAATTCAGATCTTGGAATGGTGTAACCATGGGTGGTACAATCATCTGTCGGCAACCTCCCTAGCTAGTGTACGATTTGAAAGATTTCTTTTGATCGTTAGTTCTGTGATGCTGATACTATGCTCTACTGTTGAGTATGCAGTTCGCTTGGACTGCTATACTTCAGATTCTATCACTGTTAAACGGTTGTAATGCACTACATTGATAGCCCCCTGATCAAAAAAAAAATATATGTAAGCAGGATGTATGTATAATGTGTGTGGCAGAGTACAATCAATCATTCTCACGTTCTCATTGTATTCAGAACAGAACCCCACATGGAGTCCTTATAGCTAGCACATAGAAAAAAAAAGGAAGTTTAGAACAGACATTAATCTACTACCTTTGGTTTTATGGTGTTTGATATTATTAACAGTAGGGTTGTTTCTCTACATCGGCATTGCTCTCCAAGGGTTGTATTCTGGTTCGGAGATCTTAGAGCTCAAGCATTGCGACAGTTGCAGATATATCCAGTGTTATTCACAAGCATTTGTATCAGGAGGTAGCTTTTTTTTTTTGCTTTATGTAGTATATTAGTTATCTTAAGAATATTTCTCATAAGATTCAAAGTTAACGTGTTGCATTGATTTTCTCTTAAAGAGAAAACCTGCTATGTAGCTTACGTACACAGGAAAATTGTGGCTAAAACATTTATACCTTTGAAGGACTATGGAGATGTAACTAACGGGGAAGTGTAAGCATATTGAAATGTTAGATGATTAAGGAGATGAGGTTGGAGTTTTGTTCTAATAATTGGTATATAGTGAGAGAAGATGCTTCATAAATGCTCTTTCCTTCTCTATGTTATTTTCTCTTCTTGTCTATTCATATTTCTTTTCTGGGAGGTTGGGTTGTCTAATTTTTTTAAACTCTTCTTTTGGTTGAGACAGTGGGCATTATAGCAATAGGGGTTTGCAGGTTCCTGCAATTTTGGTTCACATTTCAAAGTGACTATATATAATTAATTAGAGTGTATGGTTTTATTGATATTTTGTCATGCTGTCCTTAATTAACGGTAAGTTAATCCACCAATACTGATAAGTTGGAACTTGGAAGTGTCGTTGCACTTGCACCTTCCTTTAACCAAAATCAATTATAGAAAATATTCCCTATTAATAGGAGTGGTTTCTTTTTTTTTAACTATGTATTTATCATGCATGATTCAACAAGTGTGTGTATTCTATGGGTTCACTTTGATTTTTTTTATGTTTACTTGGCTAACACTAGCGGTAGAGATATGAGTTTAGATAGACGATGGATGTACGAGATGGTAAGGTGGCGACATGGTAGACCAACACAAGAATGGTTGGAGAAGGTTTCTAAGTTTGTTGATTCTGCATTGGCACATCCTGAATGCGTGAGGGATGGTAATAAAATTAAATGCCCATGCCCTGCGACTAAGTGTATGAACACCCGCTTCTATGATGCCGATGTAGTCAAAGTGCATTGGCGAAACAAGGGTTTATGTATGGGTACTTTGTGTGGAACTTTCATGGTGAGGATACACAAAATTATGAACCTATTCCCTCTCAACATGTTGATGAACCCAACTCGGATGAAGTGAACAACATGGAGAGATTAGTATTTGATGCCCTCCAACCAACCAATATAGGGAATATGGATGATAATGTGGACTTTATGGTCGACAACAATGATGACATCGAGGAGTCTCCTAACCCTGATGCTAGAAAATTTTTTGAGTAATGGAAGCTGCAAAGAAAAAGCTCTTGAATGGAAAACTCACCCTTTTGTCGCTTACTACTGAGCTAATGTCTATTAAGACAGACCATCAAACTCCTCAAGTAGTAATAGATCGAGTATGTAAAACATATCATGATCTATGCCAGGCGAGGAGAACCCCATTCCAAAAGACTTTTATGGTGCTAAAAAACTTGTCAATGGTCTTGGTCTTCCAGTTGAAGTCATACATAGTTGCATCAACCACTGCATGATTTACTGGCAAGATGATAAAAATCTCGATACATGTAAGTTTTTGCAGTGAGCCGAGATACAAGCCTGTTAAAGAGGGGTCTAAAAGAAGGAAAACTAAGGTGCCACGTGCAAAAATGCACTACTTTCCTATTACACCGAGACTTCAAAGACTTTATGCTTCTACGGCCACCGCTAAAGAAATAGATGGCATGCTGAACATGATAAGAAAATGGGAAGATGTGTCACCCATCCGACTCCAAGGCGTGGAAACATTTTGATGAATTGTATCCTGATTTTCCCAAGATTCTCGCAATGTGCGTCTAGGTTTAAGTACTGATGGTTTCCAACCTTTTGGCACTTCAGGTCGCCCTTACTCATTGTGGCCAATCATTCTTACACTGTATAATCTTCCTCCTGGGATGTGCATGAAGGATGAGTTCTTTTTTCTTACGTGTCTAGTTCCCGGACCAAAAAATCCTAAAGGAAAAATTGATGTTTATCTTCAACCTTTGATTGCTGAGCTACAAAGATTATGGGATGATGGGGTTGACACATATGATGTTTCAAAGAAAAAAACTTTAAAATGCGGGCTGCATTGTTATGGACTATTAGTGATTTCCCTGCTTATGCCATGTTATCCGGGTGGAGCACAGCAGGCAGACAGGCATGTCCTTACTGTATGGATGCAAGTGATGCTTTTACGCTCCGCTTCAGCAAGAAACAATCATGGTTCGATTGTCATCGATGTTTTCTGAAAGCGGGACACAAGTTTCGCAATGACAATAAGTCTTTCAAGAAAGGTAGGAAAGTGTTTAAGAGAGCTCCTCGTGTCAAGACTGGTGAAGAAATATTAGTCGAGCTCAATCGTTTGGGTCTTAAAAAAGTTACTGAAGTTGGTCATGAGTCAATAAATGCAACAATCGGAAAGACTTGTGGGTGGAGCAAAAGAAGTATTTTATGGGACCTACCATATTGGAGTAAGCTACTTATAAGGCATAACTTAGATGTAATGCACGTTGAAAAAAATGTGTTTGACAGCATTTTCAACATAGTTCTTAATGTCAAAGGAAAAACGAAGGATAATGAGAAGTCTAGGAAGAGTTGAATGATTATTGTGATCGTCCGAGTTAGCGTATGATCCCATAAAAAAGTCATGGCCAAAGGCATCATATGTATTGGACAAAGATTCCAAACAAATATTTGTGATTGGGTTAAGGATGTAAAGTTCCCAGACGGATACGCCTCTAATATTGGAAATTGTGTTGACATGACTAACAGAAGGGTGTTTGGAATGAAGAGTCATGACTGTCACTCTTTATGCAAAGACTAATGCCGATAGCCTTACGTCATCTTCTTCCACCCAAAGTGTGGGAACCTATTACCGAGCTTTGTCTATATTTTAGGGAGTTGACCTCAACATCTTTGCATCAAGAAAGCCTGTATCGGATGCAGGAGAACATTGCCTTTATTTTATGCAAACTGGAGAAGATCTTTCCACCTAGTTTTTTTGACTCCATGGAACATCTTCCTGTCCATTTGGCATACGAGGCAAGTATAGCAGGACCCGTGCAGTACAGATGGATGTACCCATTTGAGAGGTACTTGTAGAGCATATACCTGAATTTCATTATGTATTTGTTACGTTTAGCAACCCAATTAAGCTGCTTATGTGTTTTATTATTAATCATCATTGCACAAATAGGTATATGGGGAAACTGAAAAGAAAGGTGACAATATAAACATCACGTTGAAGGATCAATATGAATGGATAAATATTAGAAGATTACCAATTCTAATCTTTCTATTTTACTGATGATGAGCCTAACTTTCCCTCAAACATTGGGACGTAATGAAGTGCTTGTAGATGATTCAGATGATGATCACATGAGAATCTCGGTGTTCAAAGACATTGGGCAGCCTATTGGTAAAGGAACTTCCACAAATCTGTCAGGGATTGATTTAGTTGCTGCACAAACTTTTGTTTTACTGAACACTCCTGAAATCGAACCATATGTCGAGTAAGTATAAACACAGTACATGAACTTTCTTATCCATATGCTAGGGTTTATATAGTTGAATAATGAGTAATACTACCCTATTTTCTCGAAATAGCTTGTACATAAAGCAATTGCAGGAGCATGATCCGTTAATCAGTAGTGAAGAGATTGACAACAAACTGCAGAAGGAATTTAGGGAATGGTTTCAATCATATGTGAGTGTCCTCTAAGATTTTTATTTTAATTCAAAGTACTAACACTAAAATATTTTAATATGGTGTTTTTTTTTTTGCAAAGCAGTCAAGTGCAGAAACAATTCAAAATCATTACATACGCTGCTTAGCGCAAGGCCCGTTGAATATTGCCACATCATATGATGGATTTTATGTAAATGGTTTTAAGTTTAAGAGTAGATCACATGAACAAGATTGTGCAACAGTCAATAGTGGCGTATGCATATCAGGGTGTGATAGTGGTAACCCAGAGAATGATTACTATGGTATGTTGGATGAGATCATTGAACTAGAGTATCCATCATATCCTTTAAAAAGGGTTACCTTGTTTAGATGCACATGGTTTGATAATACTACCAACCAAGGTATGGTAGTTCATCCTAGATACAAGATGGTAGACATAAAACACAACCGAAGATTCAAGAACTATGAACCTTTTGTCCTTGCTAATCAAGCCATTCAGGTTTACTATTGTTCATATCCTTCAAAAAAGAAGGATATAAAGTCATGGTGGGCAGTATGTAAGACAAAACCAAGGGGTGTCCTAGACATGCCCGAGTCATCTTCAGTTGATGAAGCAAATCAGCCGTTGCAGGATGAAGTCGATATTGATAATTTATTTTCTCCAACTGATGAAGACGGACCTATTAATTTAGTTGACATGAATATCACTGAAAGTGAAATGCATACTACTGAAGATGTGGACAATGATGATGACGATATGAACAATGAAGATATAGATGACAATGATGTTTTCACAGTGGTGTAGTCAAGTAAACATTTTTATGATCCTTCATAATTGTTTATTATTGTTTAACCAATTGTGTTATTAATCTATTGTTAAAAAATCCATTATTTGTTAAATCATATTTTTGATTTTAATAGGTATGCCAAGAGCCATTAAAAACATGTATGGCGGGAAGTCAAAGACAGTTTGCTCCCAGCAACCTCTAGCCTCTAGTGCGGAGGGAGATGAAGTTAATGAGCCAGCACGTCAGCAGAGACGTCGACGGGCACCTATGGGTACACTGCACTATATTGATCAACCCGCCACATCACAGTTGCTGACATCGCCCTCCTCCCCTGAAGGCTCACCTCCATCTGAATCACCTGCAAGTGACAATAGCCCGACCCAGATGGATTCCGAGCCTGTTACACTCCCCAATTCATCAGGGATGTCAGACACTCCTAGCGGGTTGAGTTCCACCGACCCTCACATTCTCCTGACATTTCATGCGCAGACTGGGTATGTGTTGCATATTCTGAAAAATATTGTTTTGTGTTATTATGTATTTATTTACTAGTTTGTATATAATCAACTTGTTAACTTAATAGAGTCCCATGTATGCAATAATTGTATTGATTCTTCATCTTACTGTTTTTTAATTCTAAAAGCTTCCTCCTAGTGTTTGAATCATACATTTATCAATACCACTAGTTTGATTCTCCAAATAAACTAGTTTTGATAGACAAAAGCACATATGCTATGTGATTTTGACAACTCTAAATTGTTTAAAGATGTTGTCGACCATGTGTGCAGTCCCAATGAAACTGATAGGTACCTGTGTGTCTACATATATGCTTGACAACTAATATTATTTTCATTATTTCAACAGTGCAATGCTACCTGTGAACAATGTCAGCCGGACTTTCATGAAACTTTTTAACAGGAAGTGGTTTCCCAGTGGGTACCAGTGGGCGGCATTGACAGAAGCAAATAAGAGATTTTACTTCGCTGAGTTTAAGGTATGTATATATAAATCTAATTATTTGACATAATTTGATTAAAATTTTTTGGTAAGATATTTTAATAATGTGCTTTATTTATGGATTTTGTAGAATAGATTTCGTTGGGAGTGTGATGATGAGATCGTCTACACCAAGTTCTGTCAGAGAGCGGCAGAAAGATATAAAGATATCATGTGTGATATAAGGGGTGGGAAGGTGCGGGTTACTGTCGAAGATGAGATTCTTCAAGCTTGGCAGGAGAAGTTGAATGAACCACAATATGAACAGCGTCGAAAGGTCAACTCTCAGAATCATCGATCAGAGCATGCCCCGGGGGCAGGAATGTCGGTACATACATGTGGTTCTCGTTCCATGTCGGAACACATTGATGCTATGGTAACTTAGTACAAACTATTAACTGTCAATATCTTAGTCATACTTTAATTCTTAATAAAATTTAATGAAATAGTTGATAATTGATCTAATAAGTTGCAATTGAGATGATATTGTGTTATCAACTCGTGGCAATTGGATACATGTTTGTTGAATGGTTGATGTTGGCTTACAAAGTTGTTACAAGGTAACACTGGTTGAAATTGTGTTGTGTATTGTTTGATTTGATATTTGTATTCAGGTGAAGTGAAACTTGTGGTGTGATATGTTAAAAAACAGGGGAGACTCTGTCAAAATTTATGGAACATAGTACTTGATGTGGTGTTGTGGTGTGAACTATAAGGTTGTTTTCTTTGATTTTGAATGTTGTTTTATTATACTTGGTTATTGGTGTTATTTCTATTGCAGACCAAAAAGAATGGTGGCAAAATGCCAACTGCTTTTGATGTGTTTAAGAAAACTCATACCAGAAAGAACGAGCAAGGAGAGAATGTATACGTGTGTAAGAAGGCAGAAGAAGTGGCTGTAAGTAACAATTATAACTAATTTGAGTTATACATATATTAAAGTTATATTATTGATTGATTTATATTTGTCATGGTGTAGGATGAGTATCATCAAGAAATTGAAACCGAACAATCACAATGTAACAATAATCAGGAGGGTGGTGATGAGAACTCCTCTCAAGCACCAAAAGCTGATCCCAATGAAGTCTTTTACAAGACTGTGAAGGGAAAGTCAAAGAAAAGGCAGAAGATATATGGCCTTGGACCATGCGCCTCACAATACTACTCGGATTCAGTCACCAACTGGTACATCTTCTAAAACTTCTGCTTATGATCATGCTGCAATTGAGAAGATCAAGGAAGAGTATGCGATTAAGATGCAGACTGAGGTTGAAACTCTTAAGAAGACTCTATGCAGCAAAAATTCCAACAAATGTACATGCTCGGTCCTCCACCGCCGTGGGCATATCCCCCTTCTTCACAGGGTGCTACTGAATATTGGAGTGGTCCACCTAATAGCATGGGAGCAGTTGGGAGTAGTTCAGGTCCACCTGGTGGTCCATTGTGGGGTGGTCCTTCTAGTGCCGGTGCTGCGGGGGGTAGCTCAGGTCCACCTGTTGGTCCATGGTGGGGAGGTCCTCCTTCTGGTGCGGGTGCTACGGGCGGTAGCTCAGGTCCGCCAGCTAGTTCGTGGTGGAGCGGTCCTCCTGGTTGGTGGTCTACTTCTACGCCAGCACCAAAGGATACTAATGTTGATGCTAGTACTGATGTTGGTGTTGATGTTGGTACTGATATTGATGCTGGTACTGATGTTGATCCTTGAGGATAGTAACATTGTTGATCCAAAATTTTATTGTAGTATTACTCTAGCTATGTTAGTTAGCAACTCTTTTGGGTACAAACATCGATCTATATGTGTTTAACAACTCTTTTGGATAGTTACCAACTCTTTTGATGTTATAAAATAGTCATTATATTAGCTATATTTTAATTTCTAATTATTTCTAGTAACTTTGGTATTTCATGGTTTTTTTTATAATAATAACAACATTTTAAAAGTTGTCGGTATTTAGTCGGTAAAATAGTAGGTTGTCGGTAAATAGTCGGTAATATCAACCGTAACAGTGGTCGGTAATTAGTCGGTAAAATAGCAGGTTGTCGGTAAATAGTCGGTAATAGCAACCGTAACAGTGGTCGGTAATTAGTCGGTAAAATAAAGGTTGTCGGTAAATAGTCGGTAATACCAGCCGTAACGGTTGTCGCTATTTTGTCGGTAAAAAAAAAATACCGACAACTTGTATAGGTCGGCAAGTCGTCGGTAATTACCGACGACGAGCACTCTTTTGGTCGGCATTTAAATTACCGACGAGGGGATTACCGACGACCAAATTAGTCGGTAAGTCATCGGTAAATTCTTTTACCGACGACTTACCGACCAATTTGGTGGTCGGTAAATAGTGTTTTCTAGTAGTGTAACAAGATTCCTAGCCCAAAATAGAAGCCAAAATCGGCTGGAGCAAGAAGAACCAAGAGTTCAAAATTTGGAAATTCTTATAATGCAAACAAGGGCTAGAAATGATGGATTTTCGAATTTCTTTTTACCTCAAGATGATAAGGACGTGAAGGTGCTTCTAATGGTGGACTTGAATCTTCAAATGGAGAATACCCATGGAAATGAAAACGGTCGTTTTCGATTTTTGAAAGGAGGAATGTGTTCTCCTTTGCGAGGGGGTTACAATGGTATAATTTTTGTTGAGTTTGGAGAAGGTTTGAGTGTTCAAAGAGAGAGAGAAGATGAGGGCTGTGGGGGTTTCTTCACATCGCCATGTCCATCGCATGAGGAAGAAGAGAATGGAGAAAATAGAGAAGGAGGGGGAAAACTTGAGAGAGAGGGATGGGTAGAGGAGAGAGAGTTTTATTTTGCTTTTTACTTATGTCTTTTGTCCTTTAGTGAATTAGGAACAATAAAGAGAGGGGGGCTAGGTAATCGACCCACACACACCCATCCTATAGATTTTTGACTTTTTATTACAAAAGTGGAGACACTAAGTTTCTTTATTTGCATTCTCACCCCACAACTTCTCGGTTTTGACAGTTTTACTAACCGGAACCCATTTTCCGGAATTTTCTCGTTTATTAATTTTATTGGTTCTAAAGCTTCACTAATATTTATTAGTGACTCTTTAGTTGACCAAAATTGTTACGAGTCTATTTGACCCACTTAAAGTCGCGTTTTCCCGGTTTCCTCGAAAAACGCGCTTTAAGGTTCGTTTATGCTTTAACCCATTTTAAAGGTCCGTTTTCTTCGGGATTTGTTCCCTTATGTTTATTTAAGTGTAATTAAGCCTTTAAAAATTATAATTAGCCTAATTAATCACTGTTTTTATTTACGGGGTATTTCAATCTACCCCCCTTAAGGAACTTTGCCCTCAAAGTTGCTCAAGGCTTACGGTTTACTATTCTACTCATTTGGTAAACCAATTGCCACAATGCATTCTACTACCACCTTACAAGGTCTTTCAGTTCTTACACTACAAATACACAATTCAAATACCATACCCCATACTCAGTTCAATTGCCATACACAATACTAAATTCATACTCAATACTCCATTCAAATACCATACACAATACACCATCCAATTCGCACATTTCACAATACCTTCACAATACACTTCACAATGTCATTCGTGTCATATACCGTACAACAAAATGCATTACTGATTACATACATACCATACACATACCATACTCATCGTACTACATACCGAATACTACTAGCACTACTTTGTGCCAATAAAATACAATTAGCACTACATGTGCCAACAAATACAATTACAATACATACATACTACGCAATGCTAACCCGAAGCAATGCAAAAGCAAAAAGGCTCTACCCCCTTAAAAAGGGGTACGCCCCGTACCCTCCGTGCTATACGGATACTAGACATCTAGTCTACAAATAAGTTCAGGTACTTCGCCTTCATGACGTCCTCTAATTCCCAAGTCGCTTCCTCGACATCGTGGTTAGACCACAAGACCTTCACCATTCATACAGATTTATGGTGAGTGTCTCTTGTCTTTGTATCAAGGATTCGCAATGGAGTCTCGACATATCTCATCGTCGGCTCTAGGGATAGATGTTCGGGTTCTAATACATGAGAGGGATCGGCTATGTATTTCTTGAGTTGTGATACATGAAAGACATCATGAACACGCCCCAATTCTTCAGGTAATCCTAGCCTATAAGCCACGGCTCCAATCCTCTCGGTAATGGTATACGGCCCTACAAATTTTGGGCTCAGCTTGCCCTTTTGGCCAAATCGAAAGACGCCCTTCATAGGTGAGACACGCAAGAACACTTGGTCGCCCACGGTGAACTCAAGGTCGCGTCGTCGCACATCCGCATAGGATTTCTGTCTATCTTGGGCTGCTTTCATGTTTACTCGGATTTGTTGTATCTCAGCTTGTACTTGTTCCAGATACTCCGGTCCTATGATGACCGCTTCACTTGACTCATCCCAACACAACGGGGTACGGCAAGGTCTACCATACAAGGCTTGGAAAGGCGACATCTTAATCGAAGCATGATAGCTATTGTATAAACGAAAACTCGATAAGATGAAGCTTGTCAATCCAGCTCCTCTGGAAGTCTAAGGCACATGCCCTAAGCATATCCTCTAGTGTTTGGATGGTCCTTTCTGTCTGACCATCGGTCTGTGGATGGAAGGCGGTGCTAAGTTTCAATTCAGTACCAAGCGCTTCCCGTGTTGCTCTCCAGTATCTCGAAAAAAATCTGGTGTCGCGGTCAGATACAATGGTTTTCGGGACTCCGTGGTGTCGGATGATCTCCTTGTCGAATAGCTCCGCGAGCTTCGCCACCTTCCAGGTGTCCTTCATCGGTATGAATCGGGCAACCTTGGTGAGGCGATCGACTACTACCCAGATCATGTTGAGTCCTCCCCTGGCAGGTGGGAGTCCAACAACAAAATCCATAGAGATATCACGGAATTTCCACTCCGGAATGGGCATGGATTGCACCATTCCTCCTGGTCTTCGGTGCTCGAACTTCACCTTCTGGCATGTGAGACACCTCAGAACATACTCAGTCACGTCGGATTTCATTCCTGACCACCAGAAGTACCTCTTCATGTCTTTGTACATTTAAGAGGCTCCCGGGTGGACATGCAATGTCGAACAATGTGACTCGCGCAGGATGCGATCCCTTAGCTCAGCATTGCTTTAGGGGACGTATAATCTGCCATTCAATCGGATCAGACCATCTGCATGCAATTTGAAGTCGTACTTTCGGTTCTGGAAGGTACCTTCTGTGATTTTCTGTCTAATCTCTGTGAAGTAAGGGTCGCTCAACTGAGCGTCTCGCACCTCGTCAACCAAGCTAGAAGAAGCGAGTAGCGAATGGAGCGAGTGTGCTCGACGACTCAGGGCGTCGGCTACAACGTTTGCCTTCCCTTCTTTATACTGGAGGTTGATGTCGTAATCTGAGAGGAACTACATCCACCTCCTCTGTCTTAAGTTCAATTCCTTCTGTGTGAATACATACTGCAAACTTTTGTGGTCGGAGTAGATGGTGATGCTTACCCCATAGAGATAGTGTCGCCATATCTTCAAGGCAAAGACAATGGCTCCTAACTCTAGATCATGTGTCGGGTAATTCTCCTCATGCTTTTTCAGCTGGCGAGAGGCGTATGCTACTACCTTGCCATGCTGCATGAGTACGCATCCCATGCCCTTGCCCGATGCATCACAATACACCTCAAATCCCTCTATGCCCTTTGGAAGTGTGAGAACTGGCGCTGAGGTCAATGAGTCTTTTAGGCTCTGGAAGGATACCTCGCACTCGTTTGTCCATACAAACGGTGCATCTTTCTTCATCAATGACGTCATGGGCTTAGCGACTTTTGAGAAGTCTTTTACAAACCTCCGGTAATAACCGGCTAAATCAAGAAATCTCCGAATGTCGGTAACAGTCTTAGGTCTAGGCCATGATCACACTGCATCGATTTTGGATGGATCTACTGAAAATACCCGCGCTCGAGATGACATGACCGAGGAATGATACCTGATCTAGCCAAAACTCGCATTTGGAGAACTTCACATTGTTGGAGAAATATGTGACTACTTCTTCAACCTAGGCAGTGTACCTAATCGTTTTGCGGAATAGTGGAATTGTGGGGTGTCGAACTCTTGGGGACCTTGTTGTGGTTTAACTGAAAGTGCAATTTAATTGAGAATTCTAATTAGTGTAACTGAAATTGTGGTTTAGAACTTAGTGTAAACAAAACAGTAAAAAGACAATTAATTAAAACAGATTAAAAATAGCAGTTATGAAACTCTTTTATTTTTAAGGAAGCACTCCGGGTTGTTCTGCTCACCTATTTTACTCAATTATATTATTGTAGACTTCCCCACTTTAGCAATAAACTAAGAATCTTAATTAGTTTATTGACCGTTTCCTGTCTAATAAACCCTGATTAACTTAAACAACAAGTGCAAATCTTGCTCAAGTTATTAATAAATTAATCGCATTATTAATAATTCCTATTGGAGACTGGTTAACCTATAGGCGAAATCTCACTTCTAGTCATTAACCTGTTTTGACTTCTCTTGTCTAGAATCTTGTCTCAGCACTGCATTTTGACAAGAAACTACAAATATCACTTTAATAAATGGCCTAAATATTAAAGCGTAATAAGGAGGGGAATCAAAATATTGCTTGAACAGATTATATTAGAAAGTCTACATAACACAGTTAGTAAAATAAGCTTGCTTCTCAACCCGGGAGCTAAGGTTTTACTCAGACATAATTATACAAACAGACGTCGTAAGCACAACAACCATTAAAACAAAGTACAGTTAGAGAAAAGAAAGAGCTCTCCGCATTCGTACGCACTATATAGAATTTTGTGGAAGAAGTGTGATTTGGGAGAGAACGTGAATATTACAGAGAGTTACTTTAGGCCAATGTGCGTAGGTTTTTCTGATGAAGTGGTAGTGTTTAAATAGAGGAGAGGAAGAAGAGAGAAAACAGAAGAAGAGCTGGAGCATGCGTGCTAGTGGATTAACAAGATAAGGGAGGTAGATGGATTGGGTTTACAGAACGCGTGAGGATTTTCAGGACTGTCGGCAGCCCCTTATCTTGTTGTCTGTAGGCGCCGCAACGAAGACCGAAGAAGAAAACTGTTTCGCGTCGAATTCAGTCTCGTCCGCCCCTGTGTCCGCCCTTCTGTCCGCCTAAAACTCACGCGGACGTCTCTGCGTCCTCGCCTCCGTCCGCCCAGAACTCACGCGGACACAGCTGATGTCCGCGCCTCTGTCTTCCATCCGCGCCTCTGTCCGCCTAATGCTCATGCGGACGTCTCTGTTGTCCGCCCTCCTGTCCGCCCAGAATCATGCGGACGCAGCTGACGTCCTCACGCGGACAGAATGAATATGTTTTCTATTTTCACGCGATCTTCAACCGGCTCCAGATTCTTCGTTATAAGTCCGTTTTACTCACCGTTTGTTGCGTTGGAAAGCTTGTGAAATAAACTATTTGATTCCAACACTTTTTCCTGTATTTGATACATAAAATATATCAGTCCATATCAAGACATAAATCTTAGGAAAAACATACGATAAGTGAGAAATATTATCCTGAAAATGAGTAAGTATAGGGTAAATTAAACCCTTAAATGTCTATGTATTTCTCACTTATCAAACTCCCCCATACTTATCTTTTGCTTGTCCTCAAGCAAATCTTTCTGACATAATGTTTAAACAAGTTAAACAAACAATAAACAAGTAAGGAGAGCACAGAAGAGGTAATTGCCAATCTTTTCAGATTTTTAAAAGGGTACTAATAACATTAATTTTATTAGATATACTTCTCTATTTCAGAGAATAACTCTGTAGTCCTACAAAAGAAAGAGAAGTAATACCATGAGAATTCTGCTTTTAACCCTGAGCCAATCCACCATTTTCTTTCACAATTCCTTGAACGACAAGGGCATGAAGTAAAATCTTATTCCATTATACCTTTCAATGCCACATACTCATGATCCATAATGATGATTTTTTTCATTTTTCATTTTAGTACCGAATGCACAGATACTTCAATTTTGAAGTTCATTTTTCTTTCACCTTAGACTTTTCTCTCCACCCTTGTAGCAGTTTTGGGTCTACTATCCCAGATACCGAGTACCTTAGGTAGCCGGGTGATGAAGCACCCCTAAGAACTTAATAACCGAGTGGACGAGGCCTGTTTAGGATCAGAATATGCCTGTTTGGATCAGAGGAGTACCTTGCCTTGTTCTTTTTCCACCGTTTCATTCCAATTCAAATCCAGGCTCAAAATCAAAACAAAATTCAAATGATAATTTCCTCAGAAAATTTTTTGAGTAAGGAGCAGAGTGTTTTTTTTTGTGTACCCTTTAAACCTGTTAATACCAGCATTACTCCCTCTATGGCTCCTTCTTTGATTATTAATCACTTAACAAATTTAAACACAGTGTCGAAAAAGAAAACTTAAGAGCAAGCTTTTGATTATTATCTCTCCCCCACACTTGAACCAAAGCAATGCCCTCATTGCATAGAAAGAATTAAAATAACAGGGCATGCAAACTACCTGGGTAATGATCAAAAAGCATGGTAATAAGAGATATTTAAATTTAAAGAACAAGGTATGGATAGTGTACTCCCTAGAGTTTGGCAGAGTATGTAGTGTAGCTCCCCACACTTGAGTTCAGCTGTCGGAATGCGTAAGATGTACCTGGAATAAATATTCTAAACAGCCAGAGAAGAACACAAGTTAATTCTCCTCGTTCTCTCTTCTTTCTTTTTATTTCACTCTTTTTTTTTGGCATAAATAAAATACAGAATATAACAAACACATAGATTAAAAAGATAGATAATAGGGTGCCTCCTACCAAGCTGCCCATCTTTAAGGTCTTTGGCTAGACCGTACCTTAGTGATTTAAGTTGTAACTGGTTCTTTGAGAAAAAGCGCAGAAGCTTCTTCGTTGTCTAACGTGTTTCCCATATATAACTTGATACGAGCTCCATTGACTTTAAATGATCCTCCTTTCTTATCTTCTAATTCTACCGCTCCATAAGTAGAGGTGGATATTATTTTAAATGGTCCAGACCAGAAGGATTTTAATTTACCTGGGAAGAACTTTAGTCTGGAATTATAAAGGAGGACATAATCTCCCACTTTGAAGTCTCGCTTGGCAATCATCTTATCGTGCCAACGCTTGGTCTTCTCCTTATAAATCACTGCATTTTCATATGAGTTGTACCTTAGTTCTTCCAGTTCTGTCAACTGGAACTTTCTTTTTTCACCGGCTTGTTGTAGATCGAAGTTCAACACCTTTAGAGCCCAATAAGATTTATGCTCTAATTCCATAGGCAGGTGACATGCCTTCCCAAAAACTAGTTTGTAGGGAGACACGCCGATAGGTGTTTTGAAGGCGGTACGGTACGCCCAGAGCGCATCATCCAATTTAATGGACCAATTTTCGAGAAGAGCTCACCGTCTTCTGTAGAATCCATTTAAGCTCTCTATTTGTTATCTCTGCCTGACCATTCGTTTGAGGATGGTATGGTAGAGCAACCTTATGTCGGACTCCATATTTTTCGGGAGAGCATCAAACTGGCGATTGCAGAAGTGAGATCCACCATCGCTGATGATTGCTCTTGGAACACCGAATCGAGAGAAAATGTATTTCTTGATGAACTTCATCACAACTTTACCATCATTAGTAGAGCAAGCAAGGGCTTCCGCCCATTTAGAGACATAATCGACTGCTACTAAGATGTATAAATTTCCAAAAGAATTTGGGAAGGGTCCCATAAAATCAATCCCCCAAACATCAAATAATTCGACTTCTAGCATATTGTTCAAGGGTAGTTCATTACGGCGAGAAATATTACCTTGCCTTTGACACCGATCACAAGTAGATACAAAGGCATGACAGTCTTTGTGAAGGGTGTTCCAATAGAAACCGGATTCAAGTACCTTTGCAGCTGTACGGGTTGCACCGTGATGTCCGCCGGTTTTCTAGAATGGCAATGGAGAAGAATATTTCTGATCTCTGTTTCTGGGACACATCTTCTGATAATACCATCTGCACAGATTTTGAAAAGAAATGGATCATCCCATAAATAATGTCTGATAATAGAAAAGAACCTTTTTCTTTGCTGATAAGTCATATCAGCTGGGATGATCTTTGTAGCCAGATAATTTGCAATATCGGCAAACCAAGGGTCTCTTGCCGTTTGAATTGTGAAAACTGCCTCGTCCGGGAAAAATTCATTGATGGGTATGTCGTCTTCTGGTCCCTCCATTCTTGATAAGTGGTCAGCCACAACATTCTGGATACCTCTCTTATCCCTTATCTCAATGTCGAATTCTTGTAAGAGAAGTATCCACCTTATCAACCTTGGTTTAGCATCTGCTTTGGCAAATAAATACTTGAGGGCAGAATGATCAGTATGAATAATGACCTTACTACCCAATAAATATGAACGGAATTTATCCAAAGCGAAGACGACTGCCAGTAATTCTTTTTCGGTGGTGGCATAATTTTTCTAAGCATCATTAAGAGTGCGGCTTGCATAATAAATTACTCTCAGAACCTTATCCAATTTTTGGCACAAAACAGCACCCACCATATAATCACTGGCGTCACACATGATTTCAAAAGGTTGTGACCAGTCGGGTGATACAACAATAGGAGCGAGCAGAGACAAGTTTTTCTTTCAATAAATTAAAAGCTGCTAAACATTCATCAGAAAAATGAAATTAGCATCTTTTGTCAGTAAAGTGCAGAGAGGCTTAGAAATCTTGGAATTTTTTTAATGAATCGTCTGTAAAAACCAGCATGTCCAAGAAAACTTCGGATACCTCTGACAGTAGTAGGAGGGGGAAGTTTTTCTATTACCTCAATTTTAGCGCGGTCCACCTCAATACCTTTGAAAGACACATTATGTCCAAGCACGATCCCTTCACGAACCATGAAGTGACATTTTTCCCAGTTCAGGACTAGATTTGTGTCTTCACACCTGGCCAAAATAAGATCAAGATTCTCCAGGCAAGTATCAAATGTCGAACCAAACACAGAGAAGTCATCCATAAAGACTTCTATGCATTTTTCAATATAGTCAGAGAAAATAGCCATCATGCACCGTTGAAAAGTAGCTGGTGCATTACATAATCCAAACGGCATTCTTTTATAAGCGTATGTTCCATAAGGACAGGTAAAAGTAGTTTTATCCTGATCTTCTAGAGCAATTGGGATCTGAAAGTATCATGAATAGCCATCTAGAAAACAATAATAGTCCTGACCTGCTAACCTTTCCAGCAATTGGTCAATAAAAGGTAAGGGAAAGTGATCCTTACGTGGGCAGTATTCAATTTCCTGTAGTCTATACAGACTCTCCAACTGGTAGTGGTGCGTTGAGGAATCAACTCACCTTTCTCGTTGGGAACTACAGTTATTCCGCCCTTTGGGTACCACCTGCACTGGGCTTACCCATTTGCTGTCTGAAATTTGATAGATAATGCCAGCGTCAAGTAGTTTTATTACCTCTTTCTTGACCACCTCTTTAAGAACGGGGTTGAGACGCCTCTGTGGTTGTGCTAAAGCCCTGAATCATCTTCCATGTAAATTCGATGAGAGCACAGAGATGGGCTTATTCCTTTGATATCCGCTATTGACCAACCAATAGCAGTTTTATGACGGCGTAGCACCCCTAAAAGTTCCTCCTCCTGCACATCTGTCAATTTAGAAGAGATAATAACTGGTAGATCAGATGACTTTTTTAGAAAGGCGTATTTTAAATGAGGAGGAAGAGGTTTCATTTCGACTGTAGGTGCTTTTTCGATGGATGGCTTTGGTATGTCTACGTTTCTTTCTACTGGCTCGAATCTTTGTCGGTAGGAAGGGAAATATGGCTTATGTTTGTTTAATTCTTCAGCCATGAGAGCAATATCGGGATTTTCGTCTTCAGCTTCACAAGATGCCATAAGACATCTTTCCAAAATCATTTTCTTCATCTTTGCTGAGGAACGTCTCCTGTACTAAAGAGTCAATAGTGTTTATAGAAAAACAAATTTGTGTATCAGAAGGATGCTTCATGTTCCGGGTCATGTCGAAAACTACCTGCTCATCATGAAGCCTTAAAATTATTTTCCTCCTTCAACATCAATTAAAGTTCTCACAGTTCTCATAAAAGGTCTACCTAAGATTAGTGGGACATCTTTATCTTCCTCAATGTCTATAACAATGAAATCAGCGGGGAAAATAAACTTGCCAACAGAAACCACTAAATCTTCAATTTTTCCTTCGGGGTGAATTATGGAACGATCAGCTAGTTGGAGCTGAACAGGAGTAGGAGAGCATTGACCTATGCCCAATTTCTTGAATATAGATAAAGGCATTAAATTAATACTTGCGCCTAAATTGCATAACCCGTTACCACAATTTATGTCTTCAATTGCGCAAGGAATGATAGGGAGACCTGGATCTCCCAACTTCGGTGGTAGCTTCTTTAAGAGTACTGCAGAAACTCTTTCGGTTAGTTTCACCGTGTCATTCTCCTGTAAAGATCGCCTGTTAGACAAGATATCTTTCATAAATTTCGCATAAATAGGCATTGTGTTAAGGCATCAGAAAAAGGAGTATTAATAGTTAATTTCTTAAAAATGTTAAGAAATTTTCCAAATTGGTCGTCCAAATTCTTCTTCTTTAATCTATCAGGAAATGGGATTGGAATATCATATGAAACCTGTGACGGATTAATAGTAAGGGATGCAGGAGACTCCTTCTCCTTGGAAATTGTTATGTCTTCTTTGTCAGATTTTTGTCATTAGATTTCTCCTCAGTTTTAGGGGCATCGGGTACCAGCTCTTTCCCGCTCCTTAGGGTTATTGATTTTGCATGCTCCCTGGGATTTGGATCCGTTTGGCTCGGGAGTGACCCTGCTGGTCTTTGAGCCAACTGTTGGGAAATCTAACCTATATGTCTTTCTAAATTCGTGGTTATGGTAGCCTGATCAGCAACTTTGGCTTCTATCTCAGAAAATTTTGAATTCATCGCCTGACCTTGTTTCAGAAGCTGATTCATCATGCCTTTTAATTCGCCCATGTCTCCTTGTGAGTTGGTTGGCTGTTCCTGTTGTCGGTTGTACTGCGGTTGTCGGTTTTGGTTTAAACCTTGGTTACTCGATTGTGGGTCATAATTCCTCCATGGTTGTTGATTGCTCCTCCAATTATTTTGGTTGTAGGAGTTCAGATTAGGATTTGGTGGTCTGTTGTTAATAAGACTTACCTCCTCAAGGGTCCTGTTGCAACCTGAACCATCACAGTCTGTGGTTTCATGAGCTCCTCCACAACTTCGCAACAGGGAGTCAGATATGGGGAAGTGGCTACTGTTTTCACAGCTTTTTGTTGTGGTTGACTAAGAGTTAGTTTCTCCACAACTTTTGTGAGTGCAGCTAGTTGAGCAGACACATGATCCTGCGGGGGAATACTGTAGATACCGGTTTCTTTCTTTACTTCACCTCTCCCCTTTTTTACACCACTTTTGGTGTTGGCGGTCATCTGGTCCAGTAGATCAACTGCTTCTTCTCCGGTCATTTTCATAAATTTCCTCTAGATGAGGAACTTAGCAACAATTTGTTAGAATCATTTAAGCCTCTAAAGAATGATAAAACAAGCTCCTGGATACTCATACCGTGATGTGGGCATAATAGTAATTCTTTGAATCTATCCCACGAATCATAAAGAGATTCACCTGGTTCTTGACAGAAGTTTGTGATCTCAGCAATTTTCTCTCTTGTTTTGGACGGGGGATAGTATTTTGCCAGAAATTTGTTTGCTAACTCAGCCCAACTGTGGATGCTGCTGGGTTGTAAACTTCTCAGCCACCTGGAGGCGCCATCTTTCAATGAATAGGGGAACAATTGCAGACGGATGCGTTCGTTCAGACTTCCTGTTTTGTTAAAAGTGTTACAAAAATCAAGAAATGCAGAAATGGTGTGGAGCATCATCTGAATTAGCCGCTGTATTTTTGGCCCTGGTGGTAGAGTGTTGTAATGAAACTGGTTTTGAATTGCCAGGCATCTAGTTCAGCCTGAGTGACCTGAGGAAGGACAATAGCAGAAGGCCTCCCTTCAACTGACGGTTGCTGGTACTGGCAGAGAGTTTGTCGAGTTGCCATCTCTACACGTTGTTGTCGTCTTTCTCTGTGGAGAAATCTTTCAATCTCAGGTTCAAAATCGTTTTGAGGACTACCTGCAGATCGAGTACGACGCATATATAGGAACAACTAAAGTGTTAATGTTAGGAGTTAGTATACTGGAAATTATAAGTTAGTTACTGAAATTAAATGACAGAAACTTTAAAGGACAGAAATTATAAGTTAGTAATAAAGGATAGAAATTTAAGTTAGTAGTTAAGGACAGAAATTATAAGTTAGTAGTTAGTTTACAGAAATAAACTGACAGAAATTTAAATGTTAAGGACAATGGAAATTAAATGTTAAGGACAATGGAAATTAAATGACTGAAAAATAAATGACAATAAAATAAAGAGTTAGTAATTAGATGTTAGAAATTAGATGTCCGTAGTTAGATAGTTAGATAGAAAAAAAAATTAATAAAATTGAAAACTGTCAGTTAACCGTGCCGGAGGTCCCCGGCAACTGCGCCAAAAACTTGTTGGAGAAATATGTGACTACTTCTTCAACCTAGGCAGTGTACCTAATCGTTTAGCGGGATAGTGGAATTGTGGGGTGTCGAACTCTTGGGGACCTTGCTGTGGTTTAACTGATAGTGCAATTTAATCGAGAATTCTAATTAGACTACTGAACAGAAACTTATCATTTTTTGAGAGAAATTGTGGTTTAGAACTTAGTGTAAACAAAACAGTAAAAAGAACAATTAATTAAAACAGATTAATAAAAGCAGTTATGAAATCTTTGTTTTTAGGGAAGCACCCCGGGTTGTTCTGCTCACCTATTTTACTCAATTATATTATTGTAGACTTCCCCACTTTTAGCAATAAACTCAAGAATCTTAATTAGTTTATTGACCGTTCCCTGTCTAATAAACCCTGATTAATTTAAACAACAAGTGCAATCCCTTGTTCAAGTCATTAATAAATTAATCACATTATTAACAATTCCTATTGGAGACTGGTTAACCTATAGGTGAAAACTCACTTCTAGTCGTTAACCTGCTTTGACTTCTCTTGTCTAGAATCTTGTCTCAGCACTGCATTTTGACAAGAAACTACAAATATCACTTTAATAAATGGCCTAAATATTAGAGCGCATTAAGGAGGAGAATCAAAATATTGCTTGAACAGATTTTATTAGAAAGTTACGTAACACAGTTTAGTAAAATAAGCTTGCTTCTCAACCCGGGAGCTAAGGTTTTTACTCAGACATAATTATACAAACAGACGTCGTAAGCACGACAACCATTAAAACAAAGCACAGTTAAAGAAAAGAAAGAGCTCTCTGCATTCGTACGCACTGTATGGAATTTTATGGAAGAAGTGTGATTTTGGGAGAGAACGTGAATATTACAGAGAGTTACTTCGGGCAAATGTGCGCAGGTTTTTCTGATGAAGTGGTAGTGTTTATATAGAGGAGAGGAAGAAGAAGAAAACAGAAGAAGAGCTGGAGCATGCGTGCTAGTGGATTAACAAGATAAGGGAGGTAGATGGATTGGGTTTACAGAACGCGTGAGGATTTTCAGGACTGTCGGCAGCCCCTTATCTTGTTGTCTGTAGGCGCCGCAACGAAGACCGAAGAAGAAAACTGTTTCGCGTCGAATTCAGTCTCGTCCACCCTGTGTCCGCCCTTCTGTCCGCCTAAAACTCACGTGGACGTCTCTGCGTCCTCGCCTCCGTCCGCCCAGAACTCACGCGGACACAGCTGATGTCCACGCCTCTGTCGCCTAATGCTCATGCGGACACAATGAGTATGTTCTCTATTTTACGCGATCTTCAACCGGCTCCAGATTCTTCGTTATAAGTCCGTTTTACTCGCCGTTTGTTGCGTTGGAAAGCTTATGAAATAAACTATTTGATTCCAACACTTTTTCCTATATTTGATACATAAAATATATCAGTCCATATCAAGACATAAATCTTAGGAAAAACATACGATAAGTGAGAAATATTATCCTGAAAGTGAGTAAGTATAGGGTAAATTAAACCCTTAAATGTCTATGTATTTCTCACTTATCAGGAGTTAACCCAGGGAAACAACCACAAGGTAACAGAGGAGGAATCCAAAGAAGAGGAAACATCAACCAAGGCCATAAATGTCATAAGCAAGACTGAAGCAGAACTAGAGGGGAAAGTGATTACAGGTACCTTTTCAGTCCATGGTACCAATGCTACAGTGTTATTTGATTCTGGTGCTTCGTGTTCTTTATGTCCTCAGAATTTGTGAAGAAAGTTGGAATTGTGCCGAATGCTAGTATTGACTTTAATGTATCTACTCCAACAGGAAAGATAGTTAAATGTGATAAAAAGATTGAGGGAGTGAAACTGAGTATAGGGGGTAGTGAGCTTGAAGTGGATGTAGTGGAATTCGGGTTAAAAGATTTTGATATTATCTTGGGGATGGACTAGTTAAGTAAGAATAAAGGGCGAGTAGATTATGAAAAGAAAAGAGTAAGTTTGGTTGGGAAAAAGGGGAAAAGAGTGTCACACAAAAGTGAGGGAGTTAAAATGAGGTGAAGTTAGTCTCACCCGTGAGACTATGGAAAGATATTAGGAAAGGAAATCAGACATTCTTGTGCTATATACGAGAGGAAATATTTGTGCTGCATCAGCTCAGGAGGTTATTTAAGGAATTGAGATTCTCTCGGTAGTAAAGGAATTTCCCGACGTGTTTTCAGAGGAGATTCCAGGTATGCCTCCAGATCGGGAAGTGGAATTTACAATTGATTTGGTACCAGGGACGACACCAATTTCCAAGCATCCATATAGAATGGCGCCCAATGAAATGCAAGAGTTGAAGGAACAGCTAGGAGAACTGCTTAACAAGGGGTATATTCAACCAACTGTGTCACCATGGGGAGCTCCAGTGTTGTTTGTTAAAAAGAAAGATGGAAGCATGCGTCTCTGCATCGACTACAGAGAACTGAACAATGTTACAATTAAGAACAAATACCCACTCCCGAGAATCGACGACCTTTTTGATCAACTTCAGGGAGCAAATGTATTTTCAAAGATTGATTTAAGGTCCGGGTATCATCAACTGAAGGTGGCGGATAAAGATATACCAAAGACAGCTTTTTGTACAAGGTATGGTCACTACGAGTTTACAGTTATGCCATTTGGATTGACCAACGCACCAGCAGTATTCATGGACCTGATGAATCGAGTTTTCAGTCCATTTCTGGAGAAGTTTGTCATACTTTTTATCGATGATATTCTTGTATACTCGAGTAGTAAGGTAGCACATGAGCAGCATCTACGCCAAGTATTACAGATATTGTGAGAAAAGAAATTGTATGCTAAATTGTCAAAATGTGAATTCTGGTTGGAGCAAGTGTCGTTCCTTGGACATGTTGTTACTAATGATGGAATTTCAGTGGATCCGTAAAAAATTCAAGCAGTAAAGGATTGGCCAAGGCCTACAACAGTCAAGGAGGTACACAGTTTTCTGGGTCTAGCAGGATATTACAAAAAATTTGTAAAAGATTTTGCGAAGATTTCACGATCGCTTACGAATCTGATGATGAAGGTTGTACCATTTCGATGGGATGAGAGTTATGAACAAGCCTTCCAACAACAGAAACAAAGACTGACATCAGCACCATACTTGTTGTTTGCACTACTTCGGTTGAGGGTAGCTATGTGTGACGCATCATACATATGGCCTAGGATGTGTATTAAGCAACATGGTAAGGTAATAGCATATGCCTCAAGGCAATTAAAGGAACATGAATCGAGATACCCCACACACGACCTGGAGCTTGCAGCTATTGTTTTGCACTAAAGATTTGGAGACACTATCTGTTTGGTACTTCTTGCAAAATATACACTGATCACAAGAGTCTGAAATACATTTTCACACAAAAAGAGTTGAATGTGAGACAGAGAAGATGGTTGGAACTTATTAAAGATTATGACTTGGAAATTATGTACCATGAGGGCAAGGAAAATGTAGTGGCAGACGCGTTAAGTTGGAAGAAAAGCCATGCTGAGAAAGCCAACTGGATATTGCATGATGAGTTAGTAAATGACATGAAGAGATTGCAATGGAGGTGGTAGAGCAAGGTGTGGAAGCCAGGGAAGTTGAGTTGTGCAATATGAGTTTGTATCCTGATATTCACAAGGAAATATTGGAACATCAACAAAAGGATGTTAAACTGAGGAAAATAAAAGAGAAGGTGGAGAAAAGGGAAGCGTCAGATTTTACGATAAAAAGGATGGAAGTTTTAGGTTTCGGGGCTGATGGTGTGTGCCAGACCAATGCACAGATGTCAAAATAAAGTTGATGAACGAAGCTCACAATTCTAGCTATTTGATTCACCCTGGAGGGGATAAATTATACAAAGACATCAAGAAATATTATTGGTGGCCAGGCATGAAGAAAGAGATAGCGGAACACGTGGCAAGTGTTTGACGTGCCAGAAGGTTAAATTCGAGCACAAGAAAACACCAGGTATGTTGCAACCTCTGGATATACCGAATTGGAAATGGGATTCTGTATGAAATACCCCAAACCTTGGTATGTTGGTTAAACATTAAAACATGATTTATTAAGACTAAAAAGAGTCTTAGAAACCTTGTAAACAAATTTAAACAAAAGGAAACACAAATATGCGTTAAAGTCAAGAAGAGCCAAAATGTGCTCTAAGCTTGGGATAAACTTGAGTAAGACCTAATGAGCTTACCAAGACCTCATTTATATACTAATGAACATATTAAACCAATTACCAAAGAAAACCAAGCTTGAAAACAAGTTAAAACACAAAATGTGCTTTAAGAAGTCTTAAAGCACATTTTTGAAAAATTGTCTTGTAAATGAGTTTTGAGTGGCTAAATGTCCATCATTACTCTTAAATATATATGTGTACTATATAGTATCACATTTGGGTGGCTATATTAATGGGAAATCAAAAATTTCACTTCTAAGTGCCTTGTATAGGTGAATAGTGATTTTTACAAGCTATTTTGTAACATGTGGTATAAGTGATTAAATTGACAAAAGAAGACTATATTACCCTCATATTAATAAGGGGGCCGGTTTTATATGTGTGGTGACTCACCACTCTCTAGTAAGGTAATAAGTAATTAAAACAAACTAAGTAAAACTACTTTTTACTTTATAACAAATATCTTCTTAAAAGTAATTCCTATCTTCATTCTCTCATTTCTTTCCTTCACTCACACGGTTTCCCACCCTTCTTCTTCCTTCTTCCTTGTTCTCTCTCGGTAATACTACTACCACCATGGAAGTTCCAACTTTGACCACTTGCTAAACCTAGCTCACTTGTCCAAATCAAAAACAAAGACCACCAATCTCTTCCTCTCATCAAGCTCTTCATTCCTATCTTCTTAAAATCCAAGAGCTCCATTTCGGTGCCAAGGTGTTCCACCATTGAAGGAGCTTGAGCTTGGATTTCTACATATTATTACTCTCCTTTGCTTCTAGGTAAGGAATCTCAAACAAAAATCAAGTTCCTCCTTGTTTTGTCATGTCCGAAAATACACATTGATATAGCTCATTGTGTGACTTTGTCCTAGCTTCATTTCAACCCTTCATGGACTAGGTGGAGTCCTCTCTTGCTAGATATTCAAACTCCTTCAAAGATCAAGGTAAAACAACTACATTAATGTTTTTGAAACAATGTCAAATTAGGGTTTACAATGAGATGAAGCTCAAAGCTTGAATACTCATTATGGTGTTTGTATATTGTCTAGAACTTGACAAGGAACCAAAATACCATACGGTTTTGTAAGGAATCAAGAAGGAAGTGTTTTGGGAAAAAGAGGTAAATCTACTAACTTAAATGTTGTTTAATGCCTTAGGAGAAATGAGCTTATAAATGCTTATTAAAACTACCTAAAGAGCAAATGGTGAATGACTTAGTAAAGTGTTCTCAAGAGACTAGTAAAGGGCATATGTGTGTTGAGTGTATTTGCAGGTTAAAGGCATATATATGTGGAAATTCAGTGTTTATGATTTAAGCACTTTAAGGGCCTAAGAGCCATGCATTTTAAGGGCCTAAGTGCCATGCAATTTATATTGTGCACTATATTGTAATGTGGTGTAAATTTGGTGAAATTGTGTATGAGAGTGTTCTTGGTGATTTTAGATGTTCTTGTGTGTTTAAAGGAGAAGGTAAAGTGTTTAGGCTTAGTAATGTTCTAAGGGAACCCATGTCAAAATTTAGGTAAGAAGCAAGAAGTTTAAGTGTTTACATGAGGATTGGTGAGTTAGAAAATGTAGGAAATGAATAAGGAGTTCATGATGTTTTTAAAGGAATTTTGATGAACTAGGAAGTACTCTAGAATGTAATAAGGACTTAGGCATGATCTTGAGATTTAGTAGGTACCAAAGTCACTTTGGGACTTAGGTAAATACCTAGGCAAACTTGGTAAAATAAGGAGAAGTGTACACTAGGAAAAGAGTTTCAAGAAGGAGATAAGGAATTAGTGGTGAGAGATGATGCTTGGGAGATGATGTTAAGTTAAGGAGAAAGCAATTTGGGATAGTAGTTATCATAGGTATGAAACACCGCTTGGAAACTAGGAGAAAATGTTGTAAGTGTTAGGAATTTTGTGAAGGAATAAGTAAAGGCTTAAGGAATTAGAAAATGAGTTTTATGAGTGTTTAAGGATGTCTTAAGGTGTGTTTAAAGTGCCCAAATGAGGTTAGGGGGTATTAGGTTATATGGGGTGAAGTTTGGAGTTGAATGTAAAAAGGAAAAACAAGGTCTGGGGCAGACCGAACTTGCGACCGAACTTGCAAGTTCGGTCGAGCCCAGTTTACCCTGCGAGAATTGGCTTCTGGAAAAGACCGACCTTGGGGACGGACTTGCAAGGTCGGTCGGGCCTGTATTTTGAGTACGGATTGACTTACTGGAAAAGGCCGAATTGGGGACCGGACATGGTAAGTTCGGTCGGGCTAAATTTACAAAGGGGAGAAACTTTCTGGAAAAGGCCGAACATAGGACCGGACTTGTAAGTTCGGTCGGGCTAAATTTAAAAGGGGAGAAAACTCTCGGGAAAAACCGAACATAGGACCGGACTTGGTAAGTTCGGTCGGAGTAGGAATTTTTAACGGAAATGTATTCTGGAATCGACCGAACTTGGGTAAGTTCGGTCGGCAAGGTCGGTCGGACCTAAACTTGTAAAAAAAAAAAACAGAAAAGAATGTGACTTATGTAGTTAACCCTAGGGTGTATAATGAAGGTAACCTAGGGTGAGGTAGACATTAAAACATGTCATACAATCATGTTGAATACTTAGTAAGTGTGAAGTTAAATAATATTAACCGACATTACTAATGTGTATAGGATTCTCTCAAGGTGGGAACGAAACAAGGCAAGGACCAAGGTATGGTTTTCTTGCAGTCTGTTGCCTAACGGTTTACACCGGCTTGGGTGTTATTTGTTTTCTGGGTGTTTACGACCTTATAAGATTAAGGCATGAAAAGAGTTTACAGTTGTATATATTATGATGTTGTGTTATTATGACTCCTTTCCCTTGGTGTGTCTAACAAGACCTAAATGTTGCTTGTATGTGACTTAACAAATGTTGTGTGTTCATTAACAAGTGCTAACGGGGGAGTGAGGAGTCCGGTTGTTCCGGCCACGCGTGTGATGGATGGGGGTCGATATCATATCCGGTTCGGCTCTCTTGGTGTATGTATAGGTGGTATTCCAATTTGGTTTCTACCTTCCCTTAGCTTATCCAAAGCTAGTTACTGACTCACGTCGGGCCATAGGGGCATACGTATGTTATTTCGGAGTGCTCGGGATTACTATATCCGACACACCTTTGGTATAAGTTAACCGTTCTATATAACCGGACGGTAACGAGGATGGTAACGAGCTTAACATGGGGTTGGTAAAAACCCCTAGGCTCTCATGGTATACTAACTATGGTGGAAGGTTCCTTGTGAGGACCAAGTTTATGGTGTTATGTATTGATGTTGTGATGCTATGCAATTCCCTTGCTATGCTATGGTATATATGTATATATATGTTGGTTGTTCTAAAATGAATGCCATGTTATTATGACAATTGGTTGCGCGTATCCCGTTAGTCGATGGGCTGCGCGTTAGCCATACCAGCAAAGGTGCTGACCCCCTCGGGGGCCCCATATTTTATTGCAGGATGAGGATCGAAGAGGCAGAGTGGCTCTAGGTCCTAGTTTGTTGATATACTTTTGGATAGTAGGTTGTTGAGCCCGGGACGCGCCTGTGCTCCCGAGGCGTTATATTTTGATGCCGTTGTTATACAGTGTGAGATGATTATGGTTTGGAGATGTATTGTAAATTAAATACTCGGTATGGTTGGTTATGTTATATATGGATGTTAGTTACTATGCTCGGGAGTCTGATCATCAGACCGATACACTTGTATTTATTCTGCCTAGTTAACCACGTGGGTGGTTAACGGCGTTGTAACACCAAAGCGATAGTTATTATTTGGTTGGTTATTTCCGCTGCGACTTCGGTAGATGATAGGAGCGTTGTAGGGGTGTTACAAAAAGTGGTATCAGAGCGAAGTATCGCTCTGATGACTAGAATACCGAGCTTAGGAATATACCGAGTTAGGAAACCTAACTACAGTTACCTAAGTGAGCGGACTTGGAAGGTTAACCACTAACTAAGTGTGGAATTACCTGGTTGTCGGGAAGATGCTATAACCATTGGACCGATAAGTGTGCAAGCATAATGCTAATGAATATTCATATGAATTCAGATGTCAGGTAGACCGCGAGGTCGAGGCCGCGGACGCGGTACTGGAGATATGGGTGACCAGGGCGATGATACTACGGCCCAGACTATGGCTGAGGCAGTTGCAGCCGCCGTAGCCCAGATGGTACCCCAGTTGGTTGCTGCTATACAGCAAGGGCAACAGCCCGGAGTTCAGCCACCGCCACCACCGCCACGAGAGACCAATTGGGTCAAGGCGCTGGCTGATCTGAGACCGCCATCATTTCATGGGGAGACCGATCCCCGTAAGCTAGAGGCGTACATCTCCGAGTTGGAGACCGCCTACGAGACTTTGGCCGTACTGCTGAGGCTAAGGTCCGACTTGCCGCCTACTACTTGAAGGGGTCGGCACAGAGTTGGTGGAAACTGGTGAGGAGGACAGGATGACTGATCCTGAGTTTGGATGGAGGGAGTACACGGCTCTGCTGCGAGCCAAGTATTACCCGGTGCATGTGCAGGAGGCCAAGCGCCTCGAGTTGGATAGTCTGAAGCAGGGGGATAAGATGTCGGTTGATGACTACTACACCGCATTCACCGGCCTTATCCACTTGTTACCAGACTGGGGTACTCGAACCGGGTGTTGGTGAACCGGTTCTACAATGGACTGAGCCACCGTCTCCGCTATGGGATGGGGCCAGCTGAGTATACCACCTTGCAGGTAATTAGAGTACCTTGTTGTGAATCCATTTATACCGTGAGTGAATGTTAATGTGAGTTGGTAAGTTGTTTTGCGGGGCGTGACTGACATCCTAAAATACAGGAGTGCTATCATGCCGCTGCAAAGGTTGAAATTACCGTCCGTCTGAGGGACGAGGAAAATGCGCACAAGCGCAAGGCCACCAACGAGGGCCAGAATCAGCAAGGGTATGGGGGAGGGAAGAAGAAGAAACCCTACCCTCAGCCCCAGAAGGGCCAGTACCAGGGTGACAAGGGCCAAGCCCAGACCACCACAGCTGATGAGCCACTGAAGCTCACGTACGCGTATGCGGCGAAGCCTCTACGCTCCTACCCGCCTAAGGGTAATTACTTAACCATGTGTATCTAGTTGAGGGTATGTTGTTGAGGTGGAAAGTGAGTATTGATTGTGTGTTGTTATAGCAGCTAGCGCGGGTTCTGGACCGGAGCGCCACTTTTACTGTAAGTGGTGCAATGGAGACCACCCCGGCAAAGACTGCAAGGGGAATGATGTGAGGTGCCGCACTGCCAGAAGATGGGGCACCGTGAGTTTGAGTGTTGGACGAATCCCAATGGCAGAAACTATAAGCCAAAGGGGCAGTGGAAGGGTAACACTACCACGACCACTGAAGGCCCGAAGGCGATTACTCAGCAGACTTCTGACAAGAAGTACACTGAATCCCAGAAGGGGAAGGCTACGGGGTCCGGCAAGGCCACCCTGAATGTGGTGGACCGGTCTGAGGCACCAGGATCCTCTTCGAGACCAGGTACCGCCTAAACTGATAAATGAAAAAGTGATTGCTTACCGCATTTCATGCATGAGTGTTAGCAAGTCTAAGGGTATAAACATATAAGTAAAGAGTTAGAAATAATGTGGAAAACACCTAAATTAGGCAATTTGAAACTTAGGAACCTTCAATATCTGCTATCCAATCCCACCCGCACCAAACCCTGAAGAAAACGCCATCAACATCACCGACTTTCCATTGGAGCAATGTCAGGTTATCCAGCCAGGTATGATACTCTTAAATGGATACCTGACACCGGAAGCACAAATCCATATCATCAGACGATGCGACGAACTTGGAGCAAAACCAGGAGGGTTTTACACACCCGAATACCCGAACGGAGCAAGGATGCAATTGAAGATGATGTGCATGGGTAAGGACTGGAACCCTTACACAAGTCATATCAAGAAGTACGAGCTGAAGATGGAGCAACAGTAGCAAGCATACCAGAGGAGTTCCACGCGGTCGTTAACCACGCCGTGGGAATTGCTCAGCAAGTTGAGACGGAATCAATTCCAAGTGTAAAGCAGATTATGCATTGTAAACTTCTACCAGAAAGGTGGACGGTTAGGTATGCACCAAGACAAGGACGAGTCACCCGAGTCTCTAAGTAAGGGAGTACCCGTGGTGTCTTGGTCCATTGGTGATACCGCTGTGTTTGTGTATGGCGAGCAGAAGCGTGCTGATCTCGCAAAGAAGCTACTTCTGAAATCGGGGATGTATTAATCATGGGTGGGCAATCAAGGATGCTATACCATGGCATCAGAAAGATCAAACTGAATACCGCACCGTCGGCAGTGATCAATGCCACACACATGAAACCTGGACGTTTAAATTTGACTTTCAGGCAGTTTTAAGCCTTGTATAATTATGTGACAAACCAGTATGTATTAAGGATGTTGTAAGTGTGAATCATGGCGACAGTATAACCAATGAATGGTGTAAAAAGAGTGTGTTAATGAATAAAGGAATGTGTTTTGGAGTGTATCAACGTGTTGTTACCCAATACTTATTAGTTTGCCAATGAATTAGGCTGTGCACTCGGAACGGGAGGTATACTGAGTGTCTGCAATAAGGCAGAAGCCGGCAAGAGCGGCACAATCCTCACCGGTACCTTTCCAGTGAATGGCGTGGATGCATCGATCTTGTTCGACTCTGGAGCCTCACAAATTCATTCGCTTCATTTGCGAAGAGGCTGGGGTTAGATGGTGAAGAGATGCCAGACTTCGTGGTCTCTCCCGTCGAAAGAGCGGATCAGATGTACCCGCTACTACCGAGATGCTATTGTTCGAATCATGGATGAGGAGTTTCCGATCGACTTGATAGAGTTCGACGGACTAGGTTTTGATGTGATTGTCGGGATGAACTGGTTGGAGCGGTACAAGGGTAGAATCCTATGTGCCGAGCATCGACTGCTTCTTAGGAGTCCATCTGGGGTTACTATATCTACCGCCAGAGGCCCAGGGAGCCTTCGACACAGATCATCACCGCCATGGCCATGTATCGTGAGTTACGACGGGGAAATGATGTATACCTCTGCTATGTCCAGGACATAGAGAGAGACCCTGAGTTTAGCCCAGATGTGCCGGTAGTGTCGGAGTTTCCTGATGTATTTCCTAAGGAACTGCCGGCATGCCGCCAGCACGAGAGGTTGAGTTTGAGATTGATCTAGTTCCGGGCACCGGACCCATTGCGAAAGCACCTTACCGTATGGCTCCAGCAGAGATGACAGAGCTCAAGGAGCAGCTGAGAGACCTACTCGACAAGGGCTTTATCCGCCCTAGTGTGTCACCATGGGGAGCGCCGGTCCTCTTCGTGAAGAAGAAGGACGGTAGCCTCCGCCTATGTATTGATTATCGGGAGCTGAATGCTGTTACGGTGAAGAACCGTTACCCCTTACCACGCATCGACGATCTATTTGATCAGCTTAGGGGAGCATCAGTATTCTCCAAGATAGACCTACGTTCCGGATATCACCAAATTGCCATCCGTGACAGTGATATCGAAAAGACAGCTTTCAGAACTAGGTATGGGCACTATGAGTTCACCGTTATGCCGTTTGGCTTATCAAATGCACCAGCAAAGTTCATGGACTTAATGAACCGTTTGTTCCAAGATCAGTTGGACAAATCAGTGGTAGTCTTCATCGATGACATACTTGTGTATTCGAAATCGAGAGGTGAGCATGAAAGCCACCTGAGAGATGTATTGCAAACGTTGAGAAAGAATCAGCTGTATGCTAAATTTTCTAAGTGTGAATTTTGGTTGAACCAAGTATCATTCCTTGGACATGTGATTTCTGAGGCCGGGATCGCTGTTGATCCGGCGAAGATAGATGCAGTGCGCACCTGGCCTAGGCCGAAGACAGTTACCGACATCAGGAGCTTCCTCGGTCTGGCAGGTTACTATAGGAGATTTGTGAAGGACTTCTCCAGTGTCTCGAAGCCGATGACTTCCTTGATGAAAAAGGATGCACCATTCGAGTGGACAGTCGACTGTGAGAGAGCTTTCACGAGTCTCAAGGATGCTCTGACATCTGCACCGGTTCTGACACTACCAGACGGTCCAGATGGTTTTGAGGTCTACTGCGACGCATCAGGCAGGGGTATGGGTTGTGTGTTGATGCAACACGGGAAGGTCGTGGCTTACGCCTCCCGACAGCTGAAGAAGCATGAGAGAACTACCCTACCCACGACTTAGAATTAGGGGCCATTGTCTTCGCACTGAAGATATGGCGACATCACTTGTATGGGGTAAGTGTGACGATTTATTCTGACCACAAGAGCTTGAAATACTTGTTCACTCAGAAAGAGTTGAACATGAGGCAGAGAAGGTGGGTTGAATTCTTGAATGATTATGATATCGATTACAGTATAAGGGGGTAAGGCAAATGTAGCTGACGCATTGAGTCGCCGAGCACACTCTCTCCATTCGCTAGTCTTCATACTGGCGTGGTGAAGAGGTGTTGCGGAGTGCTCAGATGACGGATCAGTACATGATGGAGATTAGACAGAAGCTTATTGATGGCACATTCGAGGGTCAGAAGTATGACTTCAGACTCCACGATGATGACCTGATTAGGCTTAATGGCAGATTGTGTATACCCAGGAGTAGCGCTGAGCTGAAGGAGCGCATATGAGTGAATCCCATTGTTCTACTACTTCGATTCACCCCGGAGCTTCAAAGATGTATAAAGGTATGAAAAGATATTTCTGGTGGGCTGGAATGAAAAAGGATGTAAATGACTATGTGTTGAGGTGTCTCACTTGTCAGAAGGTCAAGTTTGAGCACCGACGGCCTGGTGGTATGGTGCAGCCAATGCCAGTGCCGGAGTGGAAGTTCCATGACATATCTATGGACTTCGTGGTAGGGCTTCCGCCTACAAGGGGAGGTCTAAATATGATTTGGGTGGTAGTTGACCGACTGACCAAGGTGTCTCGATTCATTCCGATGAAGGACACCTGGAAAGTGGCAAGATTGGCAGAATTATTCGATAAAGAGATTGTTAGACATCATGGTGTACCAAAACGATAGTATCTGACAGAGATACCAGATTCTATCCAGATATTGGAAGTCTACACGAGAGGCACTTGGTACTGAACTGAAATTGAGCACGGCGTTTCACCCACAGACCGATGGTCAGAGTGAGCGCACTATACAGACACTTGAGGATATGCTACGTGCATGTGCACTTGACTTTCAGACCAGCTGGATTGATAAGTTACATCTGATCGAGTTTAGCTACAACAACAGTTATCATGCATCGATCAAGATGTCTCCCTTCCAGGCATTGTACGGTAGACCATGCCGCACACCATTATGCTGGGATGAATCGAGTGAGACGGTCATTATAGGACCAGAGTATCTTGAGCAAGTTCAGGCAGAAGTTCGCCAGATCAGGGCTAATATGAAAGCAGCTCAGGATAGACAGAAGTCGTACGCAGATGTGCGCCGACGTGACCTGGAGTTCGCCGTGGGCGATCAGGTATTTTTGAGAGTATCCCCCATGAAGGGAGTTTCGTTTTGGTCAGAAGGGCAAGTTGAGCCCGAAATATGTAGGTCCTTATGTTGTGACGGAGCGGATCGGCCCGGTAGCTTATAGACTTGATCTACCCGCCGAGCTGGGCAAGGTACATGATGTATTTCATGTGTCCCAGCTGAAGAAATATATGTCTCATCCGTCTCATGTGCTTCAGCCGGAAAGGCTAACCTTAGAGCCGACCATGCGATCAGTGGAGACTCCGGTACGGATTCTGGATACTAAGACTCGAGACACTCGCCATAAGTCCGTGAGACTGGTGAAGGTCCTCTGGTCTAACCAGGACGTTGAGGAGGCCACTTGGGAGCTGGAAGAAAAGATGAAGGCGAAGCACCCGTCATTGTTTGCTTCTTAGTGTTTATATGTATAGGGTACGGGGCGTACCCCTTTTAAAGGGGGGTAGAGCCGTTTCGGTTATGGTTGTGTACGACATGTATATGTATACATTGTCTATGATTGTTACAGACCTTGTGTCTGAATGGTCTGAATGGTATTATATGGTTTGGACCTCGAGTCCGTTGTGGTATTGTGTGGATTGGACCTTGAGTCCGTTGTGGTGTAAGAATGATGGTAAGGTTGGTAATGATGGTTGGAAGTATTGTTTTTATAAATGTTCCCCGTGTTCTAATAGTAAGATATGTGGGAAGTATGAACTTTGGGGACAAAGTTCTTTTAAGGGGGGTAGATTGAAATACCCCAAACCTTGGTATGTTGGTTAAACATTAAAACATGATTTATTAAGACTAAAAAGAGTCTTAGAAACCTTGGTAAACAAATTTAAACAAAAGGAAACACAAATATGCTTTTAAAGTCAATAAGAGCCAAAATGTGCTCTAAGCTTGGGATAAACTTGAGTAAGACCTAATGAGCTTACCAAGACCTCATTTATATACTAATGAACATATTAAACCAATTACCAAAGAAAACCAAGCTTGAAAACAAGTTAAAACACAAAATGTGCTTTAAGAAGTCTTAAAGCACTTTTTGAAAAATTGTCTTGTAAATGAGTTTTGAGTGGCTAAATGTCCATCATTACTCTTAAATATATATGTGTACTATATAGTATCACATTTGGGTGGCTATATTAATGGGAAATCAAAAATTTCACTTCTAAGTGCCTTGTATAGGTGAATAGTGATTTTTACAAGCTATTTTGTAACATATGTGGTATAAGTGATTAAATTGACAAAAGAAGACTATATTACCCTCATATTAATAAGGGGGCCGGTTTATAGTGTGGTGACTCACCACTCTCTAGTTAAGGTAATAAGTAATTAAAACAAACTAAGTAAAACTACTTTTTACTTTATACTACAAAATCTTCTTAAAAGTAATTCCTATCTTCATTCTCTCATTTCTTTCCTTCACTCACACGGTTTCCCACACCTTCTTCTTCCTTCTTCTTGTTCTCTCTCGGTAATACTACTACCACCATGGAAGTTCCAACTTTGACCACTTGCTAAACCTAGCTCACTTGTCCAAATCAAAAACAAAGACCACCAATCTCTTCCTCTCATCAAGCTCTTCATTCCTATCTTCTTAAAACTCCAAGAGCTCCATTTCGGTGCCAAGGTGTTCCACCATTGAAGGAGCTTGAGCTTGGATTTCTACATATTATTACTCTCCTTTGCTTCTAGGTAAGGAATCTCAAACAAAAATCAAGTTTCCTCCTGTTTTTGTCATGTCCGAAAATACACATTGATATAGCTCATTGTGTGACTTTGTTCTAGCTTCATTTCAACTCTTCATGGACTAGGTGGAGTCCTCTCTTGTATATATTCAAACTCCCTTCAAAGATCAAGGTAAAACAACTACATTAATGTTTTTGAAACAATGTCAAAATTAGGGTTTACAATGAGATGAAGCTCAAAGCTTGAATACTCATTATGGTGTTTGTATATTGTCTAGAACTTGACAAGGAACCAAAATACCATACGGTTTTGTAAGGAATCAAGAAGGAAGTGTTTTGGGAAAAGAGGTAAATCTACTAACTTAAATGTTGTTTAATGCCTTAGGAGAAATGAGCTTATAAATGCTTATTAAAACTACCTAAAGAGCAAATGGTGAATGACTTAGTAAAGTGTTCTCAAGAGACTAGTAAAGGGCATATGTGTGTTGAGTGTATTTGCAGGTTAAAGGCATATATATTGTGGAAATTCAGTGTTATGATTTAAGCACTTTAAGGGCCTAAGAGCCATGCATTTTAAGGGCCTAAGTGCCATGCAATTTAATTGTGCACTATATTGTAATGTGGTGTAAATTTGGTGAAATTGTGTATGAGAGTGTTCTTGGTGATTTTAGATGTTCTTGTGTGTTTTAAAGGAGAAGGTAAAGTGTTTAGGCTTAGTAATGTTCTAAGGGAACCCATGTCAAAATTTAGGTAAGAAGCAAGAAGTTTTAAGTAGTGTTTACATGAGGATTGGTGAGTTAGAAAATGTAGGAAATGAATAAGGAGTTCATGATGTTTTAAAGGAATTTTGATGAACTAGGAAGTACTCTAGAATGTAATAAGGACTTAGGCATGATCTTGAGATTTAGTAGGTACCAAAGTCACTTTGGGACTTAGGTAAATACCTAGGCAAACTTTGGTAAAATAAGGAGAAGTGTACACTAGGAAAAGAGTTTCAAGAAGGAGATAAGGAATTAGTGGTGAGAGATGATGCTTGGGAGATGATGTTAAGTTAAGGAGAAAGCATTTGGGATAGTAGTTATCATAGGTATGAAACACCGCTTGGAAAACTAGGAGAAAATGTTGTAAGTGTTAGGAATTTGTGAAGGAATAAGTAAAGGCTTAAGGAATTAGAAAAAATGAGTTTTATGAGTGTTTAAGGATGTCTTAAGGTGTGTTTAAAGTGCCCAATGAGGTTAGGGGGTATAGGTTATATATGGGTGAAGTGAAGTTGGAGTTGAATGTAAAAAGGAAAAACAAAGGTCTGGGGCAGAGACGAACTTGCGACCGAACTTGCAAGTTCGGTCGAGCCCAGTTTACCCTGCGAGAATTGGCTTCTGGAAAAGACCGACCTTGGGGACCGGACTTGCAAGGTCGGTCGGGCCTGTATTTTGAGTACGGATTGACTTACTGGAAAAGGCCGAACTTGGGACCGGACATGGTAAGTTCGGTCGGGCTAAATTTACAAAGGGGAGAAACTTTCTGGAAAAGGCCGAAATAGGACCGGACTTGGTAAGTTCGGTCGGGCTAAATTTACAAAGGGGAGAAACTCTCGGGAAAAGACCGAACATAGGACCGGACTTGGTAAGTTCGGTCGGAGTAGGAAATTTTTAACGGAAATGTATTCTGGAATCGACCGAACTTGGGTAAGTTCGGTCGCAAGGTCGGTCGGACCTAAACTTGTAAAAAAAAAAAACAGAAAAGAATGTGACTTATGTAGCTAACCCTAGGGTGTATAATGAAGGTAACCTAGGGGAGGTAGACATTAAAACATGTCATACAATCATGTTGAATACTTAGTAAGTGTGAAGTTAAATAATAATTAACCGACATTACTAATGTGTATAGGATTCTCTCAAGGTGGGAACGAAACAAGAGGCAAGGACAAGGTATGGTTTTCTTGCAGTCTGTTGCCTAACGGTTTACACGGCTTGGGTGTGTTTTGTTTTTTGAGTGTTTACGACCTTATAAGATTAAGGCATGAAAAGAGTTTACAGTTGGTTATATTATGATGTTGTGTATTATGACTCCTTTCCCTTGGTGTGTCTAACAAGACCTAAATGTTGCTGTATGTGACTTAACAAATGTTGTGTGATCACTAACAAGTGCTAACCGGGGGTAACGGGAGGAGGGAGGGGGGGAGTTCGACGTAGGGGCCACGCGTGTGATGGATGGGGGTCGATATCATTCCGGTTCGACTCTTGGTGGTATGTATAGGTGGTTATTCCAATTTGGTTTCTACCTTCCCTAGCTATCCAAAGCTAGTTACTGACTCACGTCGGGGCCATAGGGGCATACGATGTTATTTCGGAGTGCTCGGGATTACTATATCCGACACACCTTTGGGTATAAAGTTAACCGTTTCTATATAACCGGGCGGTAACGAGGATGGTAACGAGCTTAACATGGGGCTGATAAAAACCCCTAGGCTCTCATGGTATACTAACTATGGTGGGAGGTTCCTTGTGAGGACCAAGTTTGTGGTGTTATGCATTGATGTTGTGATGCTATGCAATTTCCCTTACTATGCTATGGTTTATATGTATATATGTTGGTTGTTCTAAAATGAATGCCATGTTATTATGACAATTGGTTGCGCGTATCCCGTTAGTCGATGGGCTGCGCGTTAGCCATACCAGCAAAGGTGCTGACCCCTCGGGGGCCCCATATTTAATTTGATTGCAGGATGAGGATCGAAAGAGGCTGAGTGGCTCTAGGTCCTAGGCGGTAGATATACTTTTGGATAAGTAGGTTGTTGAGCCCGGGATGCGCCTGTGCTCCCGAGGCATACATGTTGATACCTTGTTATATACTTATGGATGAATGTGGTTTGGAGATGATTGTAAATTAAATACTCGGTATTGTCGGTTGTATATATATGGATGTTAGTTACTATGCTCGGGAGTCTGATCATCAGACCGGTACACATGTATTTATTCTGCCTAGTTAACCACGTGGGTGGTTAACGGCGTTGTAACACCAAGGCGTTTAGTTATTATTTAGTTGGTTATTTCCGCTGCGACTTCGGTAGATGATAGGAGCGTTGTAGGGGTGTTACAAGGTCGTCGACCTACCATTTCATTAAGTTTAGCTTTTCCTTTATACCAAGGGGGATTTTTTAAAGTCATAATGTCTAATTTTCTACTAAGTGCGTCATACTGCCTTTGTAGATCAACATTATCCTGACGTATATCACTCATTATCAGCTTTGAGTGATTGAATTCTTTTTCTGCCCACTCAGGAATAGAACTCAGTTTAGTACTGACGGGTGCAGTAAACGTGGATTGAATAACCTTAGCTGAGTTTAAGACTAACTGAGATGCCAACTCCTTATTTTGTTCTTTCAAAACAATAATCTCTTCTTGTAGTTTACTAATCACAGTATGAGACTCAGTGTTATGTCCCTGTTTCACTTCCAAATCCCTAATTTTCGAAAGAGCATCTTTCAACACATCAAACACTTGTGACTTAGTAGAACTATCATAAAAATCATTCAAGCTTTGAGAACTTACCTGATCCCTAATGAGAGATTGAAGAGAATTATCTCCAGCCATCAAACACATAGTTTCATCATATTTGGCAGTGTCAGTATGAGACCGATGGATTGCAGTCATGCAATAATGTGTTGCATTGCTTTCTATGCCATCTGATTCAGTATCACTCTCATCCCATACGGCTGCTTCCATGCGTGACTCACATCCTCGATGTTGTGGAGGTTTTGATGGTAAAGGACAATCCTTTATCAAATGTCCTATTTTGTGACATCAGAAACATTCATGCTTGCTGGTATTATACTCACGTTTAGAATTTTCACTGTGGTGACCTCCACGTTTTCGACTAAGAATACGCTTCAGTCCTTGTGCTAGCATAGTGATCTCATTCTCCATGTCATCATCATACTCCCAGTATGGTGTATCTACGTTAATCTTTGCCTTTAGTGCAAGATCCTTGTGCACCACTAGATTTTGTTCCTCCATCTTGCTTTCATGAACCATCAAATCTGAACACAATTCTTCAAATGACATAGATGATAATTCTTTCATTTTCTCAAGAAGTGATGTATAGTTAAGCCAATCTTTGGTTAGTGAATCAAGAAATCTTTCATTAATAGTCTCATTAGAAAGAGTTACCCCAACCGTTTTGAGTTCCAAAAGCACTTGATTGAACCTTTCCACCGTCAGTGCTAGACTCACGCCCTCTGACATTTTAAAGTTGTTAAAATCTCGTTGAAACTGTTTCTCCTTGGCTTTGCGGATTGATTCCGTTCCTTGATAAGCAATCTTCAAGAAGTCCCATACTTCTTTTGCCGTTCTTATACCCAAGACTCTTCCTTGATCTTCGTCGGACAAGGAGGAGACAAGAATACGAAGAGCTTGTTTATTTTTGCTTAAAAGTTTTTCATCGGCTTCCGTCCATTGATCCTCAGGTTTGGTCTGTTTCACACCTTCAACAACCATAGTAGGTTTGTAATCACCTTGCGCCACCACCTTCCAAACCTTGTAATCCATGGACATCAACTGCGCTTCCATCTGTTCGCACCACTTGGAATAATTGAATTTCGTCAACATTGGTGCTTTTACATAATACGAACTCATCTTTCACGATCTACCCAGAAGTGTTACCTCTATATTGGGTAAACCTGCTCTGATACCACTTGTAAGTTCGTAAAGTATAAAATCAGAAGCCTCAGTACAAGAGTGACAGAGAGCAGAAACGAGAAACGAGACAGAAAGTGTTTAGAAGAAAAACTCCGCTATCAATCTTATTATTGATAACTTGAAAACTCCTCACCTGATCTGTTCAACACTTTGAACAATCACTCTCACGTCTAATTCTAGACAAAAACGTTGATTACTATCAACAACTCTCTTCTCACTCAAGACTCTCTTTTGCGGTAGAAGCTCTACCTTTTCTGATGTTTTTGCTGTACATTTATACTACTTGGAGGAAGATAAACAACCTCCTAAATATCTACAAACAATCTTTATCTAAAACCAATATAAATACAAAATACAAGATCCTAAAATATCTCTAACTATTTCCTAGTATAATGCTGGCGCCTCTGATTTCACTCCTTCTTATTATTAAGTAAATATTCTGTTAAGATCTTCACTCAAAGCTGCTGACTGTAGAGGTTGTTGAGATAATATAGGCAGCCTTGGTTTGGGGATTTTGCCACATCAAAAACCTTCGGTAAATATAATTTACAATTTGATAACAAGACTTACAAGAGATATTGTCTCATACGACAAGAAATCAACAACTGGACCATCAATTCAAACCCAACATCCTGAGTGACTTGTAGTAAGGGTCAACTCAGTGTCACTGTCACTAGAGCATCAGTCTAGCATACAGTTGACAAGTTTTAATTGATCTTCATGCCTTCTGTAGCAATGGACACAGAGGCATAAGAATCAGGATAATGCCAACATTGGCCTAGTCCACACTTGGACACTACGAGAAACCCAAGGGAAGGTACCCCTCGTTAACCGAAGACCACTAATGTGGTGATGATGGGTAACTCCCCTACTTACAATAAACACAACGGAATATAAAATCTCTAATGGCGTTTACAGACCATCGGGTTCCAAACACCCGGCACCATACCTCACCGATTACAACTTATAAAATTACAAAAGCTACGCTCTGAACTCGAGAAACTTAACATGATTAAAATACAGATAAATTCTCCGTAAAACCTAGCCCCGTCCCAAACACTCATTCTCTTCGTGGCAACCTATAAATCAATTCGTACCTGCAAGATGAAACCAAGCAGCCCACCCCGGGAGGGGTGAGTCAGTTCCCTGGAATGGAACTGGTACAATTCTCAAAAACAATATCAAACATAACTCTTCAAAATAAACAGTAACTTGAAATTAAACTTTTGAAAGTAAAACAAGGAAACAAGGCACTTTAAAGTCACCAAGCCAAAGATAACAAGTTAAGGATAAAGATAAATAATAGAAAGGTAAAGTTAGTGAAACAAAACCACACCATGTGTTAGTGAACATCCAATGCCTTAGTTCAACCCAATTCCCGTTAGGAGTAGAAAGACTCAAATAGTCACAAAGGACTAGGAATGAAAAGATAGATCCAAGAACCAATAACTCCAGAGTAGAATAAAACTAATTGGGAGAGATGGCCCCCACCGCCAGATATAAATGTCCGTATGGACGAGGGATATACAGCCCCCTGCTGTCAGATTAAAAATGTCCTGGTGGACTAGGCATATACAGCCCCCTGTTGTTAAAATAAATGCCCCTATGGACAGGGATATACAGCCCCCTGTTGTTACCATTGAAGACGCGCGCACGTCGAAACCTCAAGAACCAGCTTATGGATGAAACGATATCCATAGTCAAAAGAAGGATTTACCAAAATTGATCTTTTTCAAATTCCCACCAGATCTCTAACTACCCAGAGCAATATCAAAACACTCAGTCCTATCGAGTGCAGAAGCGTAAACCCTAAGCAGTCAATGTCTAATGTAACAACCAAAGAGAAGGAACCAATACCCAAGTGAGTTTCACATTCAAGGCTCAGTTAGTCACACAAGCTGAGTTAGTCACACAACCATTTCCTTTTTAGAAATTCTTCTTAAAGTCAGTTAGCGTTTTTCGAAAACGTCTCATAAGTCAATCAGCAAAAGTAACGGAGTACGAGAAATCGTACCTGGTCAACGCTGTAGCAGTTCTAGTAAACTCGTGCAAACATTCAACAATTCTCTGAGGAACATTGAAGATAACTTACTATTAATAACCCGTACCCTAGGTAAAACTTAAATAAATTCCTCTCTCTTATTTCCAAATCTCAATTATCTTATAAGCCCTCGCTTAAATGTTATGTATAACCTTTGACTTATTTTAGAAGGTTGTATAGCCCAAGGTTGTAGGATCAAGGAATGTATTTTATTAACACCTGCTAACTGTCCACTCCTATCCACTTTATTCATATTTAACCACAATCCTCACATTCAAGACTTTTGAGACCTTTATAACACAAATGTGTTTATATTTTATAATTAAATCTAAGAATTTCAATAATAATCTCAAGCTCAATACCTTTATTCTTAATTTAGAATAAACATTGTATTATGACCTATGATGGACTGATCACAGAATACTATACCATTATCTCACAATGTAAGGATTATGTATTTAAACAATACCTACTAGATAACCCATTATGATTAAGTCTTTCCCTTAACTTAATTAAGATCTACAACTTGTATATTGGAGTCATAATGTTGTAGATACATTTTATTATAACTTAATTGAGCCACTAAACTCAATTATCATATCCTTAGTTCAGAATGACTTCCTATTATAACCGTCTAATAATCTTGTCATAAGATGTTGAATTACCTCTCATATTGAAACAACTATATTATAGTTAACTTAGACTTATCGAACTCTTACATTTAGTATTCACAAGGTACATTATTTGCTTAATTATTACCTATATAATAAGGTGTTTAAATATAACCTTTTATGTATCCTTACTTACCTTTAATCTCCTAAATGTTTTATTTTTACACACATACACTCTATAGACTATGTATAATCCTTTTGCACTAAACTTCAATAAACTTAAGCCTTAGATACGTTTAAAATTGTTTTACAAACCTAAGGTTTCAAAGGAATAACTTAATAAATTAATTTCCTTTATTGTATTTAGGATGGACAATATATCTACATAGAGTAGAATTTATCAGAGAATTAAATTCTGGTTCGTAAGTGAAATTGTTAATTATTTAATAAGATAATCTATTATGAAAATTCTCATATTTTATATTCAAAATAACATATCATTATTTCCCATTACCGTAAAGTATATCAATATAAATCTTATGTAACTTAGTTTTATCTAATAAAGGTTCAAAGGTTTTAAGTATCAAATTCCTATCTATAAACCTTCTATAAACTCTAACTACTAAACACCTCACTTAATTGTAAACTCACATCCTAAGTATTGGTAGTAAATGTTATAAATGTATTTCATATGGCTTATCTAATGCCAAGAAACTTAAGGATTAATATTTAGATAAATTTCCAACTCATAGTTTAATATAGTTTTATATCATAATCCTTTTAATGATTCTATCTTAAAACATTAAGTTATATTTCAATACCATAAATGTTAAGAAATGATTAAATCTAGACTTACTAACCCACCTCACATTTAGATGTAAAAGTATTTTATTTATTTTATTATTGTTTATATATTAAGAACATTTAGATGTAAAAGTATTTTATTTATTAATTAATTTTATAATAAGTTCTATTTGTGTAAAAACTAATTACAAATATTCCTAAGTCCCAACTTATTAATTACCTAACCAAATTATAGATTTACATTCTGGTCTTTGACAAATAATATTACACATGTATTTTAATATGGTTTATATAAACCTTAGAAATCCAAGATAACTCTTTAAGCTTAATTTCATAACCACAATTCAATACTACCCCATATCATATTCTTTAATAGTATTATGCATAGGTTCAGTTCAACTTATTAATTCCTTCATATTCGATTTGCTATAAGGTATTCTATGTCTTTTATTTATTTATTTATCGTATATGTATACTAGGATTTATTCAAGACATTCCTTATGTAGCTCTATTGCATTTAATTATTTATATTACTTTTACCCATATCTACATCCAAAATATGGATTACAAAATAAAGTGTTTTCCTTAGTTTCATTAAGTATATTGACTACCATATTATATAATTAATATAAATGTAGATTAATTTAGTTCCTTGATTTAACCTAAGTTACTATTATTTCTTTTATATATATGTATATATATATATATATATATTACCTCACTTAAAAGTTTATACCTAAAAATATTTATTAACATTCTGTATTAAATGTTAGTTTTGTCTTATTATACTTTCCCCAACCTATAAAGTTTATTAACCAACTATACTTTAATTTTGGTAACATTAAAAACCTTATATTATAAGGTAACTTATGAAAAACCTTAGAAATACAATTTTTAAACCTATTTCCCCTTCTCCAAAAATTCCCAAATTACGTATATAGTAACTATAACATTTTAGACATATTATAAAAATTTTATTTCATAAAAATATCTTTTTAAATTAGCCAAATAATTCCAGAAAACCCGTAACTTGCAAAACTCATAACTTATGTTTAAAAACTCCAAAACCATAATAATTTACATCAAAATAAACTAGTTTTAATAAGGAATCTATGGTTAAAATTTCAAGTCAAAATACCTTTGGGAAGGCCATTAACTAAACCCAACAAGTTAGAGTTAAATTCTGAAATTTTATAAACTTATAACATTCTTTAATAACACGATCTAATCTCGGCCGTCCAATCTTTTAAAACGAGATTGGACGGTCCCTGAACGCTGAGTTCATCAGCGATTATCAATTCCGACTCGAGTACTAATTCGACGTTTCCTCACAATCTACAGAACAAAATCGAGTGATTCTTGTTTCTATAGTTTCGAAATTCAATTCCGGTTCTAATGGTACCGATTTTACGATCTATGGTGCACTAATTGGAGAAAACGATTCTGGGTTTGCACAACCTAGGGTTCATGCTATTTTCGATTCGAATTCGAGAAATCCTCTCGATTTAATGTTTAATCGATTAAATTGGTAGATGGGAATCACTGATAATGCAATAACCAAGGTCAACAACGGAGGAATTGGAAGAAAAACTTACCGGAATCGCAATAACGAAGCAATTTGAATTCGGAATTCTGGAAAGTTTCAAACTTTCGAGCAGTTCACGAGGCCGACTTTGAGGATCTATAACTTGCAGTACAGATCGAGTTAGGCTATGTGTAAGGGCTTAATCTAAAGAAGAAACTTAGCTCTACACAATGATAGCAAGAACTCACCCTAAGTTGCACTACACAGAAAGAAATCGAAGCTGGAAGTTGCGAGTTTACCTTGCGTTTTCTGGAAGAAAACTATGATTTTATGATGTGATAAATCCGAAAATTTAGACACCTTGTTCTTCTAAACGGTTGGGAATTGGCTTAGGTCATCAACATGAAAGTTTTAGAGGGATTAGAGCTCTTCAAAACGAGCTAAAGAACATGAAATTTGGATGGGAAACGAAGAAGTTATGGCTAGATGAAGTTACCTGAATTCGAAGGAAAAACTGGAACTGCAGTTACGGTTTTACAGGGTGGCTACTTTGATTTGATTTTCCGGTTGATTTAGGACGAGTTAGGGTTAGTGTGAGTTATGGTGGTTAGAGGAAGTAGGAGAGTGTAGGAGAAGGCAACAAAGAAGACGGTACTCAAAAATTCCATAAGATGAGAAAGTTATGAAGGTCACAAGATAGGGCAAAACTGGTTTTTTGTTACCAGAAATATAGGAGATAAAACGGCTAAGTGTTGGGCGACCCGTGACAGTGTGACACGTGGCATATTTCAAATTTTTGACTCTAAACTTCAATCTAGCATAACTTTGGCTAGGATGATCCGTTTTTGACGTTCTTTTTATCGATCTTCATGGTTTTCATGACCTATTTATTAGTATAGGTTTCATGGGCTGGTTTGACCATTCTCAAAAAGTCAACCCTAGCAAGGCTTAATAAGCTTTCAGGTTTCTAGGATTTTATATTGACTTTTATGTTCCAAATCAATGCTCCCAATATTTCTAAAATCTTTATAATATAGTTGGAGTGTCTAGGAATTTTTCCAAGATTTATTGACTTATAAATCTTGTTATTAAATTCATAATACCATATAATAATATATAATAATTAAACATTAAATTGTATTCTTTAGAGTTAAATAGGAGGATCCCCTAAATTAATTTCCATAATTCCATATAATATTAATACTCCTAATTCCATACAATAATTTAATATTCATAATTCCTTATACTCATTTAATATTCATAATTCCATAATAATTAATACTTAATAGTATTATTAAAGGTTTAATAAAAGAAATCCCCCTAAATTAATTTAAATTAATTTAGGGGTATTTCATGATGTGAACCCTTAGAAAAGGCTTCCATCTACTATAACAATAAGCCTACGCAATAGATATTGCCAAGGGGCGATGGAAAAAGGAAATGAGATTTCCAAACAACTACGACTTAAAGGAGTAAGTATATCCCATATGCACCAAAGCATGTGGTGAGCCATTGTGTAAACACCAACATGGTAAACCCCGCCATGAGACTTATGAGTGGAAAACACACTCTCAACAAGAACCTCCACTTGTCAGTGATAAAATACCCTCCAGTTGAAGAACGGGACCAGAAAACCCTTGAAGTTTCTTGGGATGTCCCGGTTATGTACACACAAAGTAAAACTACACAGCTAGAGCCTATAACCAATGCTCAGCATTATGGAGATAGTAATTGTAAAAAACAATCAATGTGAGTGCACATTGCACACCATGAATGACCAACGCCCAAGAGAGTTGGTGACCGATAAACCACTTCATCTTTGGCCCACCAAGTTATTTGGCAAATATATCATGAATAAGGAAGAAAATAAAACATTCCCACAATGGGAAGAAAATAGTATTGCGGTATACTACGACAACTGTCATATACACGAACATAGGGAATCCTCGGTGTATTCACACCATAAGGGGATGGTGCGCAACAAGCGACTGCTATGAGCAAGTAGTTAGACAATGACACGGAGTATAAGTATGAGAAGACAGGCAGAAATATTTGTTTCTATCACATAAGTGATTTACTGTCAAGCGTTTACGCCTCTGCACTCTGTATGACTGGGTGTTTTGGTATTGCACTTGTACAGCTAATGATCTAGTGGGATAGCGAGGAATATAGAAAATGTAAATGGTAGTAACCCTTCTTTTCACCAACGATGTAACACCCCAACTCAATCGATTTGTGGTCTCGCAACTTAACAGCATATATATATACATGTCACAGCGGAATTCTTTACAATCCAGGACCTTGCCACGGTCTGACTACAGAATATACCGAACATTAGTACAACAATCTTAACCATTACCTATTCTTCTTACAATCCTCTCAACAACCTATACATCTTACTAACTCACTTGCCATACGAGTGTACATGCACAACTCGTAGGTCACACTTAATCCTTAACACTTGTATCCTCTTCTTACTCTTGCGACGGCCGCTTCCTGATGTACCTGTGTAGTAAAAACAGCCCCAAAGGGGGTCAGCACGAATGCTGGTACGATCCCCTTATGGCCCCCAAGCTAACGTGGCTACGACGACTAATTGTCGATAGCATGGAGGTTGATTAGATGCACAATATAATAGTAAGTGCAGTAAACAACAACTCAGATATGAACAATCAAGTTCACACACAATGAACGACTTAAATGCGTTCCCTTAATTAGAGAGTTAATTATTTAACTCCTTAAGTAATGTTCCCTCTTAATCTTAGTCCAACCTTATCTCACCTCAATCTTAGTCTTATCTTAATCTTAGAAACAACCATCCTTTAATAAGGAGTGGATGTCACTTATCTTAATCTTAATTATACAAACCATCCTTTAAAGAGGAATGGTTGCAACTCATCTTAACCTTAACTTAATCTTAATCTTAACAATACAAATCATCCTTTAAAAAGGAATGATTGTAACTTATCTTAATCTTAACTTAATCTTAATCTTAATAATACAAATCATCCTTTAAAAAGGAGGAGTGATTGTAACTTATCTTAATCTTAACTTAATCTTAATCTTAATAATACAAATCATCCTAAAAAGGAATGAATGATTGTAACTTATCTTAATCTTAATAATACAATCATCCTTTAAAAAGGAATGATTGTAACTTATCTTAATCTTAACTTATTCTCAGAATACAAACGTTCCTGGAGGGGAATGGTTGTAGCCTAAGTCAAACCTGGGATTTAGGTGATCCCACCGCACCATCTTAATGCCACCTACCCTGGACGGGAATCCAGCGTAGCTGAGCCGGCAACCGGCCCTAGGCTACAAGTCCGAAGACAGTCCTTAAGCGGAGGGCGGATCTGATTCAGATACCGTCCCCCTTTTTCCTTAGCATGCATGACCGGAGATCGGTCCCGGGTTTCCTCACTCAAGTTCCAGTTAGTAATAGTCTCAAGACCATGTTTGTTGGTTAACCTCTTTCGGTTTATATCAGACCCATATTAGGGTGTGTTCCTTAGCCTCACTCAATTCCTTACTAAACGTTAGTTAGTAAGTTCTCACGGTATGTTGTGTTAGTTTTCAAACATCACACAACAATACAATAATCATAATATTCCGGTTGCATGCTTTATCTTGTTTAGTGAGCACACAAAAACAGATAGCACACAAGCCGAGGGACACCTCGTTAGCAAGCAGGTCACAAGAAGAACTGTACCGTTCACCGTTGGCCGTTCAGTTGCTTAATCTCTTCCGGAGTCCAATTTCCAAGTCCTAAAACATTCATTCAGTTTTAGGTTGTTAATCACTTAACTCAATTCAACTTACTTATCTTACTTAACTTACTTAACCCTTAATGACTCCAACCTAACACCTCTTAAGTCTTACAACTTAATCTTACAAACTTAATCTTAAACTTTTAAGTTAATTCTTAACTTAATCCCTTAGGTCTTTATACCTCTAATCATCATTGCCCCCTTATTGGGGTACCATTAATACCCTAAACTCTCTTAGGGTTTCTCTCTTTTTTTTTTTTTTTTTTTTTATGGTCCGACCGACCCACCGACCGACCCACCCCTGGGTAGGTCGGCTGCAGAGAACATCAAACTTCACAGTTTCAGCCCGACCGACCCTGACTAGGGTCGGTCCCCTGGGTAGGTCGGCTGCAGAAACTTCCCATACATTGTCAAACTTTCTCCAAATTTTTCCTCAAGCCTCCTAATGTGTTCTAACATCATTTGGCACATCAAACACACTTATAACCTCCACCAAACTCATTAAAACAACTTCCAAAGATCTTCTCAATCATTTACTCAATTCTTACAAGAAATTCCTAACACTTGTCAATTAATTCCTTATATTTCTAACATGTACATTTTGCCTAAAACTTCAACTAACCCAAGTGTTCCCTCCTTAACAGTTTGGGCACTTCATAAACATTATTTTCCATCTTCAGTTCATTTACCAAAACTTCCTCAAGTCATCTTACATAACCATGCACAAATTCCTCTCTTTTCCATTTGTTACTCATCATTCCTAAACTCTTGGGCATACCTAAACATTTCTTGTCATCCTCTTAGCACCTTAACCTTGTTCTTCTTTACCTTAACTATACTACACCCTCCTTGGACATTTCCACCTCCTTTTACTCACTTACTCACCATTCTCACGATCATACGCTCTTTTACATTCCTAGTCATTTTCCTTGATGACTTACAACATCCTCCTACCTTTTTCACTTCCATCACCCAAGTCCACACATTACCATTCAACTAAACCTTACTAGTCCACCACTAACATCATCACACTTACACAAGGTTCTCAAAACTCTCATTGTCTTACTCTCTAGTTCATACCTAAATCTCCTTAAGGCATTATACACCTTTCCTTAAAACTTATGCACAAGTCTTACATTCCTCATATCATGATTTTGGTGTGTTCAATACACCCACCTAAACTCTAACTTCCTCATAGACCATTCTAGGTCATTCTCATCCTTAAGAACTCCTTATTAACTCATTTCCACTCAAATTCTTCATAATGACTCCTAGTAAATCCTAGGTCATATTAATTCACCACCATCACCTAAACACTTATTTTCTACTCAAATTTCACCATAGCTCCTCTAGTATATTCTCATGCCCAAATGCATTGTTTTTCTCACAATAATCACACACCCAAGTCTTTCTCTTATTTTCTCACCCAAATCAACTTATTCACATCATACTCAATATATTGCAATAATCTTAAATTGCATAGCACTAAGGCTCTTAAATGACATGGCTCTTAGGCCCTTAAATGACTTAAACTTAAACACTGAATTTCCCACATATAAAAGCTTTCAACCTGCAAATACACCCATCAATCTCATAGTAGTTATAATGTCTAAAAACCCATCTTAAACTTATATTACTATCATTCTCATTAGCTCCTTAGTCACAAGTTCATAAGCTTGTTTAAATTCTTTTTCTTAGGTTATATATCCCATTACACAATGTAAGCTCTAAGCCACATTAGTACTTATCTAAATCTCATCCCTTAAAACCTTAAACCACCATTAGGTAAGCAATTTACCTTGTTTCTCAAGCTCTCTTAACTTCCTCCTTAGGATTTTTTGAATGAATCTCGACCACCCAATTAATTTCCTTTGCCAATGTTCTAATCAATATTCAATGACTCATATGAGGGCTAAACAATACAATAACCTTAAGGAATGAAAACCTAGGTAAAAATGTGTTTTAAGGTCTTATATGAATATTTTACCTTGAAGTCTTAAGGTAGGGGGGGGGGCACTTGGATATGAATCAAAAAAGGACATCCTCTAGCCCTTGAGAGAGAATAGAAAGACAAGCTAGAACAAGGCATAAAAATGAAGCCCCATGAGTATAAATTTTCGGTAATGGAGAAGAATGGTGGAAACCTAGTTTTTCTTACATATTCTTTACCTTAAGAGAATGGAGAAGCTAATGAGCTCTTCAAACTTATTTTTCCCCCTTCAATGGCGATTTCCCATGGCTCCAAAATGAGGCTTTTCAAATTTTGAAAAGATAGGAAGCAAGGCCTTGGTCTAACTAAGAGAAATCTATGCTTAGTTTTTGATTTGGAGCTAAAATGAGCAAGTTATGGACAAGGCAAGGTGAGGCAACAATGGGGCTGCTTGGGAACGGTTTAGAACAGATAGAATAAGAAGGAAACCGTGGAAGAAGAACGGAAATGAAGAAGAGAGGAGAGAGGTAAGCTAAAGAAGATATTTATGTTATAAAAGGGTGAATAGAACTTACTACTTTTCCTCTCATTTCCTTTAATGTGCTGGCTACTAATGGTGAGTCACCATTAAAAAACCGTCCCCCCCTTGGTATACAAGATACATAAGGCCTTGTTTGGCCATTTGGCTAATTAAAGTTGACTTAAGTCAAAACTAGCACTATTTGAGTACTATTCACTAATTAGTGCACATATTCGGGAATTTTTGGTTTCCCATTGATTTAGACTTCCTAATGTGATACTAATTAGTACACATGTTGATTAAAGAGTAATGATGGGCATCTAGCCACTCAAAACTCAATTCTAAGACAATTTCTCAAAAATGTGCTTTAAGACTTCTTAAAGCACATTTTGTGTTTGAACTTGTTTTCAAGCTTGGTTTTCTTTTCTAATTGATTTAAATTGACCATTAGAATATTACTAAGGTCTTTTCATGATATTTGGGTACTCACCCAAGTCTCTCCAAGCTTAGAGCACATTTTTGCCCTAATTGCCCTTAAGGCATTTTCTTGTGTTTTCCTTGGTTTAAATTGTCTACCAATCTTTCTAAGGCATATTTTAGCCTTTATACATCATTATTTGATGTTTACTTAGCATACTTAGGTTTGGGGTATTTCAATCTACCCCCCTTAAAAGGACTTTGTCCCCAAAGTTCCCATGCATCTTATCTCATTAGAATACATGTATCACCTCATTCCTTAGATCATATAGATCATACTTACGTATACTTAATCTCATTGGGTCATTGGATCCACCATATTCTTATACTTAATATCACACAACATGCTTAAGCATGTGTAGCACTCAAAATTCCTTTGTTCCTTTTTGATGATTAAAACATTCACATAACTTCCAACGTATTCTCCCATGTCACCGGTCCGTAGACAATGGCTCATTCGTCCTCGTCACCATGGGCCAGAATACAAAACACCCTGCTCTCCCCATGTCACCGGTCCGAAGACAAAGGCTCGTGCGTCCTCGACTTCATGGGCGAGACTCAGTAAAAAGGTAATCCTTTTTACGAGGTCATGTGAGGAATAATTCCTCTAGTTAAAAATACAATCAACTCCAATTTCACTTTATCTTAAGGCCTCTATCCTTAGTGTGATTAAATTGTGACCACTGGTAGGGAGTTTCAGGAATCATCCTACCCTGATGTGATCAGCATCAGTGTAGAACCATCCTTCCACTCCAATTTGTGTTCGGTTTCCCTTGATCCCTAGAAAATCAAGTTCCACCTCCCACGTCATTTTCAAACATCAGATAATTCACTCATGTCCAATTTTCTATCTTTTTAGTTCTTCTAATCATAATCAATACATCTCCAAAGTGTGGACTCAGTCCGTCGACATACCCAATTCGTCTCTTAGTAATTACCCCAAGACTTAAATTCCTACTAAGTTCTATAACTGTCCCATACCAATTCTCACCATCTTATATCTCATAGAATTACAATTTCCTTCCTCATATTCATATCAAATTGTATCTCATAATGTTATCTTATTCTTATCTCACACATAGTCTCATATCGACTTATACCTCATATATTCCTTATTCCTTAAGTCTCCTTAAACCTCTTCCTTAATTCTCTTAACTTGTACTCACACCGGAGTTAACAAGATAGGTACTTATGTGTATGGTATTCACATCTTCTGTGTGCAATAACCATGATTTATCTTAAAATGTTTATGTAATACATTCTCAAATTATTTTGTGCTATGCACACCGTAGTTTATGTACTCAGTACATAAACATACGCTAAGCGGTTTTCGCTCTACCCCTCTTAAAATGGATTACGCCATGTAATCAGCGTCACATCATCTTTGAACATAAGTTCAAGATGTCTAATTCTCACCAAGCATTCTAGCTTCCACGTCATCTATCTTACTTATAACTCGATCAGAAATGACTTAGTCTCTGTATCGAGGATTCTTAACGGTGCTTATACCGTATTCTTAACTTAGTTTGGTCTAATCTCAAAGTAGTGGTCTGCTAGCTTCCGCTGCGCGACTCTAATAATCTTAGGCTTAATTGTCTCAATGGACACGTGTTATCTTTATATATACACGGCCTTAATGAGTTGTAACTCGTCTGCCTATTCTCCTTGAAGATCTTATGCTCATACTCTTAGTATTTTCGCGAATGTCTAAATTGTTCTCCCCAACTGACCTTTGGTCTGAGGATGATTCCTAATCTGAAACTACTGTTTAGTGCTATTGCACTTTACAGTTTAATCTTATTCATCTTAGACATGTCCAATGTTTGTACTTAACAATCCATGCTCTTCGCACTTGATAGTCCTTAATTATTTGTTCTCTGGTTCCTCTATGTTGCTGATTCAACTTAATTCTTCTCTTCGACTGTTTTGCGGTAATGGCTGCTCTTGTCTGATCTTGTGTCGCTGTCCGTGGTACGGAGTCGACTACCTCCCGTGTTCCTTACACCACTCGTCTACATGCATGGGGTACCTTACTGGTACATTACTACTTACCCAACTAACTCATAAATGAGCGTGTCAGGCCTGCAAGCCCCGGTGGGGTGCAGTCGTCCCACGTCTCGTTTTAGTAAACTCATAGTGTCCGTCACACGTTTAGCTATTGCTAATTATGAAGTATTCTGTTGTCGATCTCCTCTTTCATCGTTCCATAATAACATTTATGTTCTCTCTTGAAGTTAATCAAGGGAAGTCCATTTACTACTGTGTCCTTGGTTATGGTATACTCCAGCTCCTTTCTGTATTCCGTCGTGATTCGGCCCTTTGGGTCTCTTAATAATTGAGGTCTCTTCGTAGAGCCTCTTATCTTGTTCCTCATATTTATGCTACTAGGAATGCACTTCCAGTTCCTTAAGGAATGGGTAGTGTGCTTCCTGCGAAATCTTACCTAACAGGTCCAGACTACTGGCACCAATGCTCAGTTCGTCTACCATCTTATTTCCTTACTTATACTGGTCCTAACTCATAAATCTAATTGCCTCAGTGTCAATATTTGATGGCTCATATATAATGGTCGCCCTTCCGCGCACCATGACTTAATCCACCTTTCTAACTATTGTACTCACGACCACTACTACCGTGGTAGTTGGCTCTTACTATGTTGCCCATTAATGGTGCAACCTCTTACTCACTTATTCTAATGTCTTACCTTATACTCAATCCCTTCTTGGTGTAAACACACTGGGAGTTCTCTCATTCCGGTATTGGCGGTTGTCGTAGCGTGTTGTAAAATAGTTGACTCTTGATATGAAGATGTTATGCTCCAATCTCAGATTCGTAAGTAGGCTAATCTCTTTCGCTTTCTTTTATCCTTAGTGATGTTATCTACCATGTAGTTTAACTGATTACTGAAGAAGTCATCCACTAAATCACAAGCTCTTCTGAGCATTGATTAATTGACGTGCCATAATGTGCAGTCACAATGTTTATCTCTGCCCATTACTAATTCTTACATCCTGGGTGTTGGATATGGGGTCTAACTGTGCAACCTTCCTTATTACTCAAGTGTATCTGGTATGTTCTAAGGTAATCTCAAGGTTCATAGTTTCCATTTTCTAAATAAAGTGTATTTTATCTCTAATATGTGAAAGCCCTTTTGAGGGGTTCATTCCCACTCATGGCCTCACAACAAGGAGAGGTATCCCCACCCTAAAAGGCATGGTTCGTTCTCCGCTCCCGTCCTTAGCATTATCTCAATGTTCTCATTGGTACCCTTTCTTGGCTTAAACAAGCTCTCTTATAACTTATTGCGCCTCGGGCTCTGATGTGGTTAACATCCTTGGCTCGTAGGCTCTTAATGCTTAATGTCTCAGTTTATTATTTGTACTCTTACTCATCTGCAGGTCATCCCTATAAGATTTTGGTTCTTTGAGCACTATCCACCGTTAGGTTACATACTAAATGTAGTATCGGGTTTCACGATAAGTTGTTGTATCCTGCTTCCTGCTAGGGAAGTTGTTCAGGTGATCTGAGGTTACTTAATGTCTTTGACAATGCTGTCATTTTACTAGACTTATGTCTTTTAATAGTCAAGGTTAGGTTCGTATTAGGCGTTCGCCTTAAGGTGTCCAAGTTGGATATCATCCTGTCATCTTATACTCCCATCTCAACGCTTCGTTCAGCTTCCGTTGACTATGCCCCGTTGATGATCAATCATACTTGGTGTTAATGAATTAGACAAACAGTACTAACTGTCATTCATCAGTTGTTCGGCTCGACTATGCCCGCTCTGTGGGGGTAGTCCTCTGAGCTCTCCTTTTCCAGGGTTGTACGACTTTAATCCTTAGTAGGTTATAGCTTACGTTTATTTTTTGCTCGGATCACCAGGCGATCTCTGAGATTTTTCTCGTGAGTTTTGAGTTTGGTGTTCTTACCGCACTGTCGGTCGTTGTTGTAGTGGGTTATACCGTTGCTAGCATTTATATGGTTTAGTATTTCGTCTAAGCTCAGCTCCTTGCTGGCTGATGTGTCGGTTCATCTCATCATGGTCAGCCGTCAGGCCCTTCCAAGGTCCTATATTTTTTTCTGTTCTTATAGATTTGCAATCAGGTATTAATACATACTACGACTATAGCGTTCTCTTATCTCGCCTTGATGGCTTTTCGTGTGGCTTAACCGTGGTAGCACTTGCTATGGCAAGTGCGCCATGCAGGATGGGCTATTGGTACAAGGTACATGGTAGTGATACTTCCTTCTAATTTCCATGTACTTGGTAGTCCTCGGGACTCCTCCGATAATCTCTTATTTTGGATAACCGACCATCGGGCAGTTTCCTTGTTGTTTGACATACTGTCATCTATTAGGGCGTTCCTCTTTCTGAGGGAATCCCTTAATATTTCCTTATGTCTTAATCCTCGCTCTTGTCTCCACACATTTTGTTGTGGTTACTGAGTAATGATTCTCCTTTAGGCACTACATCGTAGTCCCATTCCGGTACACAATTTATATGAGTTCCTATCGTCGTCCGCATCATGTTGGCAGGTTTTATAAACTTCCTCATTGTATGGGGTTTGGAGTTCCCGTTTCTAACTGGACTTTCCAGTAATCTCAATCCTCATGCTTTTTATTATCCCACTGTTATGCTCACTCGGACCGCTGTCCGGTACTCATGTCTCTTATAATTTCCTTATCCATTGCACGCGTAGTGCTTTCCTTACCATTGGTATCGCGGGTTATTTCGACTGCGTAGCATGTCGACCCATGTTGCCGGTAATTTCCGTTCCCTTACTGATAGTATTCCATAGGTAGCGCTGTTTCTCTGTCGCGCTCCATTGAAAATCTCCAAGTTCTCCATAACTGTTGTGCAACAAGATGTTCCTCGTACTGCTTATTGTTAGCTAACTGCCAGATCGGGTTTCCCCGAGTAAGAGAAGGCTTTCTTCTCTCTGGCGTTTGTTCCACAAATTCAGGGTTAGGGATGTGGAGGGCGGGTCTAGGTACTATGGATGTCCGGTAAGCACGGGAGGTCCCGACTAACGCACCTCTCACTCTATCTCTCAACCCATAACCCATAACTCAATCTCAACCTCATCATTCTCCTAAGTTCGGTATTTCTTGTCTTCAGAGCGTAACTACGCTCTGATACCACTTTTTGTAACACCCCAACTCAATCCATTTGTGGTCTCTCAACTTAACAGCATATATATATACATGTCACAGCGGAATTCTTTACAATCCAGGACCTTGCCACGGTCTGACTACAGAATATACCGAACATTAGTACAACAATCTTAACCATTACCGATTCTTCTTACAATCCTCTCAACAACCTATACATCTTACTAACTCACTTGCCATACGAGTGTACATGCACAACTCGTAGGTCACACTTAATCCTTAACACTTGTATCCTCTTCTTACTCTTGCGACGGCCGCTTCCTGATGTACCTGTGTAGTAAAAAACAGCCCCCAAAGGGGGTCAGCACGAATGCTGGTACGATCCCCTCATGGCCCCCAAGCTAACGTGGCTACGACGACTAATTGTCGATAGCATGGAGGTTGATTAGATGCACAATATAATAGTAAGTGCAGTAAACAACAACTCAGATATGAACAATCAAGTTCACACACAATGAACAACTTAAATGCGTTCCCTTAATTAGAGAGTTAATTATTTAACTCCTTAAGTAATGTTCCCTCTTAATCTTAGTCCAACCTTATCTCACCTCAATCTTAGTCTTATCTTAATCTTAGAAACAACCATCCTTTAATAAGGAGTGGATGTCACTTATCTTAATCTTAATTATACAAACCATCCTTTAAAGAGGAATGGTTGCAACTCATCTTAACCTTAACTTAATCTTAATATTACAATACAAATCATCCTTTAAAAAGGAATGATTGTAACTTATCTTAATCTTAACTTAATCTTAATCTTAATAATACAAATCATCCTTTAAAAAGGAGTGATTGTAACTTATCTTAATCTTAACTTAATCTTAATCTTAATAATACAAATCATCCTTTAAAAAGGAATGATTGTAACTTATCTTAATCTTAATAATACAAATCATCCTTTAAAAAGGAATGATTGTAACTTATCTTAATCTTAACTTATTCTCAGAATACAAACCGTTCCTGGAGGGGAATGGTTGTAGCCTAAGTCCAAACCTGGGATTTAGGTGATCCCACCGCACCATCTTAATGCCGCCTACCCTGGACGGGAATCCAGCGTAGCTGAGCCGGCAACCGGCCCTAGGCTACAAGTCCGAAGACAAGTCCTTAAGCGGAGGGCGGATCTGATTCAGATACCGTCCCCCTTTTTCCTTAGCATGCATGACCGGAGATCGGTCCCGGGTTTCCTCACTCAAGTTCCAGTTAGTAATAGTCTCAAGACCATGTTTGTTGGCTAACCTCTTTCGGTTTATATCAGACCCATATTAGGGTGTGTTCCTTAGCCTCACTCAATTCCTTACTAAACGTTAGTTAGTAAGTTCTCACGGTATGTTGTGTTAGTTTTCAAACATCACACAACAATACAATAATCATAAATATTCCGGTTGCATGCTTTATCTTGTTTAGTGAGCACACAAAAACAGATAGCACACAAGCCGAGGGACACCTCGTTAGCAAGCAGGTCACAAGAGAACTGTACCGTTCACCGTTGGCCGTTCAGTTGCTTAATCTCTTCCGGAGTCCAATTTCCAAGTCCTAAAACATTCATTCAGTTTTAGGTTGTTAATCACTTAACTCAATTCAACTTACTTATCTTACTTAACTTACTTAACCCTTAATGACTCCAACCTAACACCTCTTAAGTCTTACAACTTAATCTTACAAACTTAATCTTAAACTTTTAAGTTAATTCTTAACTTAATCCCTTAGGTCTTTATACCTCTAATCATCATTGCCCCCTTATTGGGGTACCATTAATACCACTAAACTCTTAGGGTTTCTCTTTTTTTTTTTTTTTATGGTCCGACCGACCCACCGACCGACCCACCCCTGGGTAGTAGTCGGCTGCAGAGAACATCAAACTTCACAGTTTCAGCCCGACCGACCCAGACTGGGGTCGGTCCCCTGGGTAGGTCGGCTGTAGAAACTTCCCATACATTGTCAAACTTTCTCCAAATTTTTCCTCAAGCCTCCTAATGTGTTCTAACATCATTTGGCACATCAAACACACCTTATAACCTCCACCAAACTCATTAAAACAACTTCCAAAGATCTTCTCAATCATTTACTCAATTCTTACAAGAAATTCCTAACACTTGTCAATTAATTCCTTATATTTCTAACATGTACATTTTGCCTAAAACTTCAACTAACCCAAGTGTTCCCTCCTTAACAGTTTGGGCACTTCATAAACATTATTTTCCATCTTCAGTTCATTTACCAAAACTTCCTCAAGTCATCTTACATAACCATGCACAAATTCCTCTCTTTTCCATTTGTTACTCATCATTCCTAAACTCTTGGGCATACCTAAACATTTCTTGTCATCCTCTTAGCACCTTAACCTTGTTCTTCTTTACCTTAACTATACTACACCCTCCTTGGACATTTCCACCTCCTTTTACTCACTTACTCACCATTCTCACGATCATACGCTCTTTTACATTCCTAGTCATTTTCCTTGATGACTTACAACATCCTCCTACCTTTTTCACTTCCATCACCCAAGTCCACACATTACCATTCAACTAAACCTTACTAGTCCACCACCAACATCATCACACTTACACAAGGTTCTCAAAACTCTCATTGTCTTACTCTCTAGTTCATACCTAAATCTCCTTAAGGCATTATACACTTTCCTTAAAACTTATGCACAAGTCTTACATTCCTCATATCATGATTTTGGTGTGTTCAATACACCCACCTAAACTCTAACTTCCTCATAGACCATTCTAGGTCATTCTCATCCTTAAGAACTCCTTAGTTAACTCATTTCCACTCAAATTCTTCATAATGACTCCTAGTAAATCCTAGGTCATATTAATTCACCACCATCACCTAAACACTTATTTTCTACTCAAATTTCGCCATAGCTCCTCTAGTATATTCTCATGCCCAAATGCATTGTTTTTCTCACACAATAATCTCTCACACACACCAAGTCCTTTCTCATCTTATTTTCTCACCCAAATCAACTTATTCACATCATACTCAATATATTGCAATAATCTTAAATTGCATAGCACTAAGGCTCTTAAATGACATGGCTCTTAGGCCCTTAATGACTTAAACTTAAACACTGAATTTCCCACATATAAAAGCTTTCAACCTGCAAATACACCCATCAATCTCATAGTAGTTATAATGTTCTTAAAACCCACCTTAAACTTATATTACTAACTCATTCTCATTAGCTCCTTAGTCACAAGTTCATAAGCTTGTTTAAATTCTTTTTCTTAGGTTATATATCCCATTACACAATGTAAGCTCTAAGCCACATTAGTACTTATCTAAATCTCATCCCTTAAAACCTTAAACCACCATTAGGTAAGCAATTTACCTTGTTTCTCAAGCTCCTCTTAACTTCCTCCTTAGGGATTTCTTGAATGAATCTCGGCCACCCAATTAATTCCTTTGCCAATGTTCTAATCAATATTCAATGACTCATATGAGGGCTAAACAATACAATAACCTTAAGGAATGAAAACCTAGGTTAAAAATGTGTTTTTAAGGTCTTATAATGAATATTTTACCTTGAAGTCTTAAGGTAGGCTTGGATATGAATCAAGAAGGACCTCCTCTAGCCCTTGGAGAATAGAAAACAAGCTAGAACAAGGCATAAAAATGAAGCCCATGAGTATAAATTTTCGGTAATGGAGAAGAATGGTGGAAACCTAGTTTTCTTACATATTCTTTACCTTAAGAGAATGGAGAAGCTAATGAGCTCTTCAAACTTATTTTCCCCCTTCAATGGCGATTTCCCATGGCTCCAAAATGAGGATTTTCAAATTTTGAAAAGATAGGAAGCAAGGCCTTGGTCTAACTAAGAGAAATCTATGCTTAGTTTTTGAGTTGGAGCTAAAATGAGCAAGTTATGGACAAGGCAAGGGTGAGGCAACAATGGGGCTGCTTGGGAACGGTTTAGAACAGAGAGAATAAGAAGGAAACGTGGAAGAAGAAGGAAATGAAGAAGAGAGGAGAGAGGTAAGCTAAAGAAGATATTTATGTTATAAAAGGGTGAATAGTGAACTTACTACTTTTCCTCTCATTCCTTTAATGTGCTGGCTACTAATGGTGAGTCACCATTAAAAAACCGTTCCCCCCTTGGTATACAAGATACATATGGCCTTGTTTGGCCATTTGGCTAATTAAAGTTGACTTAAGTCAAAACTAGCACTATTTGAGTACTATTCACTAATTAGTGCACATATTCGGGAAATTTTGGTTTCCCATTGATTTAGACTTCCTAATGTATACTAATTAGTACACATGTTGATTAAAGAGTAATGATGGGCATCTAGCCACTCAAAACTCAATTCTAAGACAATTTCTCAAAATGTGCTTAACACTTCTTAAAGCACCTTTGTGTTTGAACTTGTTTTCAAGCTTGGTTTTCTTTGCTAATTGATTTAAAATGACCATTAGAATATTACTAAGGTCTTTTCATGATATTTGGGTACTCACCCAAGTCTCTCCAAGCTTAGAGCACATTTTTGCCCTAATTGCCCTTAAGGCATTTTCTTGTGTTTTCCTTGGTTTAAATTGTCTACCAATCTTTCTAAGGCAATTTTAGCCTTTCTACATCATGATTTGATGTTTACTTAGCATACTTAGGTTTGGGGTATTTCAAATGAACATGGCATAAGCCAGTTAAACGAGCTTAGCAACAAACCGTGCGGCCTAAGGTCAAAGAAGCACGGAAAAGTATAACACACACTAACATCACAAGATGTGTTGAATTCCAATGGAATAAAAAGGTGAAAGGAGACTTAAGAAAGTCACTAGGACCGGCGCATATCAATGCAAGGTCATACAAGTAAAGAATACTTGTACTGAACCAGAAGAACTGGTGTAATCCAAAAGCTATTGATAACAGAGGAAGCACTACAGTTAAGTGGTGACTTAACCTCGCCCGATAATAAGTCGGAGGAGCTTAGTGCATAATCACGGGAGTACGAATAGTATACATAATAGATTGCCAGAGAGCTGGTTATAAATCTTAAACTCATTGAGTTCAAACAGCGGTAAAAGAATACCACACTGTTAGTACACCTTATTCCCACAACGAAGGGATAAAGAGGCGATGAGTAACACATTTGGAATAACCAAAGAGCAATAAAGTACTAAGATTATCAGGGTCGTGCAGTAGAAGCTAGTGGGCCCTAGCTAGGAGATAATATACCTAGTAAGTATAACAGAAGGTGAAATACCCCTAAATTAATTTAAATTAATTTAGGGGATTTCTTTTATTAAACCTTTAATAATACTATTAAGTATTAAATTATTATACGGAATCATGAATGTTAAATTAGTATAAGGAATTATGAATATTAAATTATTGTATGGAATTATGAGTATTACTATTATATGGGATTATGGAAATTATTTTAGGGGATTCCTTCTTTTAACTCTAAGAATACAATTAAATATTTAATTATTATATAGTATATATAGTATTATGAATTTAATAACAAGATATATAAGTCAATAAATCTTGGAAAAATTCCTAGACACTCCAATTATATTATAAAGATTTTAGAAAAATATGGAACATTGATTTGGATCATAAAAGTCAATATAAAATCATAGTTGAAATATCCCTAATAATTATAAAAATAATTAAGGTCTAATTATATAAGGCTAACATGTAGCAAAAATGGATTAAGTAAATATTTACATGAATTAAGATTTCAATGAACCTCAATTATATTTTAAAAAAAAATATATAGTCTAAAAAGATTTATCAAACGTAACATGAAATTCTAAATAAGGGGATAATTTAAAAGGAGTAAATTATACAATAAAAATCGGTGTAACATGTAATATATACTGTTACATGAAATGACACATAGGTTATTATGAGGAAGATTGAGAGGTTATTTAACGAGCTAATTTAATTATGAATCTTCTCTAATCCTTTTCATATTACTTTCACTCATGTTACAAAAAAATAACAATTAAAATAAATATAACATAAATAATAGCTTCTCTTCTACTCTTTCATTTTCTTTTATTATAAAACTTATATGCTGCCCTCTCTTCTTCATATTCCCCGCATACAATAACTTAATTGACAAACAAATAAATACTTTAGCAATTTATCTTTCACTCACGGTTGAAATCCTCTCCTTTATTTTCTCCTCACATTATGAAATATATATAATACATGTGAGCTCTCTATTTTCTTCACTCACTTAATTGACAAAGGAATCTTCATTCTCTTCACATCTCTTCACGTTAATTTAACAACTGGTGCTTTCATTCTCTTCACATCAATATTGCAACTCTGCGTGGTGAGAGGATCATACATACAACGCTCTCTCCATTCACTTTCTTCACCCACCGTTACAATCCTAACTCCAAGAAATACCTACAAGCCCGCCGTTCACATTCTCTTCATTTTCTTCTCATATTTCAAGAAACATACAGTTACTTCGATCCCCTTGTTTCAGCACCCCTGAAATTGTATATCGCTGGAGTCCTGATCTCATGCACCAAATTGAAGGGAGGACCGAAAGCATTTCCATTCCAGAACTGCCTACACTCATCTTCATCGCTTTCTTGTACAAGCGCCTTTGCAGCAACAAATCATTGATCTGCTTTTTGCACACCAGACTCTACAGGACTGAAAACAATTCATATCTGCAACCGGTAATATACCCAACCCTATCTTCTTCTCCTCTACTGTTATAACAATAGAAGTTTTAAATTATTCTGTTGGGCACCGTGTGAGAACTGAAGGAAAAAAAGATAGAGATTAGCAAAAAGAAAATCTTAATCCTAACTAATAAACAAAGTAATTGGGTTAGATATTAGTAGCGCTAAAATTCTAGTTCATGAGTATAGGAATTTTTGGAATAATGTTTTGGGTTAAGAAACAAACTCAAAAGTAAAACGAGCAGTAAAAAAATATACAAATAAAATGGTTGTATTAACAAGTGTATAACAAATTTAGTGGTTTTGAGATTAAGTCGGTAACAAGTCGTTGCGGTAATTAAATATAAATTGCTATTATTTATGGTGTAAGTTGAGAATTTTATGGTTTGATAAGTGGTTCAAATTTTTAGTGATAGTAGGATTTAAAATTTGTGAAATAGAGTATGGTAAAAGAGAGATTATAGAGAGAGGGATAAATATATTAATATAGGATGACTAAGTTATAAAACGGATGGTTTGTAAAGAAAAATGATAAATTGATAAGTAATAAGTCAATGAAGATAGATTTGATAAAAGGCTAATAAAAAAAATTATTATTAATGTTTAAATGGGTTGGTAATTTGGGATTTAAAAAAACAATTATTATGTAGTTGAGTTTATTGGAAAATTAATTTGTGGTGGTTGGTGGGAGAGATTAAAGGATTACTTAATAATTAATTATCAAGTAAAGTAGTTAAATGATTAGTGGTTTTAAATGTAAAATACACATTTATATATTTGAGATTAAGGAAATAAAAGGGATTGAGTAAAAGAAAGTCGTAGGGAATAGATGATTAAGTGGATCAATTGATTAATAAATTATTTAGTAAGCTTTGTTAAGTTAATAATTGATCAATAAACGCCAAGTTCAATGGCGAATTAGATTGTAAAACGAAAAGAGAATATATGGGTTAAGAGTAAGTAATTAATTATCAAGTAGTGAAGAAGGTTGATGATTTTAGCATTTAATATATAATTATGTATGTATATATATATAAGCTTAAGAAAATAGGATGAAATGAATAATACATTAGTAATATGAGAGTAAGGAATTTAGTATTTAAGTTGGTAAATTGAAACCGACTGGTTGATAAACGTTAGGAAACTTAGGATATGATCTGGTAGTGTGTTGCATTAAAAATTAACACGGTAAGGGTTAGAATATGGAGGAGATCAATAGATAAAATAATACAAAATATATAGATATGTATAATGAGAGAAACTTTAGCCTAATGATATAGTTGCATATCATGATCATAAAGTGACAAATAAGATAATAAAAAAAAACAAGTTATTATCACACTCGAAAATTTGAGGAGATAGGAGTTTAAAATGAAGGATGAAATAATACTAATACCTTGGTAAGGATTAGCTAGAATAACATTACTGTATTTCATATATATATATATAATGATATCTGTATTATATGTCGAGTTTTGGGTTAGTGGCAACTATAAGATATTTTATATATGGAATAACATTTCTATTGTGGTGATTAGTACATTGGTGGGCTTGTAACAATCAAGGTGTCGGTTAATGATAATATGACCATTTAAACTAATGCACCGAGATTAAAACGTTTCAGATTGGGTTTTATAAAGTCCAGTAAATAACCCTAAATTGTTGAATTAATTTAAATACCTTCCCGAATGTATTTTGACTTGAAATTTTAACCATAGATTCCTTATTAAATTTAGTTTTTTTGATGTAAATTATTATGATTTTTGCAAGTTACAGGTTTTCTGGAATTATTTGGCTAATTTAAAAAGATATTTTATGAAATAAAAATTTTATAATATGTCTAAAATGTTATTGTTACTGTATATTAAATTTGGGAATTTTTGGGCAATGGTAAATGGTTTTAAAAATTGTGTTTATGAGTTTTTCATAAGAATAACTTATAATATATGGTTTTTAATGTAACCAAAAATTAAAGTATGGTTTGTTAATTAAATTTTAAGCTGGGGAAAATAAGGGAAACTAAATTAAAATTTTATAACAGTAAGTTTGTAAATGTTTGGGTATTAGCTTTTATGAGAAGTGAAATTATTTACATATATGTATATATACTTATATGGTAGATTTAAAAATAGGAACTTATGTAAATCAAGGAATTTAATTATTTTTAAGTTTTATTTACTATATGATATGGGGGTTAATATTCTTAATTAAAACTAAGGAATAAATATATATATTTTTACGCATATATAAAAAGGGAATAAAGTAGTAACTTAGAGTAAAGCAAGGAACTAATAAATTAACACTTATGATAACTACATATTATAAGAGCTAGAATCCTAAGATATAGTAAAAGAAATACTTAATGAAACATACTTGGAATGCAGTTAAAGGTTTTAGTAATAAGATAGTTTAAATGTCATAAGTTACATAGGGGATGTCTTAGTTAAATTCTAATACAGGTATACTTATATATACTACATAAATAAAGGAAAACATTTTACTTATTAAACCATATGTCGGTTGTGGTATGCCTAAAAGTTATTGAACATAATTAAATACAATAGAATTTCCTAAAAATGTTATGGATAAATCTTAATACATAAAGATATATATAAACATATATGTATATAAATACATTAAAATAGATGAGGGAAATAATATTCCTTGTGATAGTTATAATAAGTAGAATATATATAAATGTTAAACCTTAGGTTTTAATCGGTGTGTAATTAAATAGTCACTATTAACTTACGGGTTTAATTACACAACATAATGTAACACGGTCTTGGGCTAACCTACTAAGCCCAAGTCTATGAACTCCAAAAGCCCACTTAAACAATTCAAAGAGAGTTTGGGCCACTCTCAGTAATAAATTCTAAATCGTTCTAAACTAAGCGAAAAGGGCCTAGTGAAGGATTTAGTTGACAAGTCAAGCCCAAATCTTTGTGAGAGGATAATGGTAAACCTGGAACTATTAATCAGTAAGAAAAGAAGGTTGTTTAGTTTATAAGTCCCGTAACTAATCGACACTTGGAATACCTTAATTATAGGTTACTATTGGGGAATCACTTATTCGAGTTATTTATTGTTCTTCAAATACCAGGTACGATTTCTCGTACTCCGATCTTTTTGCTGATTGACTTGTGGAATGTTTTGGAAAACGCTAACTGACTTAAAGAGGAATTTCTAAAAAGGAATTGGTTGTGTGACTAACTCAGCTTGTGTGACTAACTGAGCCTTGGATGCGAAACTCTCTTGGGTATTGGTTCCTTCTATTTGGTTATTCCATTAGACATTGACTACTTAGGGTTTACGCTTCTGCACTCTGTAGGACTGAGAGTGTTTTGGTATTGCTCTGGGTAATTAGTGATCTGGTGGGAATTTGGAAAAGGTCAATCTTGGAATTCTTCTTTTGACTCTGGATATCGTTTCATCCATGGGCTGGTTCTTGAGGTTTCGATGTGCGCGCATCTTCAATGGTAACAGTGAGGGGCTGTATATCCCCTGTCCCAACAAGGGACGTGATAGACAGTGAGGGGCTGTATATCCCCTGTCCCAACAAGGGACGTGATAGACAGTGAGGGGCTGTATATCCCCTGTCCCAACAAGGGACGTGATAGACAGTGAGGGGCTGTATATCCCCTGTCCCCAAAAGGGGACGTGATAGACAGTGAGGGGCTGTATATCCCCTGTCCTGAAAGGACGTGTTTGGCGGGGTGGGGGCCATCTCTCCCAATTGAATTATTCCACTCTTGAGTTATTGGTTCTTGGATCTATCTTATTATTCCTAGTCCTTTGTGACTATCTGAGTCTTTCTACTCCTAACGGGAATTGGGTTTAACTAAGGCAATGGATGTTCACTAACACGTGATGGTTCTGCTTCACTAACTTTACTTTTCTGTGATTAACCTTTATTCTTATCTTGTTATCTTGATTTGGTGAATTGTGAAATGCCTTGTACCTCTGTGTGGTTTAATTGATTGCTTTCAAGCTGATATTTATTTAAGAGTTGTTTTATAAGTTTGTTTTTGGAGAATAGTACTAGTTCCATTCCAGGGAACTGACCCACCCCACTCGGGGTGGGCTGCTTGGTTTCATCTTGCAGGTACAAATTGATTTACAGGTGGCCACGAAGAGCATGAGTGATTGAGATGGGATTAGGTTTATGGAGAGTGAATGTATTTTATTACTGTTATGTTATGTTAAGTTTTCTCGAAGTTCAGACCGTAACTTAGTTAATTGTAATGGTTGTAATTGGAGAGGTTTGGTACCGGGTGTTTGGAGCCCGATGGTCTGTAGCGCCTTTAGTTTATTTTCCGCTGTTGTTTATTATTATAGGGGTGTTACAGAAGGGCTATTAATGCCTTGAAGCCTAATAGGCTAGAACCGAATAAATTATGAGTTAAATAAACTCATATAGGAATCCTCGGTGCAAAGACTAAACCATTGATATGGTTAAAACCCTTTGACCAGAGCATATGGTATAGTATCCGTAGTGAAGCTAAACACTTCAGATTGCCCAAATCGAGTAAACCAATGTTTAATATTAACATATGGGAGATTACGTGGGCGTAATCCCTTTAAGGGGGGTAGAGCGAAAACCGCTTAGTATAAGTTTAATTCATGAAGAAAACACATAAACGATAATGTGCATAGCACAATGAGAAACGAATTGATGATTGATGCCTATGTTAAACAAACATATGTATTCATTCATATCGAAATTATGGTAATTAGGCATGAGAGATGCAAATACCATAGGATGGATATACCTACCTTGTAGCACCATAAAAGAGTATTAGTAAAAGAAAAGTAATGAGTAGTGGACGGAGCTCCACAAGTATTGTAGCCTTGGAAGAAGTAGTACGGAATGAATGAGAGTAGTAGATGAATGAAGTCTAGGGGTAGTGTATACCTAGGTAAATGATTGGAAGTAAATTGAGGACAACTAAATTTTACAAGTATGGTAATCCCTAGTTAGAATATTGGAGAGTGATGGATGAAAGTAGTGAAGGTTGAGGAAATGAGCATTTAGGTATTGAAGCACGGAGTAAAGAATTTGGGAAGTAGAGTGAGTATGATTGATGGACTGATTCCATCCTTGGAGATGTATGAATTCGTAATCACGACTAGAAGGAGTAAAAAGATAGAAAATGGAAACAATTAAATTATCTGTTTGGTTGAATCTGATGTGAGAAGTCGAACTTGATCCTGATCAGATCAAGGGAAACCGAACACAAATTGGGGTGGAAAGATAGTTCAACACTGGTGCTGATCACATCAAGGTCAAACGATTCTAGAAGCTCCCCACAAGTGGTCACAAGAATCACGCATAGGATAGATGTAATGAATATAAATTGAAATTTGGAGTTGTATGCTTTAGAAGGATTTCTAATTAGCTGTTGGAAGGTTATCCCTTAGACTAAGAATGAAGATTTGGTTAGAAGCTTATATCGAAGATAGAAGAGATAGCAGTGTAGCATGTTGTATTATCCCAAGGGCGGCGGGACATAGAGGAGTCCTGTGTCTAGATGACCCGAGTGCCTGCGGGATTGTAATGTGTATTGCATTGCTTTGGGGATAGCTTTGCACTGCTGTATGTATAACCCTTGTAATGAGAAACCAAGCGGTTGGTTGTAATGCAGAGGGGAGTGATGATAGTATATTGGCATAGTATGGTATGTAGAGACTTTGAGTAATGAACTTAGAAATTGTAAGGAGGAAGGAGGTACGACCTTTGGCATAGACAAGTATGAATGAGCAAGTATTGTAATCCTATAACCTTGAGCAACTTTGAGGACAAAGTTCTTAAGGGGGGTAGATTGAAATACCCCAAACTTAAATATAGTGATTAAGATTATTCTAATCCATATTTAAGAGCCTAATAATGCTTGAGTAATATTGGTAAGGAAAATAAATCCAAAAGAAATAAATAAACGCTTAAAAAGCGGAAAACGCTAAATAAGCGTTAAATAACCATAGGAGGTATGAGACCTCAGTTAGCGTATTATATGGATTTTTAAGGCTTAATAAGGCCTAAATAAGATATGGGAACAACTCCGAAGAAAACGGATCCAAATAATGAATTAAAACGCTAATAGAGCTTTAAAGCATGTTTTTCGAGAAAACCCGAAAACGTGACTTTAAGTGGTCAAACGGACCCGTAAAAATTATAAATCATTAAAGAACAATTATTAAGCATTTATGGAAGCTTAATAGTCAATGAAAATAATTAAACGATAAAATTTCGGAAAAACGGGCCCGGTTAGTAAACAGTGCTAAACCGGGTAAAATAATGAGCGTTTTTTGTAAAAGACAAAAAACGCTCCAACTAGTAGTAATATAGGGGACCGGTTTTTATGAGCTAATTAACCCCCTCACACACTCACCTACTAGCTAGATAAATAAAGAGTCAAAAAGCAAATAAAGTGAAAAGGTAAAAGTACCTTACATACTCTCTCACCTCTCACTCACTCATCTCTCTCCTATCCTTCTTCTTCCCTCCTCACCAATTTCTCTCTCTTTCTCCCAAAGGGGCTGGCGATTTTGAGCTCCCCCAACAACAACAATGGCAACTCTCCTTCTTCTCCATGCTCTACCTCCATTTGAGCTCCAATCACAAAAATATTACATATTTGTAATTCCTCATTTAATTCTCTATACTTCTCTCTTTTTAAAATTAAAAATGAGGAAGTTCTTCTCCATGGGTTTTCCTCATTCAAAGAGAAAATAGTATCAATGGGGTAGCTTGGAGTCTCCTCTCTCTTAAAGTAAAGATCTACTTGAAAAACTCATATTTTCTCACTTCACCTTCCTTCATAACCGATTTTTGCCCCATTTGTAATGCTCTATTTTTCTCTCTCTTTTGAGCATAATATCAATCTTGCAATGGTGGTGGATTCACCTTCTTGAACCAAGGGCTCAAACCCCTCCTAAAACACTCCAAAGGTAAACCCTAGAATTTGTATTTTTAACACTTCAATGAATTAGTGTTATTAATTTAAGGGTTAGTAGTTTAATTACACTTGTTTTGTGTGCTTTGGGTGATGGGAATGGAGTTTGGCAACTTCATTCCCCACATGACCGGTTTTGAGCAAAGAAGAGAGAAGAGGGGAATTGGAAAAGGAATGAAGGGAATTATAAGCTCAAGGTAAGAGCACTTTCCTAATGCTACATTTTAATGCATTAGAGTAAAGGGAATGGTTAAACTAATGTAAAGAACCCCCAAATAATGTATTTGTATTGTAGTTGTGGAAGTTTGAGTATTTGTGAATTAGTATGTGGATTGTAGGCTTTGGAGCCAAATAATTGTGTATGAGTATTAGTATTGTGGATTGAGGAAGTACTGGTGAATTTATATTGTATTGATTGCTGGTAGGACCCTTGTATAGGTGTGGCTAGATTAGGATTGAATTTGGGGAGAATGTGTATGTGTGGTGGCTAAGTAAGAAAAGTAGATGAACTATGGTGAAATTTTGGTAGGAATTATGCATTTGTGGTTGACTTGGTGAATGGGAGAACCAAGGTATGTATTGGGATAGTAGAGATGTTTAATGGCATGGAATGGTAATTGTAGTATGAGAATACTAGGATGTAAAATCTGTAGCAAGAAGTGTTGTAATGTAGGCGGAAAATCTAGGAGGAACTAGTGTGCAAGATTTAGTAAAATTGGTGTTGAACTTGGGTATAGATGGTGCAATTTCTTGGAAATGAATTGACATGGTAAGATGAGGTATCGGGATGCTAGTAATGGTATTGGTAGTAGGAGTATTGGATGTAGCAGTTGGTTTAAAAATTTGTAGCAAAAGAGAAACAAAAAAACTGTTTCATGTGTTGGAAAAGAAGTGAGGAAATTGTGTAAGTTGATTGATGGATTAAGTAATGGGATTGGTGGATGAATTAAGGTATTTTAGGAAGCCTGGATGGCACTAAAACATGTGGGATTACATGTAGGAGGATTGAGGAAGAAATGGGTAAGAAAGGAAATGAAAAACAAGGTCTGTAGCAACATTCTGCTACCGACCGACCCAGAGGTTGGATCGGTCGGTGGGTCGGTCGGGGCTTAAGTAGCGAAAAATAAAAACACTGGAACGGACCGACCCAGGAGCCGTGAGTCGGTCGTGGGTCGTCGGGCTAAAATTCTCGGTTGTCGAAGTTTCAGACTTCGACCGACCCAGAGGTTGGGTCAGTCGGTGGGTCGGAGCTTAGACAACGGGACTGAAACTTTCTGTAATGGACCGACCCAGAGGTGTATGGGTCGGTCGGAAAAGTTCTGGGTCGGTCGGGGAGAATTTTCAGAGAACAGAAACTTACTGGAATGGACCGACCCAGGGGTTGGGTCGGTCGGTGGGTCGGTCGACCCAAAACTTACAAAAAAAAGAAAAAAAAATAATAATTATAATAAGTATATGAATATATATATATATATAAATGTATACCCACATATACATACATACATATATATGTAAGAAGACCATTGTTAAGTAAGGGAACAAACTTAAAATGAGTAAACAATGTGTAAGTGTAAGTATTGCAAAGACTTAGAAATATGAGATAGGAAACGTAAGAGTAGTCGAGTTAAGTTGATAGTATTAGATTAATCACTCGATTGTATGTATATCATAGGAATTGATTTTGAACACCGGAGGAACGTCGGATACAAGTACAACGGTGAACGGTATGATTTCTTCTTCATGCCCTGTATCCTAATCTGGTTACCGATAGTTTGTGTGCTTATTTGGTCAACTAATAAGAATAAATGCATGAATCGGACTATATTGCACTTACTTGTGCTTGTTTCCATTGTTCTTGATATTTGTCTTGAACAATAGTTTGTATAATTCATGAAAATATGAATGATGATGAAGTGTATTGTATCTCGTAGTGTACTTGTATATTGTATTGTATTTTGTATGGATGTGTAGGAGCAATGTATTTGTGTATGTGGCCTGAATGATTGACTTCTATTAATTCCTAACTACCTAACCTAACTCCTAACTTAAGTAATGGATAAATTGGAATGAGTAGAAGTCCGATATAGTTTTGGTCACGCGTGAGGATGAGGAGACACAAGAGGTTGGATCCGATTCCTGGTTCTTAAACTGGTCCACGGCCCAATCCCTTTAATGGGTAGCATCCTGGATTGGTGAACCAAGTAAAGCCCGGTGGTGGGACAGAGTAGTCCCCGGGCCGGAGGTCCCGACGACTTGACTTGAGTAAGTAAGTAAGTAAAGTATGAGTATGTATGCGTAAGTATTGTGTAACGAGTAAAAGAGTAATCTCCACCCGATTAACCCGGGTGGACAAATAAGCTAACAAAGCATTGGGCATTGTATATGTATTGTGTATGGATTGAGTATGTAATGAGTATGTACTGCGCATGTATCGTGAATGTGTATTTCGGAAGAAGGTAAGCAAGTATTGTTGGACGTGTATAAATCTCTTGTATGTGTTTGGAGTGTATACGTGTATTCCTTGCGTAGAGTATTATAGTATTGTGTATAAGAGCATGTATGCATGTATGTTTGAATGAAATCAATTGCATGTATTCGACCAAGTGGTCGGCGTACCCTCACTAGTACGCGGGGTATGCGGTTATCATATGCAGCGAAAGCTGACCCCTAGGGGAACGTTTTTAGTGTGCAGGTACCCGAAGCAGACATGGTCGCAATGAGAGGACCGGTGACAGTGTAGATTGTATATAAATAGTACCGAACTTGTAACCTTGAAGTAGTAGTGTACCAAGGGGTATACCTTATGCATTGTAAGTATGTAGATGTGAGGAATGGGTAGTGGTAGACTCTTAGTGAGTATGTATGAATTTGGGAGTGGTATTGTATCTGAAATTGGAACCTAGTAAACTCGGTTTGTGCATTTATTGTATTGAACTTATGGAGTATTGTGTGGGATGAAAGTTGTAGTACTTGGTTGTAATTGGGATAAGGATGGTATTTGTGTAGTACTCGCGATTCCGGTCCATCAGACCGATGCTGTATGTAGTAGTAGTAGCTTGGTTAGTCACGTGAGTGACTAACAGCATTGTATCACCCACCGTATGTAAGTATGTATCCGCTGCGTGAATCTGGAAGCACAAGGAGATTGGACGGTAATGACAGTATTAACGGTAGGGGTGTTACAGGGACTTAGATAAAGGATATGTGTATCTTAGAGTTTACATTAGAAAGGGGATTATAAAACCTAGGAGAAAGAACATGGTTATATTTGAGAACTTGTGACTAAAGAGCAAATGGAAATGAGATAGTTAAACAATCACAAGGTAAGAACACTCTTATTGCAATGGGAGCATTGTTGTATTGTATTTGCAGGTCAAAGGCTATTATTTGTGGGAAATTCAGTGGTTAAGTTTTATGTCATTTAAGGGCCTAAGAGCCAAGTCATTTAAGGGCCTAAGTGCCAAGCAATTGAAGTTTATGCACTATATTATGATGTAGTGTAATTTGGGTGAAATTTGTGTGTCAAGATTGTATGTTAAGGATGTGAATGTTCATGGTTGTTTAAGGGTGGAAAACAAAATGCTTGGGTATAGTAATATACTAGGGAAACCATGTCAAATTTTGATTGAAAAACTTGGTGTTTAAAGTGTTCTAAGGAGGTTTTATGTCTAAGGATGTGATAGTAAACATTAAGGGTTATATTGGTGGAAATAGATAAACTAAGGTGTTCTTGAATACTAAGATGACCTAGGGATGTCTAGGAGGGACTAGGGTTACATTGGTGAATTTTAGGAACCAAAACCATGATAAGAGAAGTTAGAAAACTTGTGCAACGTTGGGAGAAAATAAGGTATAATGACTTGTGAAAGTGTAAGTGTAAAACTAAAGTATATGACCTTGGGAATGTTTAGGAAACTTGAGTAAAGTATAGATGAGTGATGAAGCTTATGGAGTTGTTAAGATGATGTGGAGAAAAAATTTTGGTTAGTTGAAGTTTTAGGCAATAATTTACATGTTGGAAGTGTAGGTGGTTTAGTGCTAAGTGTTAGGAATTTCTTGTAAGAATTTGAGGAAATGATCAATGGATTAAGTGGAGGGTTTATCAATGGTTTGATGGATGAATTAAGAGGGTATTAAGTTCCTAAATGGTATTAGAACATGTTGGGGAACTTGTGGAAGAGTTTGGTATCGATTGAGCACATAAGGAGAAAATTCTGTAATGGACCAACCCAGGGGACCGACCTTGTCTGGGTCGGTCGGACTGTGAAATGTGAGATGGTGTAACACCCCTACTATTAATACAGTCATTAACGTCCAATTTCCTTACTCATCAGATACTCGCAGCGGATATATACTTACATACAATGGGTGATACAATGCCGTTAGTCACCCACGTGACCAACAAGGCTACTGATTCTACATACAGCATCGGTCTGATGGACCGGAATCCCGAGTACTACAAATCTACAATACATTCTCCATTTACCAAATACTGCTACAATCTCCATTCAATACAATACTCCAAATACAATACAATATAATCTACATACCGAGTTTACTAGGATCCTTATACAAGTACAATACCTCTTCCAAGTTCCTACATACTCACTAAGAGGCTACTTACTACCCATTCCTCACTACTACCTTACTTTCTAATTACAAGGGCGTGCCTCCGGTCTCTTCCTTGACCATATTCGCTTCGGGTACCTGCACACTAAAAAATGTCCCCCGAAGGGGTCAGCTTTCGCCGAGCATGATAACCGCATACCCCGCGTACTAGTGAGGGTACGCCGACCACTTGGTCGAATACATGCGGTTCATTTTATTCATACATACATGCATACACGCTTTCATACAGATACTATACTCTACGCAAGAATACATACATACACTTCAATGCATACACTTCAGTTCATACATAGTAATCCACATAGCCCAACGATACATACTTACCTTTCTGAATTCCGAGATACCCAATACAATATACAATACATACGCAATTCATACACAATCCAATAACTTGTTAGCCCATATTGGTCCACCCGGGTTAATCGGGTGGAGATTACTCTTTTACTCATTTACTCCATGCATACACATACTTACTCATTCTCATACTCATACTTACTTACTTACTCTTACTCTTACTCAAGTTAAGTCGTCGGGACCTCCGGCCCTGGGGACTACTCCGTCCCACCTCCGGGATTTACTTGGTTCACTAATCCAGGATGCTACCCACTTAAGGGATTTGGGCCGTGGACCAGCTTACGAACCAGGAATCGGATCCAACCTCTTGTGTCACCTCATCCTCACGCGTGGCCGAAGCTATATCGGACTTGTACTCATTCCAATTTACTCACTTAAGTTAGGAGTTAGCTAGTTAGGAATTAGCACAAGTCAACATTCAAGCCACAATAGTACAGTACAAGCTCATATACACATCCATACGAAATACAGTGCAACATACAAGTACACTATAAAATATAATACACATCATCATCATCCATATGTTTCATAAATTATACAACTATTGTTCAAGACAAATATCAAGAACAATGCAAACAAGCACAAGTAAGTGCAATATAATCCGGTTCGTGCATTTATCTTATTAGGTGGTCAAATAAGCACACAAATCGGGGTAACCAGATTAGGATACAGGGCATGAAGAAATCATACCTTTCACCGTTGTACTTGTATCCCAATGTTCCTCCGGTATTCACAATTCAAATCCTAAGACATACATGCAAATGAATGATTAACTATCTACAATTTCTTTACTTGTACTCTTACTATGTTCCTTAACTCATACTTACTAACATTTCCTGCTTGGTACTTAGTAATTCATGGTTGTTCAAATACTTATACTTATGTTACTTACTTAAAATTATTTTCTAAGCTTGTTTATGGCCTTAATGACCTTTAAACATCATTAATTATGTCTTAATCATCTTATAATATCATTACCCATCATTACCCATCCTTACCTAAGCTTAGAAACACATTCTGTACAATTTTTGGCATGTTCCGGGTTAGTGTCCGGGTTTACAAACCCGGACCAACCCACTGGAGCAACTTACGGGTTAGAAATGTGTGTGTTCCGGGTTTGCTTCCCTATTTCAAACCCGGACCAATACAGATACTTGCTCTCGGGTGGATTTTTGCATTGTTCCGGGTTTACATACTACTTCCAAACCCGGACAATGTATTTTGAGAAAGCTACGGGTATGTTTTTGGGATGTTCCGGGTTAGCCTCCTGGTTTTAAACCCGGATCATCCCACTGCAACTTATTCTGTCTAACTTTATGGCTAGTCCGGGTTTGCATTCTGGTTTGCAACCCGGACTAGTTGCAGTATGGTAATATATGTAAGTTTTTGAGCTTCGTTTCAATTCCAACTTCTACCAATCCCTTCCCCATTCTTCCTACATATAATCTAGCATATTTTAGCATTGATTAAGCACTTTAAACTAGCTTAATACAACACTATAAAAATCTGTTACATCCACCCATTACTTAGAGTTTTCCTCTCCTGTTACCATGTTTCCTTCTCCAATAAATGCTACAGATTTTTGTTGCAACTTCTTCCACTCAATACTTCCTCTATCAATGTCACTCCTAGCATCCCAAATACATCTCCAACAACAACAATACCTATACCCAAGTCCAACACTCCCTTTTTACCAATTCTTACACACTAACCTTTCCTAACTTCTCCATACATTCTTATACCCTTTTGCTACAGATTTTCACACTTACACTCCCCTTCTACATCTCCCTCTTCTATTGGCATTTCTAACACTCCTAATGTATTAGAATACATTATCCATCTCTCTCAACTTACCCTCTGTTTCCCTTAATCAAAATCTGTTACACACTCACATTAGTCACCTAGTTTTAATTCTCTAAGTGTTCTATTCCTAGGCAATTTTTGCCATAGTCTCCCTTGTATTTATACACTCACCACATTGTTTTTCATCCATGCCTATATTATCTCACCTGTTTTCAACAACCAAAATATACAAGCTCCCATGCACATTACCAATACTAAAACAACACTCAAAATTCCTGCACTTAATAACTCATTCCCAATCTGTTTTGACAAGTTTCAAAATGTCTTTTAAAGCTTCAAAATACTTGTATTCTCTTACACATTGTACTACTAATGCATTACCATTTTACAATACATATTTTTACTTCTAAAAATCTGTTACATATTCATTTACAAGACTTCACAAAGACATATATTACCTTATTATTTCACAAGCTTCTTCTTTCTTTCTCCTTCCTCTTTCCTTCTTCTTTCTCACCGGTTTGCAAACCAAGTTCTCTACTACTACAACCCAACATACATACATTTCAATATACTATTTTAATACACTAAAACTAACCCTAACCATTTCTAGGTCTTAATACAAGTTTTAGGGTTTAGGATTTATATTACCTTGCAAGGGTTCAAATGGAGCTTGGAGTGGCTCAAGGACAATATTTCCAACTCCACCAATAAGCCAAAATCGGCTAGAACAAGAGGAAGAACAAGGGTTTAGTTCATGAATCTCGTTTTGCCCACAAGGGCTAGAAAAAGATGGAGTTTTCGAAATATTTTTACCTTAGAAGAACAAGGAGAAGGAGGGCCTTCTAATGGTGGTGTTGAAGCTCCCAATGGGATATACCCATAAAATCGAAAGTGGGTGTTTTCGAATTTTGGAAAGATGAAAATGTAGCTCTTGGTGAGAGGATTACAATGGTGGTGTTTTTATAATTTTTGGAAGAGTTTGGAGAGAGTTACAAAGGAGAGAAGTTAGTGTTTGTGTGGGTTCTCTTCTTCCACCATGGAAATCGCATGGGTTGAAGAAGGAGAAGAAAAGAGAGAGTGAGGGGGTGCTTGTTCACGTGAGAGAGAATAGGGAATGGGGATAGGAGAGAGAATGTGAGAGTGTAGAGTAGTAAAGTAATAAAGGGGGTTGCTTTATTATTTTGTTGTTTTGTGTATAAGAGGAGAGTTATGAGAGGGTGTGAGAGGGCCTTAAAAATCGGCTAGCTCTACAGCCCATATGGGTTTTACAATTTTATTTGCAATATTGGACACACTAGTTTGTGTTATTTATATTTCTACCCCACAACTTCCTGTTTTTGACAGTTTTTACTAAACTCTCGTTTTCTTGATTTTATTGGTTCTAGAACTTCACTAATATTTATTAATGATTATTTAGTTGACCAAAATTGTTACGAGTCTATTTGACCCGCTTAAAGACACGTTTTCCCGGTTACCTCGAAAAACGCGCTTTAAGGTTCGTTAGTGATTTTAATCCGTTTTAAGGATCCGTTTTCTTCGGGATTTGTTCCCTAATATTTATTTAGACTTAATTAAGCCTTTAGAATCCTTACAATACGCTAACCGAGGTTTCATACCTCCTATGGTTATTTAACGCTTATTTAGCGTTTCCCGCTTTTTAAGCGTATCTTTATTTCTTTTGGATTTATTTTTCCTTACCAATATTACTTAGGCGTCACTAGACCCTTAATTATGTATTAGATTAATTTTAATCCCTATATTTAAGTTCGGGGTATTTCAATCTACCCCCCTTAAGAACTTTGTCCTCAAAGTTGTTCGCGGTTATGGGATTTCTATACTTATTCATTTATACTTGCCTAATACCGAGGCCATACATTCCTCCTCCTTACAATTCCCAAATTCATTACTCAATGTTTCTCCTTTCCATACCATACCAATCTACAATAATTACTCCAATCCATATTACTATCAACCGTCCGGTTCCTCATTACAAACTTCATACATACATACAGTGCAAAGCTATCCCCAAAGCAATGCAATACACATCACAGTCCCGCAGGCACTCAGGTCATCTCGACACAGGACTCCTCTATGTCCTGTTGCCCTTAGAATAATATAACATGCTACACTACTATCTTCTCCGGTATAACTTCCAACAATTACTTACTCTCCAGGCTAAGAAATATCTTTTACAACTACTAATTAGAAATCTTTCTAAAGCATACAACTCCAAATTCCAATTTGTATTCATTACTTCTATCCTAGGTGTGATTCTTGTGACCACTTGAGGGGAGCTTCAAGAATCGTTCGACCCTGATGTGATCAGCATCAGTGTTGAACTATCTTTCCACCCCAATTTGTGTTCGGTTTCCCTTGATCTGATCAGGATCAAGTTCGACTTCCCACATCAATTTCAAACAAGCAAATAATTTGGTTGTTTTCATTTTCTATCTTTTTACTCTCCTAGTCGTGATTACAAATTCATACATCTCCAAAGGATGGAATCAATCCATCAATCATCCTCACTCTACTTCCCAAATGCTTTACTCCGTGGTTCAATACCTAAGTGCTCACTTCCTCAGCCTTCACTGCTTTCATCTATCACTCTCCAATATTCTAACTACGGACTACAGTACTTATGAAATTCAATCGTGCTCAATTTACTTCCAATAACATACTTACGAATACATTACTCCTGGTTACTTTCCTCTACTACTCATAATCCATTCGTACTACTTCTTTAAGGGTTACAACACTTGTGGAGCTCCGTCCACTACTCATTACTCTTCTTTACTAATACTCTTACACTGGTGTTACAATATGGGTACATTCACCTATGGTATTTACATATCTAATGCCTAGTTACCATAATTACAATATGAATGAGTACTTATGTTTGTTTAACATAGTGCCAATCATCAATTTGATTCTCGTTTGTGCTATGCACATTATGGTTTATGTGTTTTATTCACAAAACTTACATCAAGCGGTTTTCGCTCTACCCCCCTTAAAAGGGATTACGCCCACGTAATCTACCATATGTTATTATTATTAAACATTGGTTTTAATCAATTTGGGCAATCTGAAGCGTTTGGCTTCACTACGGTACACTATACAATATGCTCTAGTCAAAGGGTCTTAACCATGCCAATGGTTTAGTCTTTGCACCAAGGATTTCTATATGAGTTTATTTAACTCATCCTTAATTCGGTTCTAGCCTATTAGGCTTCAAGGCATTAATAGCCATTTTGCTATACTTACTAGCTGGGGCCCACTAGCTTCTGCTGCGCGACCCTGATAACTCGGGTTATTTACCCTTCGTGCTATCCTTAATGTACTATGCATCACCTTTTATCCGTCTATTATGGGCATAAGGTTTATTAAACAAATGCGGTATTCTTTTACCGTGTTTGAACTCAATGAGTTTAAAGTTTATAACCAGCTCTCTGGTAATCTTCTGCACATGCTATTCGTGCTTCTACGATTATTCGTTAAGCTCCTCCGACTTATTGTCGGGCGAGGTTAAGTCACTACTTAGTTGTAGTGCTTCCTCTGGTGTCACTAGCTTCTGAATTCTACCAGTTTCCCTGGTTCAGTACAAGTGTTCTTTACTTGTATGACCTTGCCTTTCTATGCGTCGGTCCTAGTGACGTTCTCAAGTCTCTTTTCACTCCTCATTCCATTGGAATTCACACTTTGTGATTGTTAGTGTATTGTACACTCTTCGTGCTTCTTTGGCCTTAGGCCGCACGGTTTGTTGCTAAGCTTGCTGAACTGGCTAGTGCCGTGTTTGTTGGTGAAAAGAAAGGTTTACTACGGTTTACCTCCTCCATATCCCTAGCCATCCCATTAGATCATTAGCTGCACAAGTGCAATACCAAAACACTCAGTCATACAGAGTGCAGAGGCGTAAACGCTTGACAGTAAGTCACTTATGTGATGGGAAAGAATATTTCTGCCTGTTATTTCGTACTTATACTCCGTGTCATTATCTTATTACTCCCTCATAGCGGTCGCTTGTTGCGCACCGTGTTCTTACTCACTGTACGACATTGTCTTTACTGTTTCTGTTACTGTGATAGTTTCTCTTTACTCATTGCCATGGTCATTGGCACCATTTCCTTATGGTGTGTACACTGAGGGTTTCCCCTGTTCGTGTATGACGGTTGTCGTAGCATACCGCAATATTATTATCTTCCATTGTGGGGATGTTTTATTTCAATTTAGGTTTCATGTGTAGGTTGGCTTACCTCACATCATTTTCATTATTGTGATACAATTCACCAAGTATCTTGGTTGACCAAGGGTGAGATAACTCATCGGGTCACAAGCTCTCTTGAGCGTTAATCATTCATGGTGTTCAGTGTGCGTTCACATTAACTGCTTTGTTAATTATTGCCTTTCGGTGCTGAGCATTGGTTTAGGCTCTGGCGGTGTAGTTTTGCTTGTATGTATACTACCAGGACATCCCATGAAACTTCAAGGGTTTTCTGGTCCCGTTCTCCAATTGGAGGGTATTCTATCACTGACAAGTGAAGGTTCTTGTTGAGAGGTTTGTCTCCACTCATAGGTCTAATGACAAGGTTTGCCATGTCGGTGTTTACACCATGGTCCACTATATGTTTGGGTGCATATGGAGTATGCTTACTCCTTTAAGTCGTAATGGTTTGGAAATCTCATTTCCTTACTCCATCACTCTTTGGCAATATCTATTGCGTGGTTTTATTGTTATAGTAGATGGAAGTCTTTTCTAAGGTTTCACATCATCACCACTTTAGTGGTCTTTGGTTACGAGGGGTACCTTCCCTTGGGTTTCTCGTAGTGTCCAAGTGTGGACTAGGCCAATGTCGGCATTATCATGATTCTTATGCCTCTGTGTACAATTGCTACAGAAGGCATGAGGGGTATTTAACTCCGTCAATTGTATACTAGACTGGTGCTCTAGTGACAGTGACACTGAGGTGGCCATTACTACAAGCCACTCAGGATGTTGGGTTGGATTTATGGTCCAGTTGTTGATTTCTTGTCGTATGAGGCAATCCCTCTTGCAAGTCTTGTTACCAATGGTGTGGGTTTTGCAACCGTTTGAGTTCATATAACGTATTTGGTTTATGGCTTTAGAGCCATATTGCTGCAAGCTATGCTCTTTGCAAGCTGCTCATACATGTTTCCACTCCATGTATACCGTCGTGGGTTGGAGGTATTATTGGGCTCCATGGTAAGTCGTGGCATCACGCTTCCGTTCATAGGAGACCTTCTTAGGCAAATGGTGTTAATAAGTGTCTCTCAGTATCTTAGGGCATTTCCTGTTAAGTGAAATCCCTTCGGGTCCTAGCCGAGTGTTTGTTTTAACTTTCGTGCTTTTATCATGTCGCTGTTGTTCGACTGTTGTAACGCAGACGCTCTTCAAGGATTGCTCCTGAGTGTTGTTGAAGCATGCCGTTACATTCGGCTAATGTTGATGACATGTTGTCCACTGTGTCTTCTTGTGGTGTTGTGTTTGAGTTGTCCCCTTTTGGGTTGTAACGTCTCCCATTCTTGGGTAGACTGTTTACGCCTGCTTCTAGTATTCTTGACTAGGTTTATATTCCTCTCCAATGATGGGTTGTGCTTCGTAGTAATCTTGTGATTGCTCTTGGGAATTCCGTCCCGTTTGTTGAGCATTGTGATGTTCACACTATAGGCGATTGCCTTGCTGTGTTTAGGCTGAGTATACTTCCCAGCAGTCATGTAACTGCTTGGATTCTTTGAGACATATCCAATGTCTACACTTATTAGTCTGTGCTTTTTGCACTTCCTAGTTCTCTTTCCTCATCTTCAGATGGATTCTCTGCGTCTCTTGATACTTGATCGTCTGAGGTGTCCAGCTGTTCTGGTTTGACTTATTGATGGTCCGTAGAACGGAGCTGACTACTTCCCGTGTGTCGTACACTACATGTATACATACGTGGGGTACCATGCTGATACGTTACCACTTACCCGACTACGTGTCAGGCCCGCAAGCTCCTTCGGAGTGCGGTTGTCCCACATCCCGTAATGGGTACACTTGTAGTGTTCGTCACACGCCTAGGTGAAGTATTCTATTGTCAACTCCTCTTGTATCATTCTATGATACTCACCGTAATGTTGTTGGTCTGGTTTTAAAATCCAAGGTTTTTAAAAGAGGTTTGAGGTTTTGAAAAGAAAATTTTGGGTTTTAAAACAGTGGTTCGGTGTTAAAGGAAATCTCTCATGGCATAGCCACGTTTGAGGTCTTGACCAAGTCTAGCCTCTCGCTGACTGGTATGCTCTAAGTACAGTGGTCGGGCTGTTAGGCCTTTCCAAGGTTCCATTCCTTCAGTTTCAGGATGTTTGATCCTGTGGTTGTTTCGTTACGGTCACCGTACATTACTATGTACTCGTGACGTGTTAGTGTTCCTTTACATATTCGTGTTATTACTGCACTTGCCGTGGCAAGTGCGTGGTACTGGTGGTTTTTGAGTAATCCTATACCGATCACGGTATGGTTTTCTCTCACATTTGATAGTCTTGTTGACTCTTCCCTTGATCTTGTTGACCTACAATTGGTATACTCGATCCTTTAGGTAGCTTCTCGGTGGTCTCGACATGGTTGTCGTAGATCTGGGTACTTCTCCAATCCTTGGAGATTCCCGTTCTATTTGGTTTAGTGTCGTTCCTTGTGGCTCGTTCCCACACATCTGTGGCGGTCACTGAGTCTTCCTTGTTTAGGCACTACTCTTGTAGTCCTATTGGATTATATCTCATGGTTGTTCTTGTAGTTGTCTGAGCCATATTGACCAGGTGTTGCAGCCTTTTGGCGTTGTACTTTGGAGTTAATCGCTTCGGACTATGTTCTTAGCCAGCTAGCATGCCGTTGGTGGTGCTGCTTGGCTATTACTGTTGTCCCGCAGACTTGTGTCTCGGGTCCCATTACTGCTCCTTTTCCAATTCGTTGTACGTTTAGCGCTTCTTTTCCTGCTGCTGGTTGTTTAGCTAGGTTCTCGCGACTGCTAAGCACGTCGCCCCATGCTGTTGTAAGTTGTAGCCTCCTTATGGTTGGAGTGCTCATTCTACCGCTATTAAGTGCGGGTGTTGTGGTTCAACCGGGGACTATCTCTGGGACTTCCAGTTCTTGGAATCTGCTACATGTCGGTTCTTGTTTACTGTGTGATTGCTTCACAACTGCCAGATCGGGTTTCCCCGAGTATGAGAGGACTTTCCTTCTCTCTGGCGTCCCTTCCAAAGTTATACAATGGGGTTCGCGGCGGGCGGGACTGGTATTGTAGGTATCCGGTACTCACCGGTAGTTCCTAACTAGCATATCTCTAATGCTAACACTCAGCCCTTAGCCCTAAGCTTCAAATTCCTAACTCGGTATTCCTAAGCTCGGTATTTCCAGTCATCAGAGCGATACTTCGCTCTGATACCACTTTTTGTAACACCCCTACTATTAATACAGTCATTAACGTCCAATTTCCTTACTCATCAGATACTCGCAGCGGATATATACTTACATACAATGGGTGATACAATGCCGTTAGTCACCCACGTGACCAACAAGGCTACTGATTCTACATACAGCATCGGTCTGATGGACCGGAATCCCGAGTACTACAAATCTACAATACATTCTCCATTTACCAAATACTGCTACAATCTCCATTCAATACAATACTCCAAATACAATACAATATAATCTACAACCGATTTACTAGGATCCTTATACAAGTACAATACCTCTTCCAAGTTCCTACATACTCACTAAGAGGCTACTTACTACCCATTCCTCCTCCCTACTAATCCTTATAATTACAAGGGCGTGCCTCCGGTCTCTTCCTTGACCATATTCGCTTCGGTACCTGCACACTAAAAAATGTCCCCCGAAGGGGTCAGCTTTCGCCGAGCATGATAACCGCATACCCCGCGTACTAGTGAGGGTACGCCGACCACTTGGTCGAGTACATGCGGTTCATTTTATTCATACATACATGCATACACGCTTTCATACAGATACTACGATACTCTACGCAAGAATACATACATACACTTCAGCATACACTTCAGTTCATACATAGTAATCCACATAGCCCAACGATACATACTTACCTTTCTGAATTCCGAGATACCCAATACAATATACAATACATACGCAATTCATACACAATCCAATAAACTTGTTAGCCCATATTGGTCCACCCGGGTTAATCGGGTGGAGATTACTCTTTTACTCATTTACTCCATGCATACACATACTTACTCATTCTCATACTCATACTTACTTCTTACTCTTACTCTTACTCAAGTTAAGTCGTCGGGACCTCCGGCCCTGGGGACTACTCCGTCCCACCTCCGGATTTACTTGGTTCACTAATCCAGGATGCTACCCACTTAAGGGATTGGGCCGTGGACCAGCTTACGAACCAGAATCGATCCAACCTCTTGTGTCACCCTCATCCTCACGCGTGGCCGAAGCTATATCGGACTTGTACTCATTCCAATTTACTCACTTAAGTTAGGAGTTAGCTAGTTAGGAATTAGCACAAGTCAACATTCAAGCCACAATAGTACAGTACAAGCTCATATACACATCCATACAAAATACAGTGCAACATACAAGTACACTACAAAATACAATACACATCATCATCATCCATATGTTTCATGAATTATACAAACTATTGTTCAAGACAAATACAAGAACAATGTAAACAAGCACAAGTAAGTGCAATATAATCCGGTTCGTGCATTTATCTTATTAGGTGGTCAAATAGCACACAAATCGGGGTAACCAGATTAGGATACAGGGCATGAAGAAATCATACCTTTCACCCGTTGTACTTGTATCCCAATGTTCCTCCGGTATTCACAATTCAAATCCTAAGACATACATGCAAATGAATGATTAACTATCTACAATTTCTTTACTTGTACTCTTACTATGTTCCTTAACTCATACTTACTACTAACATTTCCTGCTTGGTACTTAGTAATTCATGGTTGTTCAAATACTTATACTTATGTTACTTACTTAAAATATTTTCTAAGCTTGTTTATGGCCTTAATGCCCTTTAAACATCATTAATTATGTCTTAATCATCTTATATATCATTACCATCATTACCCATCATTACCCATCCTTACCTAAGCTAGAAAAACACATTCTGTACAATTGTTGGCATGTTCCGGGTTAGTGTCCGGGTTTACAAACCCGGACCAACCCACTGGAGCAACTTACGGGTTAGAAATGGTGTGTTCCGGGTTTGCTTCCCTATTTCAAACCCGGACCAATACAGATACTTGCTCTCGGTGGATTTTTGCATTGTTCCGGGTTTACATACTACTTCCAAACCCGGACAATGTATTTGATGAGAAAGCTACGGGTAGTTTTTGGGATGTTCCGGGTTAGCCTCCTGGTTTTAAACCCGGATCATCCCACTGCAACTTATTCTGTCTAACTTTATGGCTAGTCCGGGTTTGCATTCTGGTTGCAACCCGGACTAGTTGCCAGTATGGTAATATATGTAAGTTTTTGAGCTTCGTTTCAATTCCAACTTCTACCAATCCTTCCCCAGTCATTCTACATATATCTAGCATATTTTAGCATTGATTAAGCACTTTAAACTAGCTTAATACAACACTATAAAAATCTGTTACATCCACCCATTACTTAGAGTTTTCCTCTCCTGTTACCATGTTTCCTTCTCCAATAAATGCTACAGATTTTTGTTGCAACTTCTTCCACTCAATACTTCCTCTATCAATGTCACTCTAGCATCCCAAATACATCTCCAACAACAACAATACCTATACCCAAGTCCAACACTCCCTTTTTACCAATTCTTACACACTAACCTTTCCTAACTTCTCCATACATTCTTATACCCTTTTGCTAAGATTTTCACACTTACACTCCCCTTCTACATCCCTCTTCTATTGGCATTTCTAACACTCCTAATGTATTAGAATACATTATCCATCTCTCTCAACTTACCCTCTGTTTCCCTTAATCAAAATCTGTTACACACTCACATTAGTCACCTAGTTTTAATTCTCTAAGTGTTCTATTCCTAGGCAATTTTTGCCATAGTCTCCCTTGTATTTCTATACACTCACCACATTGTTTTTCATCCATGCCTATATTATCTCACCTGTTTTCAACAACCAAAATATACAAGCTCCCATGCACATTACCAATACTAAAAAACACTCAAAATTCCTGCACTTAATAACTCATTCCCAATCTGTTTTGACAAGTTTCAAAATGTCTTTTAAAGCTTCAAAATACTTGTATTCTCTTACACATTGTACTACTAATGCATTACCATTTTACAATACATATTTTACTTCTAAAAATCTGTTACATATTCATTTACAAGACTTCACAAAGACAAGTATATTACCTTATTATTTCACAAGCTTCTTCTTTCTTTCTCCTTCCTCTTTCCTTCTCTTCTCACCGGTTTGCAAACCAAGTTCTCTACTACTACAACCCATACAAATACATTTCAATATACTATTTAATACACTAAAACTAACCCTAACCATTTCTAGGTCTTAATACAAGTTTTAGGGTTTAGGATTTATATTACCTTGCAAGGGTTCAAATGGAGCTTGGAGTGGCTCAAGGACAATATTTCTAACTCCACCAATAAGCCAAAATCGGCTAGAACAAGAGGAAGAACAAGGGTTTAGTTCATGAATCTCGTTTTGCCCACAAGGGCTAGAAAAAGATGGAGTTTTCGAAATATTTTTACCTTAGAAGAACAAGGAGAAGGAGGGCCTTCTAATGGTGGTGTTGAAGCTCCCAATGGGATATACCCATAAAATCGAAAGTGGGTTTTCGAATTTTGGAAAGATGAAAATGTAGCTCTTGGTGAGAGGATTACAATGGTGGTGTTTTTATAATTTTTGGAAGAGTTTGGAGAGAGTTACAAAGGAGAGAAGTTAGTGTTTGTGTGGGTTCTCTTCTTCCACCATGGAAATCGCATGGGTTGAAGAAGGAGAAGAAAAGAGAGAGTGAGGGGGTGCTTGTTCACGTGAGAGAGAATAGGGAATGGGGATAGGAGAGAGAATGTGAGAGTGTAGAGTAGTAAAGTAATAAAGGGGGTTGCTTATTATTTTTGTTGTTTTTTGTGTATAAGAGGAGAGTTATGAGAGGGTGTGAGAGGGCCTTAAAAATCGGCTAGCTCTACAGCCCATATAGGTTTTACAATTTTATTTGCAATATTGGACACACTAGTTTGTGTTATTATATTTCTACCCCACAACTTCCTGTTTTTGACAGTTTTTACTAACTCTCGTTTTCTTGATTTTATTGGTTCTAGAACTTCATTAATATTTATTAATGATTATTTAGTTGACCAAAATTGTTACGAGTCTATTTGACCCCGCTTAAGACACGTTTTCCCCTTACCCTCGAAAAACGCGCTTTAAGGTTCGTTAGTGATTTTCATCCGTTTTAAGGATCCGTTTTCTTCGGGATTTGTTCCCTAATATTTATTTAGACTTAATTAAGCCTTTAGAATCCTTACATACGCTAACCGAGGTTTCATACCTCCTATGGTTATTTAACGCTTATTTAGCGTTTCCCGCTTTTTGCGTATCTTTATTTCTTTTGGATTTATTTTTCCTTACCAATATTACTTAGGCGTCACTAGACCCTTAATTATGTATTAGATTAATTTTAATCCCTATATTTAAGTTCGGGTATTTCAGTATACATGAATAGTAAATACGTATACATGAATAGTAAAATACGTATACGTGAATTGTAGAATACGTATACGTGAATAGTAAAATATGGTGAATAGTGAAAATACGAAAATTAAGTTATTTAACCACGCCGTCCTAATGAACTATAGGAGCAGAGTAAGGTGACCGGAATAGTCGAGACATCATCCAAGAGTGGACAAACGTCGATAGGCTAAGGTATGGGATTCTTGTAGCTTGTTTGCTAACGAGGTCTACCTCGGTTTGTGTCCTATGTGTTATTGTGATACGACCAAACAGGATTAAACATGAAACCGATTTATTGTATTGTTATTGTGTGTACATTGCACACTAACACGATTTGATTCAGAGCTTGTTCATTAACTATGTTTAGTAACAATTGTATAAGGTTACAAATACTCCAAGTTGTTAGTAGGTTAATACCGAGAGAGGTTTAAGTAACCAATTGTCAATGAGACTTCAACTAACTGGAACTTGTGAGGAGAGGAATCCGGGACTGACTCCGGTCATCCATGTTTAGGATAGGAGGTCGGCATCTGTATCAGATCTATCTTCCGCATATGGCTCGTCTACGACTTGTCGCCTAGGGTCGACAAACTGACCCGACCAGCTCGAGTGAACAGTTCGAGGTGGGAGGCAAATTCAGGAGGCGCAGGAGGGTCAAGCCTACACCCCTCATAACTTAAGAATAATGTTTATTAAACCAATGGAGCTAATAACTCATTGGCTAGGGTTACTTTGACCCGACAAAAATAAATAATTCAGTTAGGGAACAACCAATTCTAATAGGAGAATGGTTGACACTTATAAGGTTTGGTCAAACACGAGAACTAAACAATTCTAAGGCCTCAGGATTTAGGGATCTAACTTACTCATTAATGGGCGTCCATTACGACGTTCAATTTATTTGAGCTGTGAATGTTTCACATAAATGTGTTGTTGTTATTGTACTTCTTATTATTGTTGTATGAATAATCAACTGCATGTATACGACAAGTAGTCGTGTGTAGCCCTCTTAGCTTGTGGGTTGCACGTTTTCTGTATCAGCCATGTGCTGAGCCCCTTGGGGCCTGTGATTTAAACTTTGCAGGTAGGTGCCAGACGAGGACCCAACCTGAGAGTAGGAGTGGGTAGAGCACTAAGAGTTTAATTTGCATTACGAGTGTGCCTGTACACTCGTTTTATAAACTGTGGTAGTAAGTTGTAATAATAGGAGAGATACTTCGAACTCGGTATTGTATTTTGTTTTAAAACTTTGTACGCACTTATGTTCGGTACACTTGAGTCCGTCAGACCGTGGCTTGAGACTGGAATAAGCCTAGTTAGTCACGTGGGTGGCTAACGGCGGTAACACCAACTTTTAGTATTTTCTTCCGCTGTGTTGTAATATTGTTGCAGGTATGTTATGTGATGGTTCAGGTTTAGCAGTTGGGGTGTTACAGAGATGCAAGATAACCTTGGAAAGTTTAGCGAAGGAAAGATGGATGAATAATGATGTTTGAGGAGTAGTTATATTGGGTGAAAAAGGAATACTTTGGTTAGTTGAAGTCTTAGGCAAAATTACTAGTTGGAAGTGTAAGGATTTAGTGCTAAGTGTTAAGGATTTAGAGAGAATTTGAGTAAATGGTTAAGAAGTTTGACTGTGGGTGGATTAATAGGTTTGGTGGATGGTTTAAGAGTGGGTTCAAGTGCTAAAATTATGTTAGAACACATTAGGACACTTGTGGTAAGGTTTGGAGTGAATTAAACACTTAGAAACAAGTTTCTGGAGTCGACCGACCTTGCTAAGGTCGGTCGAGCCTAAAATACCCATCCAGGAAACTTTCTGGAATGGACCAACCTTAGGACTGACCTTGGCAAGGTCAGTCAGGCTTAAACGGGAATGTTTCTGGAATGGACCGACCTTGGCAAGGTCGGTCGGGGTAAATTTTTCAAACGGCAAAGTGTTCTGGTTCCGACCGACCTTGGGACCTACCTTGCAAGGTCGGTCGGCCCTTATAAAAAAAATTTAAGTTTTAAGAATCATAAGAGGCATTAGTGGTAAGCCATTAAGGGGGTAATGATGATTAGAAAGATAAGCATATAAGGACTTAAGAGATTAAGTTAAGAAAATGATTTAAGTGTTTAAGTTTAAGTTTATAAGAACTTAGGTGGTATTAGTTGGGCAACATTAGTGGTTAAGTAAGTTAAGTTGATTGGAAAAGTAATTAACAACCTAAAACTAAATGAATGTTTTAGGACTTGAGTATTTGGACCCCGAAGGAGAGTAAGCAACCGAACAATCGACGGTGTACTGTATGGTTTTCTTGTAGCCTGCTTGCTAACGAGGTGTCCCTCGGCTTGTATGCTATCTGTTTATTTGCTTCAACTACAACAAGATAAAGCATGCAACTGGACTATTATCTTCTTGTGTGCTTACATTGTACTAACACACTTGACTTGAGATCAGTTACTAACAATACTTAGTAACATTTGATGAGATAAGGAATTCACTCCCACATTTGTTGGTTGGTTAATACCCGCGAAGGGTTTAACTAACGCTTCGTCTTTATAAGACTTTCTACTAACTGAAACTTGGGGGGAGTGAGGAATCCGGGACTGACTCCGGTCATGCATGTTAAGGAAAGGGGGTTGGTATCTGAATCAGATCCGACTTCCGCTTGAGGACTTGTCTTCGGACTTGTTGCCTAGAGTCGAATGTCGACTCAGCCACCTTGGGCTACAATTCAAGGTGGGAGGCAGTTTAAGATGGTGCGGTGGGATCACCTAAATCCCAAATTTAAGATAAGTTGTTTATTCAACCAATGGAGTTAATAGCTCATTGGCTAGGGTTACTTTTGACCCGACAAAAAAATAAACATTGAGATCAGATACAACCATTTCTAATTAAAGAACGATTTGTATACTGAGATTGAGATAAGGATTAAGATTGAGGTAAGATGAGAATGAACTGAGATTAAGAGGGTTCATAACTTGAGGAGTTAAATGATTAACTTACTTATTAAGGGAACACTATTAAGTCGTTCATTGTGTGTGAACCATGTTTGTTCATATGTGGCTTGTTGTTTATTGCACTTCTTACTTATGTTGTGTATCTAATCAACTTCATGCTATCGACAATTATTCGTCGTAGCCCCGTTAGCTTGGGAGCTATAAGAGAATCGTACCAGCAAAGGTGTTAACCCCCTCGGGGGCTGCTGTTTAAATTTTGCAGGTGAATGAAGACGACCGTCCTAAGAGTAGGATCGGGTAGAATTACTACGGGTTGTATTACTTTTGTTACACGAGTTGTGCATGTGCACTTGTTTAGTAAATGGATGAGATGTTAGTATGATGTTATAGGATATGAAATATTTGTACTGAGGATATGTATTGGTTAAGGTTAAGTATACATTGATGTTCGGTATATTCAGGTCCATCAGACCGTAGCTAGATCTTGGAGGATTTAGTATGCCTAGTTAGTCATGTGGGTGACTAACGGCAGTAACACCAACTGTTGTAATAATTCCGCTGTAATGTTGATATATGTAAATGGAGCTTTACGAGTTATTGTCAGTTTATGAGTTAGGGTGTTACACACGTGGCTGGTATTATTGATGATCTACAATCTTCCCCCGTGGTTGTGTATGAAACCTAGACACATTTTGTTGTCACTTTTGATATCTGGTCCAAAACAACCGGGCACAAAACAGATGTTTTTCTACAACCATTGACAGATGACCTGCAACTCTTGTGGAATGAAGGGGTCATGGTGTATGACTCATTTGGAAAAGAGAATTTTAACTTGCGTGCTATGGTATATTGCACAATCAATGACTTTCCTGCGTATGGTAATCTTTCTGGTTACACAGTCAAAGGTACATGTGCATGTCCTATTTGTGGTGAGCATACATCAAATATCCGCTTGAAACATAGTGGTAAGAATGTTTACATGGGTCATCGAAAAATGCTTCCAAAGGGCCATAAATATCGCAAGATGTCGACTGAGTTTGACAGAAAGACTGATCACAGAGTGTCTCGTCCTTCTTTACCAGGTTCAGAGGTGTATAAAAAGGTGCAAAATATTGTCAACAACTTTGGTCCTTTGACAAGAAACATCGAGAAAAGTGTATGGAAAAAAAGTCAATCTTTTAGGAACTTGATTATTGGCAACATTTAGATGTCAGACATTGTATTGATGCAATGCATGTCGAAAAAAATGTCAGAGAAAGTGTTACCGGAACACTCTTGAACATACCAGGTAAGACCAAAGATCACATAAAGGGGAGAAAAGATTTGATTGATTTGAAAATAAGGCAAGATCTTTGGCCATAAGAATGTGGAAAACGCACATTCTTGACTCCTGCATGTCACACATTGTCAAAACAAGAGAAACATAGTCTGTGCAGTATCCTCCACAATATCAAAGTGACATCAGGGTATTCGTCTAACATAAGAAATCTTGTATCAATGTTTGATATGAAATTAGTTGGAATGAAATCCCATGATTATCATGTATTAATGTAAGACTTTTTACCCGTCTCAATTCGTGGGATCCTACCTGATGCAGTGAGAAACGCAATCATCAAACTTTGCGTGTTTCTCAAATCAGTATCTGCTAAAGTTCACGATGTGGATAATCTAGACAAATTACAAGCTGATCTTGTTGTCACGATGTGTCAGTTGGAGATGTATTTTCCTCCTTTATTCTTCGACATCATGGTTCATTTATTAGTTCATTTGGTTAGAGAGATTAAAGAGTGTGGACCTGTATATCTTCGTTATATGTATCCTTTTGAAAGATACATGGGTATACTAAAGAGAAAAATGAAGAATCATGGTCGTCCTGAAGGAAGTATTATAGAGGGATATATAACAGAGGAAGTTGTTGATTTTTGTACTCACTATCTGGAAGATGTTGAATCCATTGGTCTTCCTAGATCTAGACATGAAGAAAGACTGTAGGGACAAGGTACCGTTGGGAGAAAAATGAAGAGAATTGATATTGAAACCCTTAACAAAGCTCACTTAGTTGTGCTAAGTCACCTTGAAATTGTAGAACCGTATTTTGAAATGCACATGACCCTGCTCACAGCACAAAATCCAACAATGAGTGACATCAGACTAAAAAAGGAGCAGAATAAAACGTTTGTGAAATGGTTCAAGGATAAAGTTTTTTCTAACCAGTCAACTACAGTGCCAACATTAGTGAAGACGTTGGCACTTGGTCCTAATCTTGGCGTTGTTTCATACGAAGGGTATGACGTAAATGGCTACACTTTTTATATGGAACAACAATATCAAAAATCAATGAATCAAAACAGTGGCATCAATGTGGTTGCTTACCAGAGTATGTACAATGTCAGGGGTATGGGTCAAAATCCAGTGGAGTTGAAACAATCATATTACGATGTTGTACAAGATATTTGGGTTCTAGATTACACAGCATATGAGACTTGTGTGTTTCGGTGCAACTGGATTGACAACATACATGGTTACCGTGAGGAGAAACATGGTGTGAAACTAGTTCATCTTGGTGGTGCAACACCCATAGTTGAGCCGTTTGTTGTTGCAACTAAGGCGAAATAGGTATATTACATTTCTGACCAATCTAATCCTAGATGGTCCTTTGTACTTCAAGGAAAAAGAGGAATAGTTGGTGTGGATGGTGTGGTCGATGAGGATGAATACGACATATGCAAGACGAAATACCAAGCCTTTCGATTCAATTACCAAAGTTGGACCATATTACTAATCTTGTGCGGTTAGACCATGGCGAAGGAATGTGGATTGATTAATGTGAGCTTATATTTTTATTTTTTGATAGTTTGTTTACATTTTTATTATTTATTTCCATCAATGACATTGAATAGTTTATTTATGTCTACATTTATTGATAGTTTTGTTTCCGTATTTATAATTTCTTAATTTCATTTACTTGTTAATTAACTAAATCTTCTATTTATATTGCATGAAGGAATCAAAGTGGACATCGATATGGATGATCTAGACTTATATTGTGATGAGGATACGGGTTTGATGAACTATGAACCATCACAACTGCCACTTCAGCAGCCACAGCAGTAGCCACCTGAGCAGTGTACACAGCAGCAGTCACAGCAGCAGCCCCAGACAGAGAAATCGTCAAACAAACGAAAGGGTAGGGGGCCTAGCATAGGGGTGAGTTTGAAGAAAGATGTAGATATTGATCTAGTTTAGGATAAATACTTCAGAAGCTGGGGAAACTATAAAGCTGAGTTCTCAAGCATGTTAGGAAATCTTGCGAAGTCCCATTGCTCAATTAATAAATATTGGTAATACGAGGAGGAAGTGAAAGAATCAATGTGGCAGCAAGTAAAACAATGGTACAAAATACTAGATGAAGCGCGGGCGACGGTTCTTTCACTTATAGCTGCATGGGCGAGGCAGTTCAGAACTTGGTGGCGAACTGGATCAGGAAATCGCGTGACGTGCCAACATGGATATTTTATGATGGAAAGAATGGAAAGAGTTCGAGAAGTTTCACACGTTGGAGCAATTCATGGTATATGCCCTACTAAATTTAAGTTTGAATCTAAATTTTTATAACACCAATTTTAATATGTGTATATATTGTTTTACTGAATAATTTAATGATTTGTATTAATAGGAGGTTTAAGAAAAAGCAAGGGCGAACCGAGGAAAAAATAGATTTCAGCAGTATATGGGCCGGAAGGGATACACTGATAGCATTCCCAAGTGGAAAGATGCCGGTTTGATCACAAAAAAGAATGATGATGGCGTTGAAGTTCCCATCGACAATGTGTATGAAGCCAACCGAGTTCAGCTCTACGTTTTGGGTCACTCAAAAATAGATAAGGATGGGAAGATGGTACACCCGCACAGAACAGCAGTTGGTTGCTCAAATTGTAAGTGTTTAACTTGTTCAATAATAACAGTTTTGTTTAAAAGTTTCTTTTTTACAATTTATAACTTATTGCTTATTTTATAAATCATCTTACTAGGCTGAAGCCTCCCAGCGAGGGGAGATAGATATATTTGCTCCACCGACTCAAAATGATCCGCTGAATCAACTTCTTGGATTAAAGGATCATCCTGGAATGGTTAAAGGTTTCGGGGGACAAGTACGTCAAAAATTTGTATTTCAAAGGTCCACCTCAAAAGGTATGACGGAGCATGAGGTGTCTGCACTTGTAAATCGGATAGTGAATGAGGTTGTTTCTAAGGCTTTAGGGGAACGAAACCAAAAAACTGATCTAACCTGACCGACTTCTTCATCTAGTTGTACCACCCCTTCTGATCCATATCCATTTGCTAATCTGAAGGTTAGTATGTCTCTATTAATCTTGTTCGTTATGGTAAATGTGTGACTGTAAAAAATACTAGCCTTATTCACATTTTAATTGTAATTTTACTTATTTAAGGAACAAAAAACATGTCGTCTACAAATCACGCTTGATGGATATCCTGTGGATGTTGCATACGGTACTGTGCTACAATCAGCACCAACTACAATGATTAATCTCAAGCGTCTTTGTAACACCCCTACCGCTAATACCGTCATTACCGTCTCATCTCCTCGTACATGCATACCTTCGCAGCGGATACTTACTTACACAATGGTGGGTGATACAATGCCGTCAGCCACCCACGTGACTAACAAGGCCTACTACTACCTACAACATCGGTCTAATGGACCGGAATACCCGAGTGCTACACATTTACAATCCCTACTCCAGTTACCATCCAAGTACTACAATTCTTCATTCAATACAATACTCCATAATTACAATACAACATACCGAGTTTACTAAGATTCAAATACAAATACAAATACACAATTCTTTCAAGTTTATACATACTCATTAAGAGTCTAACATCTACCCATTCCTCACATCTACATACTTTCCAAATACATAATGGTGTACCCCTTGGTACACTTCTACATTCAAGGCTACAAGCCTTATACAATTCTTTACCATCTACAATTCACTCCTAGCTATCTAAGCATAGCCACCGGTCTCTTACGGTGACCATAGCCGCTTCGGTACCTGTACAATAAAGACATTGCCCCAAGGGGCTCAGCTTACGCTGCATATGACTTCCGCATACCCCACGCACTAGCGAGGGTACACCGACCACTTGGTCAAATACATGCAGTTTGTTTTACTCATACATACATACATGCTTCATTCATAATAATACAATACATCACAAGGAATACATACATACATTTCAATACAAACAAGGAAGACAATACAAGTCAACTAATCATACTTACTGTAACACCCCATATGGGTAACTGTCCAACAACCTAGCTCTCAAACCATCCAAGCTTGAAAACTAGCCACATTAGGCCCTCAATCCTAACTTGGGCTTAAAAGTGGAAGGCCTGTTGTTGTAGTCAACCCATGTGTTTGCATATAAGGAACTCACAATACTACTCATATCCCGATGTGGGATGGGGGTATTACATACTCCCCCACTCAAAGAACACGACGTCCTCGTCGCAAGCCTAATATCCAAGTCCCATGGACCTCCTCGGTAGGTGTCGGGTTTCCCATCCCGACACGGTTCCGAGTTCGCTCTGATACCATTTGTAAAACCCCATATGGGTAACTGTCCAACAACCTAGCTCCCAAGCCATCCGGGCTTGAAAACTAGCCACTTTAGGCCCTCAATCCTTATTTGGGATTAAAAGTGGAAGGCCTTGTTGTTGTAGTCAACCCATGAAATACCCCGAACTTAAATATAGGGATTAAAATTAATCTCATATGTAATTAAGGGCCTAATGGTACCCAATTAATACTAGTAAGGAAAAATAAATCCAAAAGAAATAAAGAAACGCTTTAAAAGCGGAAAACGCTAAATAAGCGTTAAATAACCATAGGAGGTATGAGACCTCGGTTAGAGTATTATAGGGGTTCTAAAGGTTTGATAAGACCTAAATAATATATGGGAACAACTCCCGAAGAAAACGGATCCTTAAAACGGATTAAAATCACTAACGAACCTTAAAGCGTGTTTTTCGAGGTAACCGGGAAAACGTGTCTTTAAGCGGGTCAAATAGACTCGTAACAATTTTGGTCAACTAAATAATCATTAATAAATATTAGTGAAGCTTTAGAACCAATAAAATCAATAAAACGAGAGATTAGTAAAAACTGTCAAAAACGGGAAGTTGTGGGGTAAAAATATAAATAACACAAACTTATGTGTCCACTTTTAAAATAAAAGTGAAAAATTGTGTGTGTGAGGGCTGTACTAATCGATGGGCTCCCCCCTCTCACACTCTCTCACACACTCACTCTCTTATTTACAAACAAACAAAAATAATAAACAACCCCCACTCACCTTTATTCTCTCTCTCCTCCATTTCACTCCCTCTCTCACGTGAACCAGCACCCCCACACTCTCTCTTTTTCTTCCTTTCTTCTTCCATGCGATTTCCATGGAGAATTGAAGAGCTCCACAAAAACATCAACTTCTCTCCTCTTGCTACTCCATCAAACATTCTCCAAAAATTATAAAAATACCACCATTGGAATCCTCTCATCAAGAGCTACATTCCTATCTTTTCAAAAATCGAAAACAACAACTTTCATCTCCATGGGTATGGAGCATTTGGAGTTTCAAGACCACCATTAGAACCACCTCTTCCTCCTTGTCATTTTAAGGTAAAAATCTTCTTGAAACTCCTTTGTTTTTCTAGCCTCATGGGCAAAACGAAAATGAAGCTAAAACCTTGTTTGGTTTCTTTGCACTCTAGCCGATTTTGGCTTGTGGAAGGAGTTGGAAATCTTGTTCTTGAACCACTCCAAGATTCATTTGCACCCTTGCAAGGTAATGAGAATTCTAAACCCTAAAACCTACTTAAAGCTTAATAATAGCTAGGGTTAGTTTGTAGTGTATTGAAATGTGTATGTATATGGGTTGTAGAGTAGAGAATTTGTGTTTGCTAAACCGGTGGAGAAAGAGAGGAAGGAAGAAGCAAGAAGAACAAAGAAAATCTAGAAGAAAACAAGGTAATTAAACTCACCCTTGTGTAGTCTTGTATATGTATGTGTAACAGATTTTAGAAGTTTGAAATGAGTAATAGAAATGGTATTGTGTAGTAATGTATCGTGCAGGAGGATCTAAGTGCTTAAAACCGTTGAAAGACATGTAAAATGTATTGAAACTTAGTTGGGTATTGGGTTGTTGAGTGCAGGAATTTTTAGTAGTGTTTTAGTATTGGTAATTGTGTATGGGAGCTTGTATATTGAAGTTGTGTATAAACAGGTGAGATGATGTTAATGTGTGAGGAAACATTGTGGTGAGAGTGTATAAAATATAGGGAAGACGATGGCAAAATTTGCCTAGGATTATAACACTTAGTGAACTAGAAACTAGGTGGCTATAGATGTTGTAACAGATTTTGATAGAGAAAGATAAAGGAGTAGATTGGGGGAGATAGATAATGTATTGTGTGACTAGGAACTCCAGAAATGACATTAAAAGAGGTGGTTAGAGAAGGGGAGAGTAAGTGTCAAATCTGTAGCAAAGAGGTATTAGATTGCATTGTAGAACTAAGAAGAAATAGTGTGCAAGATTTGGTAAAATGAATGTTGGACTTGGGTATAGATGGTACAATTGCTTGGAAATGAATTGGCTTGGTAAGAGGAGGTATTTGAGATGCTAGGAGTGACATTGGTAGAGGGAGTATTGGATGTTAGAAGTTGGAACAAAAATCTGTAGCAATGAAGAAACAAAATAGGTATAAGTGCTGGAATGAAGTGAGGAAAATTGTGTAAGTGGATTGATGGATTTGGTAAGGAATTTGGTGGATGAACTAAGGCAATTTGGAGGGCCTAAGTAGTGTTTAAACATGGGGAAATAAGTGTAGGAACAATGGGGAAGTAATGGGTAAAAGAGAGGACTGAAAACAGAAATAAAAATGCAAATACTGGGCCGGACCGAACTTGCGACCGGACTTGCAAGTTCGGTCAAGCCCAGATTTACAAAGATGGGAAAGCTTCTGGAATCGACCGGACTTGCAAGTTCGGTCGGACTAGAAAATTCTCCCGTCTGTAACCTACTGGAATGGACCGACCTTGCGACCGGACTTGCAAGGTCGGTCGACTAAAAAATTTTCCGTCGAGTAAGCTACTGGAATGGACCGACCTTGCGACCGGACTTGCAAGGTCGGTCGGGCTAAAATTCGCCTGTAACGAAACTTACTGGAATGGACCGACCTTGGGACCGGACATGCAAGGTCGGTCGACTCCAGAATTTCGAAACCAAAACTTACTGGAATGGACCGACCTTGGGACCGGACTTGCAAGGTCGGTCGGCCAGAAGAATTTCCGTAATCTGAGCTACTGGAATGGACCGGACTTGCAAGGTCGGTCGCAAGTCCGGTCCAGTCAAAAAAAATAATTTATTATTATTTAAATTAAATAATAATTTTATATATATATAAATGTACATGTATGTAAGCATGCTAATATTAAGTAAGAAAGTAAAACTTAAGGTAATGAAAAATAAGTAAGTAATGTATAAGTGTAAGAAGTATAAGGACATAGTAAGTATGAGTTAAGTTGATGATAGATAGATTAATCATTCAACTGTATGTATATATAATAGGATTTGATTTGTGAACACCGGAGGAATGTTGGGATACAAGTACACGGTGAAAGGTATGATTTCTTCATGCCCTGTATCCTAATCTGGTTACCCCGATTTGTGTGCTTATTTGATCACCTAAATAAGATAAATGCATGAATCGGACTATATTGCACTTACCTGTGCTTGTTTACATTGTTCTTGATATTTGTCTTGAACAATAGTTTGTATAATTCATGAAACATATGAATGATGATGATGTGTATTGTATTTTGTAGTATACTCGTATATTGCACTGTATTTTGTATGGATGTGTATATGAGCTTTGTATCGTATTATTGTGGCTTGAATGAATGACTTCTGCTAATTCCTAACTACCTAACTCCTAACTTAAGTGAGTAAACCGGAATGAGTAGAAGTCCGATATAGCTTCGGCCACGCGTGAGGATGCGGAGTCACAAGAGGTTGGCTGCAATTCCTGACTCTTAAACTGGTCCGCGGCCCAAATCCCTTAAATGGGTAGCATCCCGGATTGGTGAGTCAAGTACATCCCGGAGGTGGGACGGTGTAGTCCCCAGGGCCGGAGGTCCCGACGACTTAACTTGAGTAAGAGTAAGAGTAAGTAAGTATGGATCCGTAAGTATGTATGAGTATGTATGCGTACGTATGAAGTAACGAGTAAAAGAGTAATCTCCACCCGATTAACCCGGGTGGACCAATGAAGCTAACAAAAACTGTACTTTGTGTATGTAATGAGTGTGTGTATTCGGAAGAAGGTAAGTAAGTATTGAATGGTTATAACGTATTCCTTGTATGTAATGAATTGTATGTATGTATGTTTGCGTAAATATTATTGTATTGTGTGTAAGAGCATGTATGCATGTATGTTTGTATGAAAACGAACCGCATGTATTCGACCAAGTGGTCGGCGTACCCTCACTAGTACGCGGGGTATGCGGTTATCATGCTCGGCGAAAGCTGACCCCTTCGGGGGACCATTTTTAGTGTGCAGGTACCCGAAGCGAATATGGTCAAGGAAGAGACCGGAGGCACACCCTTGTACTTAGAAAGTAAGTAGCTGTGAGAAAATGGGTAGATGTAGACTCTTAGAGAGTATGTATGAACTTGGAAGAGACATTATAAATGTATAAGGATCCTAGTAGACTCGGTGAAGTATATTGTATTGTATGGATTGAGGAGGAGTAAGTATTGAATGGAGCATTGTTGTATTTGATTGATGGATGGAGTATGTATTATAGATGTGTAGTACTCGGGATTCCGGTCCATCAGACCGATGCTATAAGCAGTAGTAGTAGCCTTGTTAGCCACGTGGGTGGTTAACGGCATTGTATCACCCATTGTATATAAGTAAGTATCCGCTGCGTGTATCTGACGTGTAAGGGTATTGGACGGTAAGCATGTATTAATGGAAGGGGTGTTACAAAAAGTGGTATCAGAGCGAAGTATCGCTCTGATGACTGGAAATACCGAGCTTAGGAAATACCGAGTTAGGAATTAGAAGCTTAGGGCTAAGGGCTGAGTGTTGGCATTAGAGATATGCTAGTTAGGAACTACCGTTGAGTACCGGATACCTACAATACCAGTCCCGCCCGCCGCAAACCCCACTGTATAACTTGGGAAAGGACGCCAGAGAGAAGAAAAGCCTTCTCATACTCGGGGAAAACCCGATCTGGCAGTTGTGAAGCAATCACCCGGTAAACAAGAACCGACACGTAGTAGATTCCAAGAACTGGAAGTCCCGGAGATGGATCCCGGTTGAACCACAACACCGCACGTAATAGCGGTAGGATGAACACTCAAACCACGAGGAGACTGCAACTTACAACAGCATGGGGCGACGTGCTTAGCAGTCGCGAAACCTAGCTAGTCAACCAACAGCAGGACAGAAGCACTAACCGTGCAACGGAATGAAAAAGGGAGCAGTAGCGAAACCCGAGACACAAGTCTACGGGATAGTAATACTTGAATAATACCACCAACGGTATGCTAGCCGACTAAGGACATAGTCGGAAGCGGTTAACTCCAGAATTACGACGCCACTAAGGTTGCGATACCTGGCCAATATAGCTCAGACAACTACAAGAACGACCAGGAGATATAACCCAATAGGACTACAAGAGTAGTGCCTAAACAGGGAAGGCTCAGTAACCACCACAGATGGGTGGGAACGAGCCACAAGGAACGACACTAAGCCAAATAGAGTGGGAATCTCCAAGGATTGGAGAAGTACCCAGATCTACGACAGCCATGTCTAGACCACGAAGAAGCTACCTAAGGGATCGAGTATACCAATTATAGATCGATAAGATCGAGGGAAGAGCCAACAAGACTATCAAGTACCAGTGAAAACCATACCGTGGCCGGTGTAGGTTTACCCAAAAACCACCAATACCACGCACTTGCCACGGCAAGTGCAGCAAGGACAGGAACATACAGAGAAACCCTAACACGTCACAAGTACGTGGTAATGAGCTGAGACCATAATGAAACCTTGGAACCTGAAGGAATGGAACCTTGGAAAGGCCTAACGGCCCGACCACTGTATTTAGAACATACCAGTCAGCGAGAGGCTAGACTTGGTCAAGACCTCAAACATGGCTATGCCATGAGAGATTTCTTTTAACACCGAACCATTGTTTTTAAAACCCAAAATTTTCCTTTCAAAACCACCTTCTTTTAAAAACCTTGAATTTTAAAACCGAACCAACATGATTATGGTGAGTATCATAGAATGATACAAGAGGAGTTGGCAACAGAATACTTCACCTAGGCGTGTGACGAACACTACGAGTGTACCCGTTATGGGATGTGGGACAACCGCACTCCGAAGGAGCTTGCGGGCCCGACATATAGTTGGGTAAGTGGTAACGTATCAACATGGTACCCCACGTATGTATACATGTAGTGTGCGAAACACGGGAAGTAGTCAACTCCGTTCTACGGACCATGAGTGAATTTTAACCAGAACAACTGGACACCATAGACAATCAAGGAGAAGGAAACTCAGTTAAGGAACAAGTGTAAGGAACTCAGAGAATCCATCGGAAAATAAGGAGTAAGGACTAAGGAGCGCAAAGAGCACAGACTGATAAGTATAGACATTGGGTATGTCTCAAAGACATCGAGCAAATATATGACAGCTGGAAAGTATACCCAACCTAAACACAGCAAGGCAATCGCCTATAACGTGAATACCACAATGCTCAACAAACGGGACAGGGTTCCCAAGAGCAACCCCAAGATTACCACAAGTATACTCCATCATTGAAGGGAATACCAAACCTAGTCTTAAACACTAGGAACAAGCATAAACAGTCTACCCAAGGACGGGAGACGTCATGACCCAAAAAGGGACAACTCAAGTACAATACCACAAGACGGTACAGTGGACAACATATCATAAACGTTAGCCGGATGTAACGGCACAGCTACCAACACCTAGGAGCGATCCTTGAAGGGTGTCTGCGTTAACAACAGCTGAACAAGCGTAACGATATGAGCACGGGAGCTAAAACGAACGCTCGGTTAGGACACCGAAGGGATCTCACTTAACAGGAAATGCCCTAAGATACTGAGAGGCACCTATTAATACCATTTGCCTAACAAGGCCTCCTATGAACGGAAGCGTGATGCCACGACTTACCATGGAGCCCAATAATACCTCCAACCTATGACGGTATACATGGAGTGGAAACATGTATAAGCAGCTTGCAAAGAGCATAGCTTGCAGCAATATGGCTCTAAAGCCATAAACCTGATGCGCTGTGTAACCTTAAACGGTTGCGAAACCTACACCATTACTAACAAGACTTGTAAGAAATATTGCCTCATACGACAAGAAATCAACAACTGGACCATAAATTCAAACCCAACATCCTGAGTGGCTTGGAGTAATGGCCACCTCAGTGTCACTGTCACTAGAGCACCAGTCTAGTATGCAGTTGACGGAGTTTAATTACCCCTCATGCCTTCTGTGGCAATTGTACACAGAGGCATAAGAATCATGATAATGCCAACATTGGCCTAGTCCACACTTGGACACTACGAGAAACCCAAGGGAAGGTACCCCTCGTCAACCGAAGACCACCAATGCGGTGATGATGTGAACCCTTAGAAAAGGCTTCCATCTACTATAACAATAAAACCACGCAATAGATATTGCCAAGGGATGATGGAATGAGGAAATGAGATTTCCAAACCATTACGACTTAAGGGAGTAAGCATACTCCATATACACCCAAACATATAGTGGACCATTGTGTAAACACCAACATGGCAAACCTTGTCATTAGACCTATGAGTGGAGACAAACCCCTCAACAAGAACCTTCACTTGTCAGTGATAGAATACCCTCCAATTGGAGAACGGGACCAGAAAACCCTTGAAGTTTCGTGGGATGTCCTGGTAATATACATACAAGCAAAACTACACAGCCAGAGCCTAAACCAATGCTCAGCACTAAAAGGCAATAAATATCAAAGCAATTAATGTGAACACACATTGAACATCACGAATGACTAACGCTCAAGAGAGCTTATAACCCGATGAGTTATCTCACCCTTGGTCAACCAAGATACTTGGCAAACCGTATCATAAATAATGATGGAATGTGAGGTAAGCTAACCTACACATGAAACCTAAAATGGAAGAACATCTCCACATTGGGAAGATATTAATATTGTGGTATGCTACGACAACCGTCATACACACGAACATTGGAAACCCCAGGGTATACATACCATAAGGGAATGGTGCCAATGACAATGACAATGAGTAAAGAGAAACTATCACAGTAACAGAAACAGTAAAAACGATGTTGTATAATGAGTAAGAATACGGTGCGCAACAAGCGACCGATATGAGGAAGTAGCAGATAATGACACGGAGTATAAGTACGAGATGACAGGCAGAAATATTCTTTTCTATCACATAAGTGACTTACTGTCAAGCGTTTACGCCTCTGCACTCTGTATGACTGAGTGTTTTGGCATTGCACTTGTTCAGCTAATGATCTAATGAGATGGCTAGGGATATGGAGAATGTAAATCGTAGTAAATCTTTCCTTTCACCACAAACATGGCATAAGCCAGTCAAGCAAGCTTAGCAACATACAGTGCGGCCTAAGGCCAAAGAAACACGAAGAGTGTACAACACACTAGTAATCACAAGATGTGAATTCCATTGGAATATAAGGTGAAAGGAGATACAGGAAAGTCACTAGGACCGACGCATTGAAATGCAAGGTCATACAAGTAAAGAACACTTGTACTGAACCAGAAGAACTGGTATGATTTAAAAGCTAGTGACAACAGAGGAAGCACTACAGCTAAGTGGTGACTTAACCTCGCCTGACAAAAAGTCAGAGGAACTTAACGAATAATCGTAGAAGCACGAATAGCATGTACAGCAGATTACCAGAGAGCTGGTTATAAATCCTAAACTCGTTGAGTTCAAGCACGGTAAAAGAATACCGCATTTGTGTAGTAAACCTTATTCCCATAATAGATGGATAAGAAGGTGATGTATAGCACATTAATGATAACACGAAGGGTAAATAACCCAAGCTATCAGGGTCGCGCAGCAGAAGCTAGTGGGCCCTAGCTAGGAGACAATATACCTAGTGAGTATAATACAATGGCTATTAATGCCTTGAAGCCTAATAGGCTACAACCGAATTAATGATGAGTTAAATAAACTCATATAGGAACTCTTGGTGCAAATACTAAACCGTTGGTATGGTAAAGACCCTTTGACCAGAGCATATTCTATAGTATACCGTAGTGAAGCTAAACGCTTCAGTTTGCCCAAAATGATTAAACCAATGTTTAATAATAATAACATATGGTAGATTACGTGGGCGTAATCCCTTTTAAGGGGGGTAGAGCGAAACCGCTTAATGCAAGTTTTGGTGAATAAAACACATAAACCATAATGTGCATAGCACAAATGAGAACCAAATTGATGATTGATACTATGTTAAATAAACATAAGTACTCATTCACACTGTAATTATGGTAATTAGGCATTAGACATGCAAATACCATAGGAGGAGTATACCCATCTTGTAACACCAATGTAAGAGTATTAGTAAAAGAAAAGTAATGAGTAGTGGACAGAGCTCCACAAGTATTGTAGCCTTTGAAGAAGTAGTACGAAATGAAAGAGGATAGTAGATGAATGAAGGTTTAGATAGTGGAATCGTAAGTAAAATATTTGAAACAATTGAAGTCAACTAAATCTTATAAGTGTAGTATTCCTTAGTTAGAATATAGGAGATGATGGTGAGTAATGGACGGAAGTAGTGAAGGTTGAGGAAATGAGCATTAGGATTGAACCATGGAGTAAAGCATTTGGGAAGTAGAGTGAGGATGATTGATGGACTGATTCCATCCTTTGGAGATGTATGAATTCGTAATTACGACTAGAAAGAATAAAAAGATAGAAATGAAAAACAATTAAATTATTTGTTTGATTGAACCTGATGTGGGAAGTCGAACTTGATCCTGATCAGATCAAGGGAAACCGAACACAATTGGGGTGGAAAGATAGTTCCACTGATGCTGATCACATCAGGGTCGAATGATTCTTGAAGCTCCCCTCAAGTGGTCACAAGAATCACACATAGGATAGAAGTAATGAACATAAATTGGAATCTGGAGTTGTATGTTTTAGAAGGATTTCGATGTAGCCATGGAGATTTTCTATAGACTGGAGACTAAGCGTTGTGTTGGAAGCTGGTACGGGAGAAGAATGTAGTATATTACGTTGTATTATTCCAAGGGCATGGACATAGAGTATCCTGTGTCTAGTACCTGAGTGTCTGCGGGATTGTATGTATTGCATCGCTTTGGGGATAGCTTTGCATTGTATGTATGTATAAATTTGGTAATGAGGAACCGGATGGTCGGTTAATGCGAATTGGCGTAACTATAGTACATTGGATGTATGGTATTTATATACCCTGAGTAATGGATTTGGGAATTGTAAGGAGGAAGAAGTATGGCTTTTGGTATTAGACACGTAAGAATGAGTAAGCATTGTAAACCTATAACCTCGAACAACTTTGAGGAACAGTTCCTAAGGGGGGTAGATTGAATACCCCGAACTTAAATATAGGGATTAAAATTAATCTCATATGTAATTAATGGCTAATGGTACCCAATTATACTAGTAAGAAAAATAAATCCAAAAGAAATAAAGAAACGCTTTAAAAGCGGAAAACGCTAAATAAGCGTTAAATAACCATAGGAGGTATGAGACCTCGGTTAGAGTATAGTGGGGTTCTAAAGGTTTGATAAGACCTAAATAATATATGGGAACAACTCCCGAAGAAAAACGGATCCTTAAAACGGATTAAAATCAACTAACGAACCTTAAAGCGCGTTTTTCGAGGTAACCGGGAAAACGGTCTTTAAGCGGGTCAAATAGACTCGTAAAATTTTGGTCACTAAATAATCATTAATAAATATTAGTGAAGCTTTAGAACCAATAAAAATCATAAACGAGAGATTAGTAAAAACTGTCAAAACGGGAAGTTGTGGGGTATAGAAATATAAATAACACACTTATGTGTCACTTTTAAAATAAAAGTGAAAAATTGTGTGTGTGAGGGCTGTACTAATCGATTGGGCTCCCCCCTTTCTCACACATCTCTCACACACTCACTCTCCTATTTACAAACAACAAAAATAATAAACAACCCCCAACTCACCTTATTCTCTCTCTCCTCCATTTCACTCCCTCTCTCTCAACGTGAACCAGCACCCCCACACTCTCTCTTTTTCTTCCTTTCTTATTCCATGCGATTTCCATGGAGAATTGAAGAGCTCCACAAAACATCAACTTCTCTCCTCTTGCTACTCTCCATCAAACATTCTCCAAAATTATAAAAATACCACCATTGGAATCCTCTCATCAAGACTACTTGCCTATCTTCAAAATAGAAAACAACAACTTTCATCTCCATGGGTATGGAGCATTTGGAGTTTCAAGACCACCATTAGAACCACCTCTTCCTCCTTGTCATTTTAAGGTAAAATCTTCTTGAAACTCCTTTTGTTTTTCTAGCCTCATGGGCAAAACGAAAATGAAGCTAAAACCTTGTTTGGTTTCTTTGCACTCTAGCCGATTTTGGCTTGTGGAAGGAGTTGGAAATCTTGTTCTTGAACCACTCCAAGCTTCATTTGCAACCCTTGCAAGGTAAGAGAATTCTAAACCTAAAACCTACTTAAAGCTTAATAATGCTAGGGTTAGTTTGTAGGTATTGAAATGTAGTATGTTATGGGTTGTAGAGTAGAATTTGTGTTTGCTAAACCGGTGGAGAAAGAGAGAAGGAAGAAGCAAGCAAGAACAAAGAAATCTAGAAGAAAAACAAGTAATTAAACTCACCCTTGTTAGTTCTTGTATATGTATGTGTAACAGGATTTTAGAAGTTTGAATGAGTAATGGAAATGGTATTGTGTCGTAATGTATCGTGCAGAGGCTCTAAGTGCTTAAAACCGTTGAAAGACATGTAAAATGTATTGAACTTAGTTGGGTATGGGTTGTTGAGTGCAGGAATTTTTAGTAGTGTTTTAGTATTGGTAATGTGTATGGGAGCTTGTATATTGAAGTTGTGTATAAACAGGTGAGATGATGTTAATGTGTGAGGAAACATTGTGGTGAGAGTGTATAAAATATGGGAAGACGATGGCAAAATTTGCCTAGGATTATAACACTAGTGAACTAGAACTAGGTGGCTAATAGATGTTGTAACAGATTTTGATAGAGAAAGATAAAGGAGTAGATTGGGGGAGAAGATAATGTATTGTGATGTACTAGGAACTCCAGAAATGACATTAAAAGAGGTGGTTAGAGAAGGGGAGAGTAAGTGTCAAATCTGTAGCAAAGAGGTATTAGATTGCATTGTAGAACTAAGAAGAAATAGTGTGCAAGATTTGGTAAATGAATGTTGGACTTGGGTATAGATGGTACAAATTGCTTGGAAATGAATTGGCTTGGTAAGAGGAGTATTTGAGATGCTAAGAGTGACATTGGTAGAGGGATATAGGATGTTAGAATTGGAACAAAATCTGTAGCAATGAAGAAAAAATAGTATAAGTGCTGGAATGAAGTGAGGAAAATTGTGTAAGTGGATTGATGGATTTGGTAAGGAATTTGGTGGATGAACTAAGGCAATTTGGGAGGCCTAAGTAGTGTTTTAAACATGGGGAAATAAGTGTAGGAACAATGGGGAAGTAATGGGTAAAAGAGAGTACTGAAAACAGAAATAAAAATGCAAATACTGGGCCGGACCGAACTTGCGACCGGACTTGCAAGTTCGGTCGAGCCCAGATTTACAAAGACGGGAAAGCTTCTGGAATCGACCGGACTTGCGACCGGACTTGCAAGTTCGGTCGGACTAGAAATTCTCCGTCTGTAACCTACTGGAATGGACCGACCTTGCGACCGGACTTGCAAAGGTCGGTCGACTCAAAAATTTTCCGTCGAGTAAGCTACTGGATGGACCGACCTTGCGACCGGACTTGCAAGGTCGGTCGGGCTAAAATTTGCCTGTAACGAAACTTACTGGAATGGACCGACCTTGGGACCGGACATGCAAGGTCGGTCGACTCCAGAATTTTGAAACCAAAACTTACTGGAATGGACCGACCTTGGGACCGGACTTGCAAGTCGGTCGGCCAGAAGAATTTCCGTAATCTGAGCTACTGGAATGGACCGGACTTGCAAGGTCGGTCGCAAGTCCGGTCCAGTAAAAAAAATTATTATATTTTTAAATTAAATAATAATTATATATATATTATATAAATCTATATCTATGTATACCCACATATATATAAATGTACATGTATGTAAGCATGCTAATATTAAGTAAGAAAGTAAAACTTAAGGTAATGAAAAATAAGTAAGTAATGGTGTAAGTGTAAGAAGTATAAGAACATAGTAAGTATGAGTTAAGTTGATGATATATACTAATCATTCAACTGTATGTATATAAATAGTTTGATTTGTGAACACCGGAGGAATGTTGGGATACAAATACACGGTGAAAGGTATGATTTCTTCATGCCCTATATCCTAATCTGGTTACCCCAATTTGTGCTTATTTGATCACCTAAATAAGATAAATGCATGAATCGGATAATATATGCACTTACCTGTGCTTGTTTACATTGTTCTTGATATTTGTCTGAACAATAGTTTGTATAATTCATGAACATACGAATGATGATGATGTGTATTGTATTTTGTAGTATACTCGTATATTGCACTGTATTTTGTATGGATGTGTATAGAGCTTTGTATCGTATTATTGTGGCTTGAATGAATGACTTCCGCTAATTCCTAACTACCTAACTCCTAACAATGAGTAAACCGGAATGAGTAGAAGTCCGATATAGCTTCGGCCACGCGTGAGGATGCGGATCACAAGAGGTTGGCTGCAATTCCTGACTCTTAAACTGGTCCGCGGCCCAAATCCCTTAAATGGGTAGCATCCCGGATTGGTGAGTCAAGTACATCCCGGAGGTGGGACGGTGTAGTCCCCAGGGCCGGAGGTCCCGACGACTTAACTTAGTAAGAGTAAGAGTAAGTAAGTATGGATCCGTAAGTATGTATGAGTATGTATGCGTACGTATGAAGTAACGAGTAAAAAGAGTAATCTCCACCCGATTAACCCGGGTGGACCAATGAAGCTAACAAAAACTGTACTTTGTATGTAATGAGTGTGTGTATTCGGAAGAAGGTAAGTAAGTATTGAATGTTTATAACGTATTCCTTGTATGTAATGAATGTATGTATGTATGTTTGCGTAAATATTATTGTATGTGTGTAAGAGCATGTATGCATGTATGTTTGTATGAAAACGAACCGCATGTATTCGACCAAGTGGTCGGCGTACCCTCACTAGTACGCGGGGTATGCGGTTATCATGCTCGGCCGAAAGCTGACCCCTTCGGGGGACCATTTTTAGTGTGCAGGTACCCGAAGCGAATATGGTCAAGGAAGAGACCGGAGGCACACCCTTGTACTTAGAAAGTAAGTAGCTGTGAGAAATGGGTAGATGTAGACTCTTAGAGAGTATGTATGAACTTGGAAGAGACATTATAAATGTATAGGATCCTAGTAGACTCGGTGAAGTATATTGTATTGTATGGATTGAGGAGGAGTAGTATTGAATGGAGCATTGTTGTATTTGATTGATGGATGGAGTAGTATTAGATGTGTAGTACTCGGGATTCCGGTCCATCAGACCGATGCTGTAAGCAGTAGTAGTAGCCTTGTTAGCCACGTGGGTGGTTAACGGCATTGTATCACCCATTGTATATAAGTAAGTATCCGCTGCGTGTATCTGACGTGTAAGGTTATTGGACGGTAAGCATGTATTAATGGAAGGGGTGTTACAAGAATGGTAATAATATAGGGGAGACTATGTCCAATTTTACCTAGGAATGAGAGGACTTAGTTGTTTAAGAAGAGAAAGCAATCTAAGTGATAACTAGGTGTACTTGAGGAGTGCAATGGGAGTGTTTTGTAGTTTGAAACAGATTTGGAAATGAGTGTGTTAATGGGATGAAGCTAGATTAAAGTAAGGCATTTTGGATGCTAAGAATAGCAGTAGTTGAATGAGTAATGAATGATAGAAGTGTGAGTGAAAATCTGTAGCATAAGGGGGTAAACAAAATCTGTAGCAAGAGTATTGGATTCCATTAGAGGAATTAGGAGGAATGAGAGTACAAGACTTAGTAAATGAATGTTGGACTTGGGTATAGATGTGTAATTGTTTGGAAATGTATTTGGGATGCTAGCGATGGTATTGGTAGTAGGAGTATTGGGTGTAAGAAGTTGGAACGAAAATCTGTAGCATGGAAGAATGAAAATCTGTTGTAAGTATGGAAAGGAAATGAGGAGATTGTGTAAGATGATCGATGGATTTAGTAAGGGACTTGGTGGATGAATTAAGGGGTATTATGAGGTTTAATTAATGTTGTAACATATGGGAATAATGTAGGAACAATGGGGAAGTAATGGTGAAAGAGAGGACTGAAAACAGAAACAAAATGCAAATACTGGGCCGGACCGAACTTGCGACCGGACTTGCAAGTTCGGTCGAGCCCAGATTTACAAAGACGGGAATGCTTCTGGAATGGACCGAACTTGCGACCAGACTTGCAAGTTCGGTCGGACCAGAAATTCTCCCGTCAGTAACCTTCTGGAACGGACCGAACTTGCGACCGGACTTGCAAGTTCGGTCGGCCAGAAAAATTTCCGTCGTGTAAGCTACTGGAATGGACCGACCTTGCGACCGGACTTGCAAGGTCGGTCGGGCTAAAATTTTCACATACGAAACTTACTGGAATGAACCAACCTTGGGACCGGACTTGCAAGGTCGGTCGGCCCTGTAATTCTCCAGCGTAATTCCTTACTGACTTGGGCCGAACTTGCGACCGGACTTGCAAGTTCGGTCGAGTCAAAAAAAAAATTAATTAAATCAAATAATTATTATATATGTGTATACGTATACCCACCTATACATATGTGCATATATATGTAAGTAAACCATTGTTAAGTAATTAAAAGTAAGTAAATAAAATGTAAGTATAAGAATGTGAAGACTTAGTAAGTATGAGTTAGGAAGCGTAAGGGTAACCGAATTAAATTAATGATAGTTAGGTTAATTATTCGGTTGTATGTATATCATAGGATTTGAATTGTGAACACCGGAGGAACGTTGGGATACAAGTACAACGGTGAAAGGTATGATTTCTTCATGCCCTGTATCCTAATCTGGTTACCCCGATTTGTGTGCTTATTTGATCACCTAATAAGATAAATGCATGAATCGGACTATATTGCACTTACCTGTGCTTGTTTACATTGTTCTTGGTATTTGTCTTGAACAATAGTTTGTATAATTCATGAAACATATGAATGATGATGATGTGTATTGTATTTTGTAGTGTACTTGTATTGCACTGTATTTTGTATGGATGTGTATATGAGCCTTGTATTGTATTATTGTGGCTCGAATGAATGACTTCTGCTAATTCCTAACTACCTAACTCCTAACTTAAGTGAGTAAATTGGAATGAGTAGAAGTCCGATATAGCTTCGGCCACGCGTGAGGATGCGGAGTCACAAGAGGTTGGCTGCAATTCCTGACTCTTAAACTGGTCCGCGGCCCAAATCCCTTAAATGCATCATCCCGGATTGGTGAGTCAAGTAAATCCCGGAGGTGGGACGGAGTAGTCCCCAGGGCCGGAGGTCCCGAAGACTTAACTTGAGTAAGAGTAAGAGTAAGTAAGTATATATCTGTAAGTATGTATGAGTATGAGTATGTATGTGTATGTATGAAGTAACGAGTAAAAGAGTAATCTCCACCCGATTAACCCGGGTGGACCAATGAAGCTAACAAGTATTGTATATTGTGTATGTAATGTGTATGTGTAATTTGGAAAAAGGTAAGTATGTATTGGATGGTTTATGTTGTACTTCTTGTATGTAATGAAATGTATATGTGTGTATGTCTTGCGTAATGTATTGTAATATTGTGTATAAGAGCATGTATGCATGTATGCTTGTATGAAAATGAACTGCATGTATTCGACCAAGTGGTTGGCGTACCCTCACTAGTACGCGGGTATGCGGTTATCATGCGCAGCGAAAGCTGACCCCCTAGGGGGAACATTTTTAGTGTGCAGGTACCGAAGCGGAGGTGGTCAAGGTAAGAGACCGGAGGCACACCCTTGTATTTAGAAGCAAGTAGCTTGTGAGGAACGGGTAGTAAGTAGTCTCTTAGTGAGTACGTATGAACTTGGAAGAGGTAGTATACTTGTATAAGGATCTTAGTAAACTCGGTATGTGGATCATATTGTATTGTATTTAAAGTATTGTATCGAATGGAAGATTGTAGCATTTATTGGTACGGAGTGTGTATGGTATGTATGTAACACTCGGGATCCGGTCCATCAGACCGATGTTGTATGTAGAAGAAGTAGCCTTGTTAGTCACGTGGGTGACTAACGGCATTGTATCACCCACTGTATGTAAGTATGTATCCGCTGCGTGTATCTGATGTGTAAGGAGATTGGACGGTAAGCATTGTATTAATGGTAGGGGTGTTACAGCAACCGTATTGGCTTCTTTATGGAGTATGTGGACCTTGACCGTCGCATGACAGGTTCTTTCATGCGTATTAAGGTGAAGATAAATATTACCGCTGCTCTCCTAAGGTTTGTTAAGATCACTATTGAAGGCAAGCCTACTATACTGCGTCTGACTTATGAGAAACTGCCAAATTTGTGCTTTTGTGTGGTCACTTCACTCATATTGTCCGTGGCTGTCCATATCAAACTGAGGCCACGATGGAGGAATACAACTACGGTCTTTGGCTCAAGGGGGTCCTATCGGCGTTTCCAATCGTCCTCGCCATGATCTTCCCCCTCCGTCCTTTGGATCTCAATCATAACCAGACGGTTCAGTGGAAGTTATGTCCCCAGCACCAACACAGATGGAGGTTGTCAAACACTGCTCAAGGACAAGGTGAGAATCTGCAACATCTAGAAGAAGGAGAAATTCCTCCACCTGCTTCTTCCAATGGCCATAAGCACAAGCTCATTGATGTTCAATCATCCTCCACCGAAGCTGAGCTCGAGTAGATGGTGGCACAACAAGCAATACCTAAGAAGGGTAAGGGCGACATAGGCGATTCAACTTCATAGGCGTCTCCGGGGGCATCCCCGAGTCGCCATGATTAATGTCTCTTTTGGTGCGAACTGTCGCGGGCTAGGTACTGCCCTTCAGTTTGCGTGGGTACGGGGGGTAGTTAGACGTATGTCTCCTTCTTTTTTCTTTTTGACCGAAACAAAGCTTTCGGCTTTGAAATGCGTCGTGTAACACCCCTCTCCATAATCACGTAATAATCTCTCACGTAGCAATAAATAAAACGTCTTACAGCGGAAGAATTAATAACAATAACAATACTCACTCGGGTGTCACCGGCCATTACTCGCCCACGCGAGCAACGAAGCCAAACTACATCCAACTTCCACATAAACAAACTACTAACCGCCGTGATAATGAGAAAATTCCTATACATCATACAAGTCCATAAACATAAACATCGACAAGTTAGCGTCTACCCAAATCCCATATATACATAACTTGTACCATAATACATTTAAGTCTGTCATCGCTATACAAATAAATCCCCTGTGCGGTAATCAAATAAACTTTAATTACCCTGTTCCCGCACTTCGGCTTCGGCGATAATCAACAAACCTGCATATGGTGTAGTATCAGCGATAGACGCTGAGTATGCCGGGCCTCGACCCTAATGGTCACTTAGTCATTTTAACCATCTTATTATTAGATTGGTTTCATGCTCTTCCATTTTACAGTATAATCTATAACTGTAATATATAATATACATAATCTCCATCCAAACATTCATAACACTAACCATCCATCCAATTCAAACAGTCATAAAACATCACCAACAACAATTGAATATCAAACGTATCGAAATAATAGCAGTATAATGTACAATGTACAATCGCGTAGCGTACAGTTTTCATAGTTAATTTAATTTGGCCTTTAAGGCCCCATCCATCAAACCATTTAATTAATACCGTTGGGTGTCATGTTAAGACAACCCGATAACCTCACCATGGACAGTAGTCCTCCCGTACACACAAAGGTACTCATTTCGCCAGAGGTCCGGAGACCCCTGACTATTCTCTTTTGTCTCGTAAGACGTCCATATAAAAGGCCGTAGCCACCTGACCCACGATCCAAATAGGGCTCGTTGGGTATAAACCTGGAGCGGAATCCAATCGGAAACCCCTCAGTGATCACAAATGCGCAACCAAGTAGTTCGTAAACTACCGGGATTCCTCACCTTAATTCATACCATCTCTCTTTCATAATGTTTAAGATATGCTCTTAGTCTTATGGAGAATATAATTTATTAGTTAGCTGCCCAATGGGTCTCACGCATACCTAGAAAATATAGGTTATATTCATGTTCGAGATTCATGCTCTAGAGACCGACAATGTCGTGACTCATTCCTAAGTGTTTTACTTAGGTTGCCATATACTTAATATTAATACTATGGTATTATATCAAGTAACTGTCTTGTCATCACAATAACGTATATGTATGTTTATATAAGTCGATCTATAGTCGACGTAGTGTTAATCCTGTAGGACGCTCGTGCATAAAATAATTAATGTAGTAGCACACAATCACATACATGTATCCAAAACATATAACACACAAGTGATATCTACCAAATCCGAGCCCAAGGAAATCCTTAGGACAACCCGGATCAAACCCTTTACATACAGTTCACCAAGACCTAGGATGCGCAGTGTTGACCACTAGCTCGTCAAGCGTCCTTGTCTGAAATATGATCTAAACGGTAATAAACTATAAGTCAGTCTCCATGACTAACTACATCCGGTATTTCCGAATAACAAGTAACCCCGACAGTTCATCCCCGGATTTCTACAGTTATTTGATACGAGTTTCTCTAAACCGGTCGGCTTTGTTACTAAAACTCGTACGCCAAAACATTTCAACTGTTAAGTTAGTTCGTCATTTTTCTTTAATCTTATCCCTCATTAAACTTAGGTATATAACCTATAGTTGCATGTATGCATGCATTATTATATTATATTGTATTATTTTTCCACTATCCCTTATAATACATTGCATTATATTATCCATTATCTTAGCAAATTATGTTTGCATTCAAAAACTCATAACTTATAGTTTGTAACTATTTTTTTAATAACCACCACCATTATATTATATGGTTTCCAACCATAATATATATTCATCCTTATATACATTATTCTTGTATATGTATATTTTTACCACATAGGTAAGTTCCATGAGTTATAAAACTCTTATATTATATGTTACATTTATCATCTTATATTAGATGATTATTCCCATTAGTTGTATTATATTATACAACTTATATTAAGATTATTATCCTAATATTATGTAACAATTTATGTTGTACATTTACAACTCCTAAGGTTTATTCAATAAATACCTTAGTTTAAAAACTTATTTATTTATAGTTTGTCACATTATTTAATGTGCATATCCTTACTCATATTAATTCCATTAGAACCATATAATTGTTATAACATTTATAACATTATAGACCATAGTCTAAAACTCATTTTCCCATCTTTAATAATTCGGTACATCACCTTATTTTATTTATTTTCCATTTTGATCACATAACATTATGTAATGTTATACCATATACTAATATCATATAATATGATGTTTTTATTCCCTTTAATTTATAACCTATAGTTTTTATACAAAACTATCTTATATTGCCGCATAGGCATAATATTTATACCTTATTCTTTCCATATTCCATAGTTTCCTTTATTTACAAATTCACCCCATTATTTAAACATGTTATATATATCATATAATATAACATTTTTAACTTATAAAATGGTATAACCTATGGTTATATTTTTGTAAATTCCGAACAGACCAATATATTCTATAATTGCCATTTGGTCCAATTTATAACATATAGTTTTATAATATCATTAAAACTATATATTATACATATATCTTATTAAATATCCTTATATTATTCCAAAAATCACCAAATTTCATCAAAGGGTTATAAATATTATTCCTAACCCTTATAACCATATACTTTCGGTATATTTCATTTCCCCCCCATCTTTTATTCTAAAGTGTCATAATGACATAATAACTATATATTATACATATATAGTTTTTCTTAATTCCAAACACAACCAATAAATTCCTAAAAATTCCTAATAGCCCATGGGTGTTATAATACCATTTTACACCCTTAACTTTCGGTAATAACATATATACCACATATGTTATAAAATTGTTACAATTAAATACTTATCTTATAATAAAACCTTAAATAAATTATCTAACTTATTTAATTTGGTCAAAACCTACCATATGGTCAAGGTTGACCACCTTAATATTTCCTTGACCATCAATAACCATATATTACGGTTTGTACCCTTATTTTCAGAAATTACCATTTAACCCCAAAACTTTATAAAATCTTATAATTTTTATATAAAGTCATTTAAACCTCTAATTTTCGGCTTTATTAATATATAGCCCCCAAATTTAATTTATTTACGCTATAACCCCAATTCCATGCGGTAATTTATATTTAGCACCTAAACTTAATTAAAAGCTTATAAATGCATAAATAAAATGGCCTAAAGTACATGGCCTTATTACAAACATTAGCTTATAAAATAAATTACACATAAATGCCCAAAAATGCATTAAACTCTCGGCCCTTACCACATCTTTTCCTTATTTACCAATTTTCCACATAATGTCTTAAATTTGACAATTATGCTAATTAATTAGTTCTAAAATTTACTAAACCATTCCTTAATCACCCAAGGTCAAAATAAGACCTTAATAAACCATTTCACTCACGACACAATTATATATACATATATATGTATAAACACATATTAATATACCAAGTGTAGGTTTAAGTGATTTATATCTTGTTTTGCCTAGTTAAGGCCTTGTTTGGCCACGGCCTGCTTAGGATAAAATTTCCACAGCATCATTTACATGTTTTCCAACAACAATTAAGGCATGGTTAGTCTCCAAGCAAGATCTAACCATAAGAAGTGTTTAATGTCAATTTTCAAGGCAAAATTTACCTTAGAATACCAAGGTAACCAAGCTTGACTTTGGCCTATATTTACAGAAGTTAAAGAGCATCAAAAGGGCTACTAACACCAAGCTTTAAACTGGGATAACTCAGATTAGAAGATGGCTAATTTTTACCTTGTTTAAAGTGCCTAAAATGGTGTTTTTGGCTTGGATCTGGATATACCTTGAAGCTCTTGATATACCAACTGAATAAGTATGTTAAGATGAAGATTATAAGGCTAGGAGAACAGGTTTTACAACCGGACCTGAAGAGAAACAAAAGATAAGTGCTTAAAGCACATTTTTGTACCTTAAGAACAAGATTAGCTTTCTCCACCTTCTTCCCTTGTTAAGGCCGAGATACACCCTCCATTTAACCTCCAAAACAACCTAAGAACATTGATGGAAGTGGTTGATGCTTAGCTCCATGGAAAGATGAAAGAGTTGTGAAGAGAATGAACATTTAAAGGCTTAATTAGCTTACCTAGGTAGCATGGTGTTCTTCTCTGAACTTGGATTGTTCTTACGTCTTTGGAGAAGCAAAAGAGAGGAAGGGAGCTGCTTGTGTCGGCTGGGTATGCAGCAAATGAAGAAAGGTAAGTGTATTTTGCTTATAAGTTACTTTAATCTACTTTATCAAATAGTAATTAGGTGAGTCACTTAATTAGCTGGCTGATTGATTGAAGATTGATAAATGAGTGGGCATTACAGCCAGGTGAAGTCGGCAGCCCTTGGTCAAGGCAATGGGTGACTTTGACCATGGTTAATACTTAGTAATTAAAATTTTTTTGGGCACTATTCATACTAAATTGTCCATTTTGATTTTATTTTTAAACTTTGATTTAGACTTTATAATATAGTCTATCATGTCACATTAATGTTATAAAGAACTTAATATAGTCTTTACAGTGACAAAAGTCATTATCTTAGAGTTCATACACAAAAAACGTGCTTTAAGGAATTTTAGTGCACATTTTGAGTCACAGGGTGTTTCTGAGCTCTGTTTTCTTTGAGAACTGTTTGTTGTGTTCCTTACATGATATTTGATCATGGTATCCAATTTTATATCATTTAGGGGTCATTAGACCTTTAAGGTATTCTTAGAGCACATTTTTGCCCTACTTGACCTTGAAGCATGAAGCTTGTTCTATGTGTTGGAGTGTTGTCCAACAATTGTAATATGTTTAGTTATGTTAATAAGCTTAGGACAAAGTTTTAGGTCCTAAGAAGTTCATTTGGGTATTTATTTACCCTAAACAGTCAAACGGTGTAATATCTTGCTTTGTGTTGACCACTGTTGTTCTCAGTTGACTTTTAAGGCATGTTTAGGCCTTAATCAATGTGATTAGATGTTTAATCCATGTTTTATTAGTTTGGGGTATTTCATTCTACCCCTCTTAAAAAGACTTCGTCCCGAAGTCGCTTAATCAAATAGGTAAGATATATATGTATAACTACCCATTATTCCCATAATGTATATCTATGTGATATATCATTTACATACATCGTATTGTGCTTATACAGCACATAGCCATCACTTTGTGGCGTAAGTTCAATCATATATGGATATAGGTGATCCATCAGCACCATCATTTCCTATCAGTTCTACAAACCCTGACAACCTCCCGAGGTGTCCATAACATACCATCGTTCCACGTTCCATAACTAATGATTCATTTTGTATCTAGGCGATACCATATGTAATCATTCTACAAAGCAATATAAATATATATATCACAAGTAGTATAAGAAAAGTATTACACACATGGGTGTAAATACAACATTCAAACGGTATCTCATAAGATACATACAAATAAGTGCACATCACACAAAACAAACCAAACAACGTACGCCCCGCATACCACCAATTCACTGTATGCAATGCATCAAAACAACAAAACTTAGTGCACACACGTGCACAGCCAAGAGGCTCTACCCCCCTTAAAAAGGGTTACGCCCCCGTACCCCTCAAGTATACAACAGCCGCTCAACAAGGACGCTGGATACTTGGCTCTCAAAGAGTTCACCAACTCGTGGATTATCCTCATATCAGAGAGACGGGTATGACTCTAGCCCTTCTGGGCTCCACAATACATAAAGGGTGAGGCACTGAACTATTTGTGCTCTCTCCCAAGTTCGTTCTTATGGGCCCACTCGCTCCGTATTGAGGTGCAGACCCATGAACATAGGCTCAGTTTGCCTCTTTCCATTGTTGTGTATCCTCTCGTTTGGATCACTAGCATACATGCGTGTGTCTTCTCTCACTGATATTCAGCTTGAGGTGTAATATGACATTGGCTATTGTTAGTACTTAGTGCTCTTTGCACTTGTCTTTGTAATATGAAGACGTACCAGCCTACATGTCCACAGAGATAAAGCTTGTCATCCGTGTCTCCAAGTGGTTTTGTTCCGGAGTAACACACTGTTGTAGTTCTTTGATACACACTCGTGTTGATATCCATTACATCTTCCAGTATTCCCACTAGATTAATAACTGCACAAGTGCAATACCAAAACACTCAGTCCTACAGAGTGCAGAGGCGTAAACTCTCAGCAGCTAATACCTAATGAGTCAACAGATAAGATGAGCGAATTATCCTGTGAGTGGTACATTCCAAGTCCATTGTTCCTTTAAGGTATCTACTAATATAATAGCTTGTCTCTCATCATTGTGTAGTCACGCGTTTATATCCACATCATCTGGTAATATTCCTCTGGATTGCAAGAATTTGCTCTACCTTATGAGGATTCTACATATTTTCATCCATAATGGGTTTTCCATGTTTTTTTCTTCGGTTCTTCCTGTCCTTGAACGGTTTCCTTGTCTTCACTGTATACTATCTACTGCTCTCTGTTGAAGGTTCTGATTTCTCTAGCCCGTTGGTTTAACTGCGGCTCTTCTCGTCCATCTTCGAGGTAATCTGCTTTACTGTCCTTAGTATGGAGTTGACTACTTCTCGTGTTCCTAACACTACTTGTCTACTTGCATGGGGTACCGTACTGATACATTACTACTTACCCAACTAACTCATAAATAAGTCTGTCAGGCCCACATGCTCCTATCGGAGTGCGGTCGTCCCATGTCTCATTTAGTAAACTGGTAATCTGTCACACGGATATTGTGAAGTATTCTGTTGTCAATCTCCCTTTGATGGATATCCTCTTTTTTTTAGTGCTTGTTATCGGTCATCTTGTTGCAAGTGTTATTGCCCTAATGGCATCAGTGGTAATTCGTGTCATAAGCCGGTGTTATTCAGCTCGATGTAAGTAAAATTTGTGCTATATTTAGCAAACTTGGTTCTCCTATGTCGGTCTCATTGAGTACAACACATATTCCTTTCCTCCCTGTTTATCATGATCATATCTCATTCATAGTTCATATTCGTTCCCTTATCCATGTAATTGGATGCATTGCAGATTGCATAATAGCTTGAGCAACTTGGCTCTTCACTTCCCAACCATCCTCAATGACGGTGGTGCATCTACAAAGGGTATGCTTGTCCATAAGGACTAACATTTATCACTAGTAGTTATTAGCATTAAAATGCGGGTATACACTGAGGGTATTTGGCTAATAAGCCCTGTCTGAAAATTCTCGAATAATTAAACTGGTGTGATTTACAATCACAGTGGTTGTATAATTTCTCCAGTTGCAGTGGTCGGACTAACGGTCTTCCCAAGGTTGCATAGGTTTTTAATCTTAAGGTTTGTATGAAAAAGTTTGAAAAACATTTTTTTTGGTATATATAATAAAAGACTAAAAAGTATTTGCAGTTGCTGTTGCTGCACTTGCTGTAGCAAGTGCGCAAGGCAGATGGAAATTATAGTGGTTTACTTGTCATAGCGCTTGCAATAGCAAGTGCGCCATGCAGGTGGAAATTCTGGTTCAGTAATTACCGTCTCATTGACTCTGCGTCGTCGAGTATGGCTACATGATAATGTAAGCTTTAACATCCTGTTCATATATAATCCGTCAAGGTTTCAAGGTTACTCGCATCGAGTCCACAAACTAGTTCCCAAAAGTCATACACAAAAAGGCGAGTGGTCAATGACACACCCCCACATACTTATAACATAGCTCAGTCTAACATCCAAGGTAAAGTACACAACATAGTAAGCAAAAGTCTTCCACCAGCGGTCCTGGAGTTCAGGGTACTCATGCCCTATCGACTCCCTTGCCCTTCAGGGCTCCAGCATCAGTAGATGTCTGGCCATCCTGACCGCCTCGTGGTACTCCAGATCCTCCAGCTGAGGTGTTCTGAGTATTCCTTGGTGGCCTGTAATTACGGCTCAGGGTTCATCCACTCGAACTCCCGGTGGCCCTCTTTCTTGCAACACCGACACTCAACTTTGCGGCCATTGCAGTCGACCCCAGGATGGTCCTTCCCACAACGCTTACAATAGTAATGGCACTGGGGTTGTCCGGTGCCTGATGGTAGTATTTAGTTTTAAGTTAAAATCTGATGACATAAAGGTTAAGGTCACAATTGAATTAGAGTTCTCACCCTTAGGAGGTGCAGATCTCAGAGGCTGAGCATCTATAGCTGGGCCGGTCAACCGAAGGACGGGCTCTTTCCCTTCGCTCCCTGGTGACCCTGCTGCCCTTTCTTTTGGAAAAACTTCCTGCTTAAGGTTTCGGGTTAGCATTCATAAGGTATTTAATATGATAAGTAGTTAGAATGGGATAAGTCCTTACTTTCCCTTCTTCTGGCTATCGCCTGGAGATGCTCCTCCACCCTCAGACTCTCCCTCAGGGTTCTTTCTCTTCTTAGCCCCGAGAGTCTCTTCCCGAGTCTGGAGCATTAGTTCTGTCCTCGAGGCAGCGTCATAACACTCCTAGAATCTCATTGGTAAGTTCTCACAAGTTCATTGGTAATGTAGTAAGTAAGAATTTATGGCTTTCATGTTAATACCTGGATGGTAGTGTAGAGGGTAGCACACATCGCCATCTGGATGCGAAACAACAATCCCCCCGGAACTTCTTGACCTTCACGGTCTCTGAGTAATCAACACCGGGAATAAAGTCCAGAAGACCAATGAATCGAGCGTAGTACTCATCCACGTCAGACCTCCCTGGTAATGTCTCGAACTCATGGCGCTTCTTCTGCTTGAGATGCGCCGGGTAGTACTTCCCCCTCACAACTCGACAAAGGCAGCCCACGAAAGTCGGGCGTAGCCAGGTGATGGTCCTTGACCAACCTCCACCAAGTGCTGGCTGCATCCTTCAGATGGAAAGCAACAATGACAACCTTCTGGTTGGCAGGTACTTGTAAAGCCTCGTAGGCCTTCTCATGTTCAACTATGAATCACTCCAAGGCTACGGGTCTGGCTCCCCTGAATATGTAGGTGGTCGGTCTCAGTAACTAACTTGAGCCAGTTCATTTCCCTGGGCTGTGGCGGGTGGGCTGGTGCTCCTCCAATTTGAGTACCAAGCTGTCCGAGAACGGCAACAATCGTCTCAGCAACTCCTGGAATTACGGGGTCACCGCCTCCACCTCTACCAGTACCACGCCCTCTAGTTCCCCTAGACATCTGTAGTACAGTATGTCACGAAAATACTCGGTAATTGACCGTACACAACCAGTAGATATTGAATTGCCTTTAAGGCTAATATATCACAATATATTTTAAGACGAGTCGTCTTGTACCTCACAAACGTTTCCCATAATTTCCCAAGTCCTAAGCTCACAGTCTTAACCTATTTTCTCGTCATCAGAGCGGTACTCCGCTCTGATTGAAATACCCGAACTTAATTATAGGGATTAAAATTAATCAAATACGTATTTGAGGGCCTAATGATGCCTACGTAATATTGGTAAGGAAGAATAAATCCAAAAAAATAAAGAAACACTTAAAAAGTGAAAAACGCTAAATAAGCGTTAAATAACCTATAGATATGAGACCTCGGTTAGCGTATTATACGGATCCTAAAGGTTTAATAAGACCTAAATAATATAAGGGAACATATCCCGAAAACGGATCCAAATAACGCATTAAAACGCTAATAGAGCTTTAGCGCACGTTTTTCGAGAAAACCCGAAAACGTGACTTTAAATGGTCAAACGGACCCGTAAAAATTATAAATCATTAAATAATAATTATTAAGAATTTATGGAAGCTTAATAACCAATAAAAATAAAGAAACGAGAAAATTCCGGAAAACGGGTCCGGTTGGTGAATAGTACCAAAACCGGGTAAAATAACGAGCGTTTCCTGTAAAGACGAAAAACGCTCCAGCTTAAATTATATGTGGGGCCGGTTTTATTTATGAGAGCAGCCCTCACACACACACAAGTAATAAAGAAAGAAGAAAGAAAGAAGAAAGAAAGAGAAAGGAAAATACAAAAAGCAAAAAGGACACTCTCTTTCCTCACTTTTCTTCTCTCTCTCCTATTCTTCCTCCTTCCCCGATTTTGCCTCCCTCTCTCTGGTTTTGGCGATTTCATGAAGCTCCACAAGCCTCCCATGGCTTCTCTTCTTTCTCCTCATGCTCTAGCTCCATTTGAGCTCCAATCACAAAAATAATTACATATTTGTAATCCCCTCATCATCCTCTATACTTCTCTCTTTTCAAAATTCAAAAATGAGGAAGTTCATCTCCATGGGTTTTCCCCATTCAAGAGAAAATAGCATCAATGGGTAGCTTGGAGTCTCCTCTCTCCATTAAGGTAAAAATCTCCATGAAAACCTTAAGTTTTCTTCATTTCCTTTGGTAGCTGATTTTTGCCCATTATAATGCCTTGTTTTCTCTCTCTCTTTTGAGCATAATATCAACCTTGCAATGGTGGTGGATTCACCTTCTTGAACCAAGGGCTAAAACCCCTCCTAAAACACTCCAAAGGTAAACCCTAGAATTTGCATTTTTAAACACCTCAATGAATTGGTGTTAACTTAAGGGTTAGTATTTAATTGTAGTTGTTTTGTGTTCATTGGGTGATGGGAATGGAGTTTGGCAACTCCATTCCCCACATGGCCGATTTGGGCAAGAAAGAAAGAAGAGGAGAATTGGAAAAGGAATGAAGGAATTGTAAGCCCAAGGTAAGAGCTCTTTACTAATGTTGGTTTTAATGCATTAGACTAATGGGAATGGGTAAAATATTTAAAGAACCCAAAACCTTGTGCTAGTATTGAGGATTGTGAAGTTTGAGCATTTAAGAGCAAGTATTTGAGTTGTAGGCTTTGGAGCCAAATGTGATGTGTATGTGTATTGGAGTTGTGGATTGAGAAAGTATTGATGAATTTATACTTGTATGTGTGCTGGTAGAACCCTTGTGGTTTGGCTAGAATAGGGATGAATTTGATGAGAAAGTACATATGTGGATAAGTAATAAATGTAGATGGACTATGGCAAAGTTTTGGTAGGAATATGTATGTGTATGGAAGGCTTGGTGAATGGGAAAACCAAGGTGTGTATTGGAGTTAGTAGAGATGTTTGGTAGCTATGGAATGGTAGTTGTATATGAGGAATAAGAAGGTAAAAATCTATAGCAAAGAGGTATCAAAATGTATTGTAGAACTAGGAAGAAATTGTGTGCAAGAATTGGTAAGAAGAGAGTTAGACTTGGGTATAGGTAGTAAGGGCTTGGAAATGATTGGTATGGTAAGGTGAGGTATTTGGAATGCAAGGAATGGCATTGGTTGAGAAAGTAATGGATGGTAGAATGGAACTTGGAAATCTGTAGCATAAGAGGAATGAAAGCCATTGTAAGTGTTGTGATGAAGTGAGAAAAATTGTGTATGTGGATGTAGGAATGAGTAAGGAATGTGAGGGATGAACTAAGGCAACTTTTAGGGCCTAAGTAGTGGTTAAAACATGCGGGATTACATGTAGGAAGATTGGGGAAGTAATGGGTAGAAGAAGAACTGAACACAGAAATAAATTGCAAATACTGGACTGGACCGACCTTGGGACCAAACTTGCAAGGTCGGTCGAGCCCAGAATTACAAAGACGGAAAACCTTCTGGAATGGACCGACCTTGGACCGGACTTGCAAGGTCGGTCGGCCAGAAAAATTCCCGTAATGAAAGCTACTGGAATGGACCGACCTTGCGACCGGACATGCAAGGTCGTCGGACTAAAACTTTCACTATAACGTAACCTACTGGAATGGACCGACCTTGGACCGACATGCAAGGTCGGTCGACTCCAGAATGTCGAAACCAAAACTCACTGGGATGGACCGACCTTGGGACCGGACATGCAAGGTCGGTCGGCCCTGTAATTTTCCAGCGTATTACCCTACTGACTTCGACCGACCTTGGGTCCGACCCTGGGTAAGGTCGGTCGAGTAAAAAAAAAAACTATAATAATAATATGATTATAGTTACCATATGTATATATATATATATATTCTATGTACATATGTATATGTATGAGTAGTAGTACATTATTAATGTGAACAAAAGGTAAGGAAGTACATATATTAGTAAGAGAATAAGTTTAAGGAAGTAGTGAGTATAGGAACCTTAAGTAAACCAAAGTAATGAGATAAGGGGTAAGTATGGGAGTAGTAATTATGTATGGATTGTAATGCTTAGTATTGATTGAACCATTTGACATGTAGTCATTGGTTCGAGAAAAAGAATCGAGGAATAAGAGTGAACCAAGGGAACACCCGATAAGTGAATCAACGGTGAAAGGTATGATTTCTTCATGCTCTGTATCCTAACTTGGTTACCCCGATTTGTGTGCTTATGTGATCACCAATAAGATAATTGCACGAATCGGACTTATATTGCACTTAGCTGTGTTTGAACTATTTTGGTTCATGTATATCTTCTTGAACATTTAGTTTGTATACATGAAATGTATGAATGGAAATGAAGAGTATGTGTAAGTAATGTGTACTGGTGTATTGTATGGATGTTGGAAATGAAGTACTGACTTCTACTAATTCCTAACAATCTAACTCCTGACATGAGTAATGAGTAAATGGAATGAGTAGAAGTCCGATATAATTTCGGCCACACGTGAGGTAAGGAAACACAAAGGTTGGATCCGAATCCTGGCTGTAATCTTCTCCATGGACCAATTCCCTTGAATGGGTAGCATCCTGGATTAGTGGGCCACCCTAAAGCCCGGTGGTGGGATGTAGTAATCCCTGCCCGGAGGTCATACCGACTTGACTTGAGTAAAGTAGTAAGTAAGTAAGTAAGAAGTAAGTATTGTATGTGTATCGGGTTGACTATTGTAAGTCATCGACCTTGAGTAATTGAGTATTGAACACCCGACTAACCCGGGTGTGTAAAGAAGCTAACAAGCCTTATGTGTGAATTGGAGGAGGGTATCTCCGTATTGCGTATTGAGTATGTAATGTGTATGTATTGTGTATGTGTATTCTGGAAGATGGTAAGTAAGTGTTGGTTGACTCGTATTGTCTTCCAAGCATGTATTGTACTGTGCGTATGTATGTAAACAATGTGTAGTATTTTGGTAATGTGAAGGAAGTATGTATGTATGCAATCCTCGCGTAAAGTATTGAGGTATTATGTATAAAAGCATGTGTGCATGTATGTATGAATAAAATGAACTACATGCATTCGACCAAGTGGTCGGCGTACCTCGCTAGTACGCGGGGTATGCGGTTATCATATGCAGCGAAAGCTGACCCCCTAGGGGGAACGTTTTTAGTGTGTAGGTACCCAAAGGAATATGGTCATGGTAAGAGACCGGTGGCACACCCCTGTATATAGAAGCAAGTAGCTTGTGAGGAATGGGTGGTGGATAGACTCTTAATGAGGAAGTATGTATTAGGAAGAAGTATCGTATTTGTATTTGGAACTTAGTAAACTCGGTACGTGTAGTGTATTATCTTGTATTGAACTATGGAGTATTGTATTGAATGGAGTATTGTAGTACTCAGTAAGTAATGTGAGTATGTATTGTTTTCGTGTAATACTCGGAGATTCCGGTCCATCAGACCGATGCTGCATGTAGAAGTAGTAGCCTTGTTAGTCACGTGGGTGACTAACGACATTGTATCACCCACTATATGTAAGTATGTATCCACTGCGTGACTCCGAAAGCACGAGAAGATTGGACGTCAGTGATTGTATTAATGGTAGGGGTGTTACAAAAAGTGGTATCAGAGCGAAGTATCGCTCTGATGACTGGAAATACCGATTTTAGGGATACCGAGTAGGAATTAGAAGCTTAGGGCTAAGGGATGAGTGTTAGCATTAGAGATATGCTAGTTAGGAATTCCCGGTGAGTACCGGATACCTACAATACCGGTCCCGCCGCCGCGAACCCCATTGTATAACTTGGGAAAGTACGCCAGAGAGAAGGAAAGTCCTCTCATACTCGGAAAACCCGATCTGGCAGTTGTGGAGCAACCACACAGTAACAAGAACCGACACATGATAGATTCCAAGGATTTGAAAGTCCCGGAGATGGATCCCGGTTGAACAACATTACCCGCACTTAATAGCGGTAGGATGAGCACTCCAATCACAAGGAGGCTGTAACTTACAACAGCGTGGGGCGACGTGCTTAGCAGTCGCGAAACCTAGCTAACCAACCAGCGGCAAGAAGGAAGCACTAACGTGCAACGGAATGGAAAAGGACTAGTAAGGGAACCCGAGACACAAGTCTGCGGGGCAGCAGTGACTAAATAATACCACCAATGGTACACCAGCTGACTAAGGACATAGTCGGGAGTGATTAAATCCGAAAGTACAACGCCAAAGGGTTACAATACCTGGCCGGCATAGCTCACACAGCTACAAGAACACCCATGAGTTATACTCCGACAGGACTACAAGAGTAGTGCCTAAGCAAGCTAAGGCTCAATAACCCAATGAATGTGTGGAAGCGAGCAACAGTGAATAACACTAAACCAAATCAAGGGGATCTCCAAGGATTGGAGAAGTACCCAGATCTACGACAGCCACGTCTAGACCACAAGAAGCTACCTAAAGGATCGAGTATACCAATTATAGATCAATAGATCAAGGGAAGAGTCAACAAGACTATCAAATGCGAGTGGAAACTATACCGTGATCGGTATAGGATTACTCAAAAACCACCGGTACCACGCTTGCCACGGCAAGTGCAGTAAGGACAAGAACATGCAGAGGAACCCCAACACGTCACAAGTACATAGGAATGTACTATGACGGTAATGAGACGACTACAGGATCACACATCCTAACAACTAGAAGGAATGGAACCTTGGAAAGGCCTAACGGCCCAACCACAGTATTTAGAACATACCAGTCAGCGAGAAGCTAGACTTGGTCAAGACCTCAAGCATGGCTATGCCATGAGATACTTCTTTTAACACCGAACCATAGTTTTAAAACCCAAAATTTTTCTTCAAAACCACAACCTTTCTTTAAAACCTTGGATTTTAAAACCAAACCAACAGAATTACGGTGAGTATCATGGAATGATACAAGAGGAGTCGACAATAGAATACTTCACCTAGGCGTGTGACGAACACTACGAGTGTACCCAATTACGGGATGTGGGACAACTGCACTCCTCCGAAGGAGCTTGCGGGCCTGACATATAGTTGGGTAAGTGGTAACGTATCAACATGGTACCCCACGTATGCATACCTGTAGTGTGCGAAACACGGGAATAGTCAGCTCCGTTCTACGGACCATCAGTAAGTTCAAACCAGAACAACTGGACACCTCAGACAATTCAGCATAAAGGAACTCAGAAAACCCATCTGAAGATAAGGAGTAAGAACTAGAAAGTGCAAAGAGCACAGACTAATAAGTATAGACGTTGGATATGTCTCAAAGACATCAAGAATATATGACAGCTGGAAAGTATATCCAGCCTAACAGTAAGGCAACTGCCTAAACGTGAACACCACAATGCTCGACAAACGGGACAGAACTCCCAAGAACAATCACAAGATTACCATAAAGTAAAATCCACCATTGAAGAGAATATTAAACCTAGTCTCAAGCGCTAGGAGGAAGTATAAACGGTCTACCCAACGACGGAGACGTTATAAACCTAAAGGTAATAGCTTAGTACAATACCATAAGACGGTATAGAGGACAACACATGTTATGAACATTAGCCGGATGCAACGGCATAACTACCAACACCCAGGAGCGATCCTTAAAGGGTGTCTGCGTTAACAACAGTTGAACAAGCGTAATGATATTAGCACGGGAGCTAAAACGAACACTCGGTTAGGACACCGAAGGGATTTCACTTAACAGGAAATACCCTAGGGTACTGAGAGGCACCTATTAATACCATTTTGCCTAAAGGGCCTCCTATGAACGGAAGCATGATGTCACGACTTGCCATGGAGCCCAGTAATATCTCCATCCTGTGATGGTATACAAGGAGTGGAAACAGGTATAAGCAGCCTGCAAAGAGCATAGCTCGCAGCAATACGGCTTAAAAGCCATCAACCAACTATGTTATGTAAACCTTAATGGTTGCATAACCCACACCAATTGAGAGCAAGACTTGCAAGAGATATTATCTCATACGACAAGAAATCAACAACTGGACCATTGGTTCAAACCCAACATCCGAGTGGCTTGGAGTAATGGCCATCTCAGTGTCACTGTCACTAGAGCACCAGCCTAGTATACAGTTGACGGAGTTTAATTACCCCTCACCTTCGGTAACAATAATAACACAGAGGCATAAGAATCAGGATAATGCCAACATTGGCCTAGTCCATATTTGGACACTACGAGAAACCCAAGGGAAGGTACCCTCGTTAACCAAAACCACCAATGCGGTGATGATGAGAACCCTTAGAAAAGGCTTCCATCTACTATAACAATAAATCCTACGCAATAGATATTGCCAAGGGGTGATGGAATAAGGAAATGAGATTTCCAAACCATTACGACATAAGGAGTAAGCATACCCCATATGCACCTAAGCATGTGTGAACCATTGTATAAACACCAACATGGTGAACCTCGTTATGAGATCTATGAGTGGAAACAACCTCTCAACAAGAACTTCATATATCAATGATAGAACGGGACCAGAAAACCCTCGAAGTTTCTTGGGATGTCCCGGTGATGTACATACAAAGTAAGACTACACAGCTGGAGCCTATAACAAGTGCTCGGCACTGGGAAAACAATAGTTGTCACAAACAATCAATGTGAGTGCACATTGCACACACGAATGACCAACGCTCAAGAGAGCTTGCAACCCGATAAACCACTTCATCTTTGGTCAACCACGTTAGTTGGCAAACTAAATCATGAATGAGGAAGTATTGTGAGGTAAGCTAACCTACACATGAAACCTAAGTTGAATAGGACATCCCCACATTGGGAAGATAATAAAATTGCGGTATGCTACGACAACCGTCATACACATGAACACAGGAAACTCCTAGTGTATTTACACCATAAGGAAATGATGCCAATGACAATGGCAATAAGTAAAGAGGAACTACCACAGTAACAGAAACAGTAAAAACGATGTTGTACAATGAGTAAGAATACGGTGCACAACAAGCGACCGCTATGAGGAAGTAGCAGATAATGACACGGAGCATAAGTATGGGAAGGCAGGAATATTCTTTCCTATCACATAAGTGACTTACTGCCAAGCGTTTACGCCTCTACACTCTGTATGACTGAGTGTTTTGGTATCACTTGTGCAGCTAATGATCTAATGGGGTAGTTAGGGATATGGAAAATGTAAACCGTAGTAGACCTTTCTTTTCACCAACAAACATGGCCTATGCCAGTCAAGCAAGCTTAGCAACAAACCGTGCCGCCTAAGGCCAAAGAAGCGAAGAGTGTGAAACACACTAACACTCACAAATGTGAATTCCAATGGAATAAAAGGTGAAAGAGACTTAAGGAAGTCACTAGGACCGACACTATCAATGCAAGGTCATACAAGTAAAGAACACTTGTACTAAACCAGGAGAACTGGTATGATTCAGAAGCTATTGACAATAGAGGAAGCACTACAACTAAATAGTGACTTAACCTTGCCCGACAATAAGTCGGAGGAACCTATGGATAATCATGGGTACAAATAGTATACATAATAGATTACCAGAGAGCTGGTTACAATCTCAAACTCAGTGAGTTCAAACACGGTAAAAGAACATCACAATTATTAGTAAACCTTGTTCCCACAACAAAGGGATAAAAAGGCGATGAGTAACACATCTAGAATAACCAAAGAGTGAATTAAGCACTAAGGTTATCAGGGTTGCGCAGCAGAAGTTGGTGGGCCCTAGCCAAGAAAGGTATACACCCAGTAAGTATGAGAGATGGGCTATTAATGCCTTAAAGGGTAATAGGCTAGAACCGAATTGATAATGAGTTAAACAAACTCATAAGGAAATTCATGGTCTAAGGACTAAACCATTAGTACGGTTAAGACCCTTTGACCAGAGTACATATAATAATAACAGTAATGAAGCTAAAATGCTTCGGATTGCCCAAATCGAGTACACCAATGTTCAATAAAAACATATGGTAGATTACGTGGGCGTAATCCCTTTTAGGGGGGTAGAGCGAAAACCGCTTAATGTAAGTTTTGTGAATAAAACATAAACCGTAATGTGCATAGCACAAATGAGAATCAAATTGATGATTGATACTATGTTAAATAAACATAAGTACTCATTCATATTGTAATTATGGTAACTAGGAATTAGATTGCAAATACCATAGGATGAATATACCCATCTGGTAACACCAGTGTAGGAGTATTGGTAAAGAAGAGTAATGAGTAGTGGACGGAACTCCACAAGTATTGTAGCCTTTGAAGAAGTAGTACGAAATGAATGAGAGTAGTAGACGAATGAAGTTTATGAATAGTGGAACCGTAGGTAAATTAATTGAAGCAAATTGAAGACAACTAAATCTCAAAGGTATAATATTCCTTAGTTAGAATATTGGAGATGATGGTGAGTAATGGATGGAAGTAGTGAAGGTCGATGAAATGAGTATTTAGGTATTGAATCTTGAAGCAAGTATTTGGAAGCAGAGTGAGGATGATTGATGGACTGAATTCCATCCTTTGGAGATGTGTGAATTTGTAATCATGACTAGGAAGAGTAAAAAGATAGAAAATTGAAATAATCAACTATCTGGTTGTTTGAAACTGATGTGGGAAGTCGAACTTGATCTGATCAGATCGAGGGAAACCGAACACAAATTGGGGTGGAAAGATAGTTCAACACTGATGCTGATCACATCAGGGTCGAACGATTCTTGAAGCTCCCCTTAAGTGGTCACAAAATCACATAAGATAGAAGTAATGAATGTAAATTGGAATTTGGAGTTGTATGTTTCAGAAAATTTTTAATTGGTAGTGGTGAAAGAATCTCCTTTAGTATGGAGAATGAGGATCTGCTAGAAGTGTGTACCGAAGAAGGTAGTAGTGTAGTATGTTGTATTATTCCAAGGGCAACAGGACATAGAGGAGTCTTGTGTCGAGATGACCTGAGTGCCTGCGGGATTGTAATGTGTATTGCATCGCCTTGGGAATAGCTTTGCATTGTATGTATGAATAAATTTAGTAATGAGGAACCGGATGGTCGGAAGTAATACGGATTGGAGGAATTGTTGTATATTGGTATGGTATGGTATGTAAGAACCTTGAGGAATAGATTGAGAATTATAAGAAGGAAGAATGTATGGCTTGGGCATTGAACAAGTATGAATGAGTAAGTATAGTAATCCCATAACCTCGAACAACTTTGAGGATAAAGTTCTTAAGGGGGGTAGATTGAAATACCCGAAATTAATTATAGGGATTAAAATTAATCAAATACGTATTTGAGAGCCTAATGACGCCTACGTAATATTGGTAAGGAAGAATAAATCCAAAAGAAATAAAGAAACGCTTAAAAAGCGAAAAACACTAAATAAGCGTTAAATAACCATAGGAGGTATGAGACCTCGGTTAGCGTATTATACGGATCCTAAAGGTTTAATAAGACCTAAATAATATAAGGGAACAACTCCCAAGAAAACGGATCCAAATAACGCATTAAAACGCTAATAGAGCTTTAGCGCACGTTTTTCGAGAAAACCCGAAAACATGACTTTAAATGGTCAAACGACCCGTAAAAATTATAAATCATTAAATTAATTATTAAGCATTTATGGAAGCTTAATAACCAATAAAAATAAAAACGAGAAAATTCCGGAAAACGGGCCCGGTTGGTGAATAGTACCGAAACCGGGAAAAGTAACGAGCGTTTCCTATAAAAGACGAAAAACGCTCCAGCTTAAATTATATGTGGGGCCGGTTTTATTTATGAGAGCAGCCCTCACACACACAAGTAATAAAGAAAGAAGAAAAGAAAGAAAAGAAAGGAAAGAATACAAAAAGCAAAAAGGACACTCTCTTTCCTCACTTTTCTTCTCTCTCTCCTATTCTTCCTCCTTCCACCATTTTGCCTCCCTCTCTCTGGTTTTGGGCGATTTCATGAAGCTCCACAAGCCTCCCATGGCTTCTCTTCTTTCTCCTCATGCTCTAGCTCCAATCACAAAAATAATTACATATTTGTAATCCCCTCATCATCCTCTACACTTCTCTCTTTTCAAAATTCAAAAATGAGGAAGTTCATCTCCATGGGTTTTCACCATTCAAAGAGAAAATAGCATCAATGGTAGCTTGGAGTCTCCTCTCTCCATTAAGGTAAAAATCTCCATGAAAACCTTAAGTTTTCTTCATTTCCTTTGGTAGCCGATTTTTGCCCATTATAATGCCTTGTTTTCTCTCTCTCTTTTTAGCATAATATCAACCTTGCAATGGTGGTGGATTCACCTTCTTGAACCAAGGGCTAAAACCCCTCCTAAAACACTCCAAAGGTAAACCCTTAGAATTTGCATTTTTAAACACCTCAATGAATTGGTGTTAACTTAAAGGTTAGTATATTAATTGTAGTTGTTTTGTGTTCATTGGGTGATGGGAATGGAGTTTGGCAACTCCATTCCCCACATGGCCGATTTGGGCAAGAAAGAAAGAAGAGGAGAATTGGAAAAGGAATGAAGGAATTGTAAGCCCAAGGTAAGAGCTCTTTACTAATGTTGGTTTTAATGCATTAGACTAATGGGAATGGGTAAAATATTTAAAGAACCCAAAACCTTGTGCTAGTATTGAGGATTTGTGAAGTTTGAGCATTTAAGAGCAAGTATTTGAGTTGTAGGCTTGGAGCCAAATGTGATGTGATGTGTATGGAGTTGTGGATTGAGAAAGTATTGATGAATTTATACTTGTATGTGTGCTGGTAGAACCCTTGTGGTTTGGCTAGAATAGGGATGAATTTGATGAGAAAGTACATATGTGGATAAGTAAGAAATGTAGATGGACTATGACAAAGTTTTGGTAGGAATATGTACGTGTATGGAAGGCTTGGTGAATGGGAAAACCAAGGTGTGTATTGGAGTTAGTAGAGATGTTTGGTAGCTATGGAATGGTAGTTGTAGTATGAGGAAATAAGAAGGTAAAAATCTGTAGCAAAGAGGTATCAAAATGTATGTAGAACTAGGAAGAAATGTGTGCAAGAATTGGTAAGAAGAGAGTTAGACTTGGGTATAGGTAGTGTAAGGGCTTGGAAATGAATTGGCATGGTAAGGTGAGGTATTTGGAATGCAAGGAATGGCATTGGTTGAGAAAGTAATGGATAGGTAGAATGGAACTTGAAAATCTGTAGCATAAGAGGAATGAAAGCCATTGTAAGTGTTGTGATGAAGTGAGAAAAATTGTGTATGTGGATGTAGGAATGAGTAAGGAATGTGAGGGATGAACTAAGGCAACTTTTAGGGCCTAAGTAGTGGTTAAAACATGCGGGATTACATGTAGGAAGATTGGGGAAGTAATGGGTAAGAAGAAGAACTGAACACAGAAATAAAATTGCAAATACTGGACTGGACCGACCTTGGGACCGAACTTGCAAGGTCGGTCGACCAGAATTACAAAGACGGAAAACCTTTTGGAATGGACCGACCTTGGGACCGGACTTGCAAGGTCGGTCGGACCAGAAAATTTCCCCGTCTAAAACCTTCTGGAATGGACCGACCTTGAGACCGGACTTGCAAGGTCGGTCAGCCAGAAAAATTCCCGTAATGAAAGCTACTGGAATGGACCGACCTTGCGACCGGACATGCAAGGTCAGTCGGACTAAAACTTTCACTATAACGTAACCTACTGGAATGGACCGACCTTGGACCGGACATGCAAGGTCGGTCTACTCCAGAATGTCGAAACCAAAACTCACTGGGATGGACCGACCTTGGGACCGGACATGCAAGGTCGGTCGGCCCTGTAATTTTCCAGCGTATTACCCTACTGACTTCGACCGACCTTGGGTCCGACCCTGGGTAAGGTCGGTCGAGTAAAAAAAAAAAAACTATAATAATATGATTATAGTTACCATATGTATAATATATATATATATGTCTATGTACATATGTATATGTATGAGTAGTAGTACATTATTAATGTGAACAAAAGGTAAGGAAGTACATATATTAGTAAGAGAATAAGTTTAAGGAAGTAGTGAGTAAAGGAACCTTAAGTAACCAAAGTAATGAGATAACGGGGTAAGTATGTGAGAGTAATTATGTATGGATTGTAATGCTTAGTATTGATTGAACCATTTGACATGTAGTCATTGGTTCGAGAAAAGAATCGAGGAATAAGAGTGAACCAAGGGAACACCCGATAAGTGAATCAACGGTGAAAGGTAATGATTTCTTCATGCTCTGTATCCTAACTTGGTTACCCCGATTTGTGTGCTTATGTGATCACCAATAAGAATTGCACGAATCGGACTTATATGCACTTAGCTGTGTTTGAACTATTTTGGTTCATGTATATCTTCTTGAACATTTAGTTTGTATAATTCATGAAATGTATGAATGGAAATGAAGAGTATGTAAGTAATGTGTACTGGTGTATTGTATGGATGTGGAAATGAAGTACTGACTTCTACTAATTCCTAACAATCTAACTCCTGACATGAGAATGAGTAAATGGAATGAGTAGAAGTCCGATATAATTTCGGCCACGCGTGAGGATAAGGAAACACAAGAGGTTGGATCCGAATCCTGGCTGTAATCTTCTCCATGGACCAATTCCCTTGAATGGGTAGCATCCTGGATTAGTGGGCCACCCTAAAGCCCGGTGGTGGGATGTAGTAATCCCTGCCCGGAGGTCATACCGACTTGACTTGAGTAAAGTTAGTAAGTAAGTAAGTAAGTAAGAAGTAAGTATTGTAGTGTATCGGGTTGACTATTGTAAGTCATCGACCTTGAGTAATTGAGTATTGAACACCCGACTAACCCGGGTGTGTAAAGAAGCTAACAAGCCTTATGTGTGAATTGGAGGAGGGTATCTCCGTATTGCGTATTGAGTATGTAATGTGTATGTATTGTGTATGTGTATTCTGGAAGATGGTAAGTAAGTGTTGGTTGATCGTATTGTCTTCCAAGCATGTATTGTACTGTGCGTATGTATGTAAACAATGTGTAGTATTTTGGTAATGTGAAGGAAGTATGTATGTATGCAATCCTCGCGTAAAGTATGATGTGGTATTATGTATAAAGCATGTGTGCATGTATGTATGAATAAAATGAACTACATGCATTCGACCAAGTGGTCGGCGTATCCTCGCTAGTACGCGGGGTATGCGGTTATCATATGCAGCGAAAGCTGACCCCCTAGGGGAACGTTTTTAGTGTGCAGGTACCCGAAAGGAATATGGTCATGGTAAGAGACCGGTGGCACACCCCTGTATATAGAAGCAAGTAGCTTGTGAGGAATGGGTGGTGGATAGACTCTTAGTGAGTAAGTATGTATTAGAAGAAGTATCGTATTTGTATTTGGAACTTAGTAAACTCGGTACGTGTAGTGTATTATCTTGTATTGAACTATGGGTATTGTATTGAATGGAGTATTGTAGTACTCAGTAAGTAATGTGAGTATGTATTGTTTTCGTGTAATACTCGGAGATTCCGGTCCATCAGACCGATGCTGCATGTAGAAGTAGTAGCCTTGTTAGTCACGTGGGTGACTAACGACATTGTATCACCCACTATATGTAAGTATGTATCCACTGCGTGACTCCGAAAGCACGAGAAGATGGACGTCAGTGATTGTATTAATGGTAGGGGTGTTACAAAAAGTGGTATCAGAGCGAAGTATCGCTCTGATGACTGGAAATACCGATTTTAGGGATACCGAGTAGGAATTAGAAGCTTAGGGCTAAGGGCTGAGTGTTAGCATTATTGATATGCTAGTTAGGAATTCCCGGTGAGTACCGGATACCTACAATACCGGTCCCGCCCGCCGCGAACCCCATTGTATAACTTGGGAAAGTACGCCAGAGAGAAGGAAAGTCCTCTCATACTCGGAAAACCCGATCTGGCAGTTGTGGAGCAACCACACAGTAACAAGAACCGACACATGATAGATTCCAAGGATTTGAAAGTCCCGGAGATGGATCCCGGTTGAACAACATTACCCGCCACTTAATAGCGCGTAGGATGAGCACTCCAATCACAAGGAGGCTGTAACTTACAACAGCGTGGGGCGACGTGCTTAGCAGTCGCGAAACCTAGCTAACCAACCAGCGGCAAGAAGGAAGCACTAATCGTGCAACGGAATGGAAAAAGGACTAGTAAGGGAACCCGAGACACAGTCTGCGGGGCAGCAGTGACTAAATAATACCACCAATGGTACCAGCTGACTAAGGGACATAGTCGGGAGTGATTAAATCCGAAAGTACAACGCCAAAGGGTTACAATACCTGGCCGGCATAGCTCACACAGCTACAAGAACACCCATATGAGTTATACTCCGACAGGACTACAAGAGTAGTGCCTAAGCAAGCTAAGGCTCAATAACCCCAATGAATGTGTGGAAGCGAGCAACAGTGAATAACACTAAACCAAATCAAGGGGATCTCCAAGGATTGGAGAAGTACCCAGATCTACGACAGCCACGTCTAGACCACCAAGAAGCTACCTAAAGGATCGAGTATACCAATTATAGATCAATAGATCAAGGGAAGAGTCAACAAGACTATCAAATGCGAGTGGAAACTATACCGTGATCGGTATAGGATTACTCAAAAACCACCGGTACCACGTACTTGCCACGGCAAGTGCAGTAAGGACAAGAACATGCAGAGGAACCCCAACACGTCACAAGTACATAGGAATGTACTATGACGGTAATGAGAGACTACAGGATCACACATCCTAACAACTAGAAGGAATGGAACCTTGGAAAGGCCTAACGGCCCAACCACAGTATTTAGAACATACCAGTCAGCGAGAAGCTAGACTTGGTCAAGACCTCAAGCATGGCTATGCCATGAGATACTTCTTTTAACACCGAACCATAGTTTTAAAACCCAAAATTTTTCTTCAAAACCACAACCTTTCTTTAAAACCTTGGATTTTAAAACCAAACCAACAGAATTACGGTGAGTAGTCATGGAATGATACAAGAGGAGTCGACAATAGAATACTTCACCTAGGCGTGTGACGAACACTACGAGTGTACCCAATTACGGGATGTGGGACAACTGCACTCCGAAGGAGCTTGCGGGCCTGACATATAGTTGGGTAAGTGGTAACGTATCAACATGGTACCCCATGTAACACCCCATCCAACATTTACATACTTACAATAAACTGCAGCGGAAATACAAACCTCTTCACATTACTTAACTCGTTGGTGTTACACGCCGTTAGCCACCCACGTGGCTAACAAGGCTAATCCATATACATTGTACCGGTTGATGGGCTAAATTCCCGAGCAACTATACATTAGTATCCCTTTCCATTAACAACAACAACAACATACACCTTATCAACTATACCGAGTATTTATAAACTGGTGCCGACAACAATTTCGGTCTTACTACACCTACTGTATACATACACTTAAAAGTTTACCCATGTACAATGACTACCCGTCCTACTCTCGAACGGCTTCCAGCACTTCGTACCTGAAATAGGAAAAGAAGAGAAAGGGTGGCCCCCAAGGGGCTCAGCACCTTTGCTGGTATGGTAATCCCGCAGCCCACATGCTACCGGGCCACGCAAACTAATTGTCATCTTAGCATGCAGTTGATTATTTTTAAATCATGCATGCAACTGTAAACACACAACATAATCATTTCGCCTCAACGGGCTCAACAAACGGATAATATATCTTTACTTAATAAGTCACTCATGGTATTCATCATCCCAAGAGTGTTCCTCCTCTAAGGGAGCTACTTCCTTAATAGACGACATATACCCTTAAATCGGGTTATCCTTAAACGCCTCTTATCACAAACTGGGAATCATATCCATGATCCACACACTCCACTTATACAACCTACAACATACTCTACATACAACACTTAACAACACTTTGCACGTTTCCACGTGCACAACATAATACCGCAATAGATATTGCATCACAGCAAAAATACATAACATAACGGGAGTGGTTCTCTTAGGAACCAACCCAAACATTGTTTATACACTGGTGAGCCTAGAGAATGTTGCCAGTCTCATGATAAGCTCGTTATACACTAACAACAACACTCATTACCGTCCTAATAATTGGACGAGTAACTTAAGTTAAGGCGGTTCGGGTTTGGAGGCCGAACACACACACACAACACATGTTCCCCCTAAACCGATCATAAGTCAGAATAGCTAAGCTTTGGAGTAAGCTAATGGGAGATTATAACCCGTGAGGGAAACAACCATAAAAAAGAGAAGGGTAAGGCTAGGAAGGATACCCTCTCCCAAACAACGCGCGACCGGCCAAACCGGATTCCTCACTACTGTTAGTACATACTTACTTTAGATATTAGTTAGAACCCCACTATGGAGCCTATCACACTACAACACATACAGTATTACAACTGGGTTAAACATACAAGGGAGATCCCTACATTCACAAACACATATCACACAATTACACACGCATAGCCGTGGTTAGAACGTCCCATGGTTCGGGTCGTTTACTCCAAATACCGAACTCTCATGTGATCCTAGACTCAGATAACTAAGGTTAACACTTCCGAGGTTAATGGTATGGAGTTCGGAGTTGAACACGCCACATATATGAATTACTGTAAACTCATTACATGTTTTATCTTACAACGTGGCAAACATACAGAAAAACACATTGGCATACAAGCCGGTGTAATCCGGTAGGACACAGGTTGCAAGAAAACCATACCTGTCACCGGAGTCCACTTTACCATCCACTTATGTTCCTCGAGCAATTCTCGAACAACTGTTAACATCACATGTGTTTTTATTAACATTGGGGTAACATGTTTGTTTAAAGTCTAACGCTTATAACTTTTCCCGTTAACTTAGTTACATAACTTTACATTTCAACTTGTTTTACTTTTACATTTGATACTACTTTTCACCCACTTAATTACCATTAAAACTCACTTATCATGTCCTTAACAACCTTAAAATCATTACCTATCAATCCCCATCATTACACATCATTTCTATACCTTAAAACAACAATTTTGGTCCATACAGTGGCCTGTCCGAACTTGTGTCCGAACTTCCAAGTTCGGACGCAAGCCGCGACCTAATACTGAAAATTATACACACGTCCGAACTTGTGTCCGGACTTCCCAAGTTCGGACACAGTTCGAGAGTAATCCCAGATAGAAACAGTGACGTCCGAACTTGTGTCCGGACTTCCCAAGTTCGGACACAGTTCGAGAATGAGAAAATCCTTTACCCAACAGAGCCTGTCCGAACTTCCATGTCCGGACGGAAGTTCGGACACGGCAAAATGCTCAACTTCTACACCTTTAAACACTTAGCCAAATTCCTCCAAACTTCTCCTAAAGTCTCATAATGCTTCCTAACACCATTTGGCACATCAAACACACCTTTAGCCATGTGCTAAACTCTTTAAATCACTCACCAAAACCATCTTATCATTCACAAGTTTCTTACAAAATTCCTAGCACTTAGGATGTTTTCTCCTTAAGATTTCTAAGTGGTAGTTCACCAATAATGACCACTACACCAAGGTGTTTCCTCTACACCTTAATCATCTCTCAACTCCTTTCTTACTAACTAAATCTCCTTGTTACAACTCCTTGAATTCTTTTCTCAAAACCTTACTTAAACATCATTCTCCTTATTCATCAACATCACCCAAACCTTAAACAACTTCTTCAAGACTTTTCAATACACTCTCAAAACACACATTGAATTCCTAGAACTTCCAAGATAACACCTAAATCCTTGCATCACTCTAAATCACCTTAACACATGTTTCTTCTCAAGTAAACATTTATTCACCTATAACACTTCCTAGTTCACCAAAACCACTTAAAACACTTAGAACTTCTCACACATTTTTCCCAAATTTGGCCATAGCTTCTCTTGTATATACTCACATCCAAACACTTAGGTTTTTACCTTATTCCATTCAACACACCTAAAATCCATCAAACACATTTTTATACACAAACTTCACACATTAAGCACTACATCACAATATAGTGCATAACTTAAATTGCTTGGCACTTAGGCCCTTAAATAACATGGCTCTTAGGCCCTTAAATAACATAAACCATAAACACTGAATTTCCCACATAAGTATGCCTTTGACCTGCAAATACATACACCAATACATATGTTCTTTTACTAGTCTCCTTGAGAGCATTTTACTAGCTCATTTGCCATTGGCTCCTTAGGTATTTTATTAAGCAAATCAAGCTCATTTTCCTAAGGCATTTAAACTACATTGAGATAGTTTGTTTACCTCTTTTCCTCTCAAACTTCTTCTTGTTTCCTTGTAAAACCGGTGGGGTGTTTGGTTGTTTGTCAACTTCTAAACAATGTACAAATAATAGAATGAGTATTCAAGCATTATGCTTCATCTCATTGTAAACCCTAGTTACACATATTGTTTTAACACATTAAGGTAATTGTTTTACCTTGGAATTGGAAGAGAACTTGAACAAGTATCAAGAGAGGACTCCTCCTAGCCCTTGGAAGATTCAAATGAAGCTAAAACAAGCAAGGTAAATACACCATGGTGAGGTGAATTTTCGGTCAACATGAAAACATGGAGGGAACATGGATTTTCTTTGAGTTTCCTTACCTAGAAGCAAAGGAGAGCAATAATGTGTAGAAACACAAGCTCAAGCTCCATCAATGGTGATTCTCCATGGAACCAAAATTGAGCTCTTGAAGATTTGAAAAGGTAGAAGTGTAGAGCTTGACCTAACTAAGACAAATATGGTCTTAGAATTTGATTTGGAGCATGGAGTTGGATTTGGCAAGGAAATAAAGATGGAGAAGAGAGGGCTGTTGCAAATCGTAAATGGAGGAAAGGAGAAGGTGAAGAACCGTGTGAAATGAAAGAAGAGAAGGAAATGAGAAGATGAGTTTGCTTTTTGGAGATATTTATGTTATAAAGCAAAATAGTACTTTACTTTAAGTTTACTTTACTTATTTGATTTCTTTTACAACTTGGTGACTCACTACTACAAAAACCGGCCACCATTTAGTTAGAAGGGTAATATAGTCTTTATTGACTCATTTAATTACTTATAACATCATATGTTACAAACTAGCTTATAAAAATCACTATTCACAAACTAAGGCACATAGAAGTGAAATTTTTGATTTCCCATTAATATAGCCACCCAAATGTGATACTATATAGTACACATGTTAATTAAAGAGTAATGATGGACATTTAGCCATTCAAAACTCATTTACAAGACAATTTTTCAAAAACGTGCTTTAAGACTCCTTAAAGCACTTTTTGTGTTTTAACTTGTTTTCAAGCTTGGTTTTCTTTGGTAATTGATTTAATATGTTCATTAACATATTTATAAGGTATAGGTATGACCATTAGGTCTTATACAAATTTATCCCAAGCTTAGAGCACATTTTTGCTCTTATTGACTTTAAGGTATTTCTTGTGTTTTATTTGGTTTAACTGTCCACCAAAGTTTCCTAAGGACTTATTTAGCCTTATTAAATCATAATTAAATGTTATCCAGTCTTGGTAGGCTCTTTGGGTCCTAACCAAGTTCACTCATAGCTTAGAGCATGTTTTTGCTCAAACTGTGTCTTAATGCTTTATTGCATTTATTATGGTTTAAATTGTTCACTGATGTTACTAAGGCACTTTTTAGCCTTTACATACCATAATTTGATATTTAAACCACATATCAAGGTTTGGGGTATTTCAATCTACCCCCCTTAAAAGAACTTCGTCCTCGAAGTTCACACTTTCCCACACATCATTAAATTAGAATACGGGGATTACTTGGAAATAAACTTCCATAACCAAACACACTTTACATCACAACCTCGGACTTAATGGTCCGGGCAACACATTCACATCCACACATAACATAACATATCCACATGATAACCTCGGACTCTATGGTCCGGGTATCTTAACAACACTTACATACATAACAACCCCTTTGACTCACTGGTTTGGGTAACATAACAACATTTGGACACAGGGTCCATTGTAACACCACACATTTAGACTCATAGGCCTTGATAGTATACACTTTAGGAAATCCAAGTCAAAACAACATTCATTACACATACCACACAACATGTCAGAGCATGTATAGCAATCAAAAATATCCTTGATATACACTGTGATCCCGCAGAACCCGGTCGCGATGGACACCTTCCGTCCCCGTGTCCTTGGGAGATCAAAACAATCACTTAAGTTTAAAATGTCCTTGTGAGGTCAAGTAAGAAGACTTTAATTATGTAAAGTATCCATCAACGTTTTATAAATACCAATTGAAAATCCTTTTGAAAACACACACAACTCCAAGTCCAACTTAAGCTCTTTGCTTCTTTTCTTAGCGTGGTTATTTGTGACCACTTACAGGGAGCTTCAAGAATCATTCAACCCTAATGTGATCAGCATCAATGTTGAACTATCCTTCCACTCCAATTTGTGTTCGGCTTCCCTTGATCACATGCAAATCAAGTTCCACCTCCCACTTCATTTTCAAGCATCATGTAAATCACTCATTTCCAATTTTCTATCTTTTAAATCATTCTAATCATGATCATACATCTCCAAGGATAGAACTTCTTCTATCAGTTATTCCCATACACTTTAATCCTGTTGCCTATGGAATCTTATTCTCACTAGGTTCTATGTCGGTTTCATACCCTTTCATGCATCACTATCAAGTATATATATATATACACATATATTTTATCAAAATACAACACCTGGTTTTACCTTTATACACTGTCGGGGCTTTTGTTCCCCCGGGAGTTCCTCTACTCCCCACACTTGTACTATCACACACAACTGTTAACAAATACACACATTTATCACAATGGTATTCGCATCTTCGTGCGCAATTACCACAATTAAACCATGAATGAATGTGTATGTTTACGTAACACACACACCAATCATCAAAACAATAATATAATTTTGTGCTATGCACAATATAAATCACATACACTACGTACACTTGTACGGTAATATACACTAAGTGGTTTTGCGCTCTACCCCCCTTAAAAGGGATTACGCCCACGTAATCAACCACTAAACATTGGCTTAAATGTTCTGCCGTCGTGAAGTGTTTTAACTTCCACGCGGTCTATTACAATGGATTCTGATTAGAGGATCTTAACCATATTGGCGGTTTAGTTCCTAAACCAAGAATTCTCATTGAAGTTGTTTAAACTCTTAGTTGGTTTCGATTCTGGCCTGTTAGGCTTCTAGGCGTTAATAATTAGTCGTCCACTCATATTCGTTATTCACGTTGTACATTTGAATCACTGGTTCACTAGTTTCTGCTGCGAAACTCTAATAACTGTAGAGCTTAATTGCTCCATTTGTTATTCTTACTGTATTGTACATCCCCAATTGTCACCTTCATCTTGGTAACAATGGTTTCTCAACCGACGCACGGTATCTTACCGAGCGATTCGGTGAGTTTACAACTTTCCATCCACTTCCATGATAATTTACTGTGTATACAGCTATGTATTTCACAATGACTGACTTGTTCCCTTCCGACTTATTGTCGGTTGAGATTGAGCTACTACCTAGTGTGTAGTGCTCTCTCAGCTATTCACAACATTTGGGGTATATTCCATACCGATATTTGGCAGTTAGTGCTACTGTAGTCACTTACTGTTAATCATGTCACTTACTGTACAAGTACTTTTTTTTTATTGGTGCGGCCTTGCATTTCCTATGCATCGGCCATTATAACATTATTGCTCCACAATTAACATGTTTCCAATTCCTAGCTATCTCATTCGATCATTACTGCACAAGTGCAATACCAAAACACTCAGTCATACAGAGTGCAGAGGTGTAAACTCTTGACAGTAAATCTCTTATGCGATTCGCCATGGAATTCACACTGAGTTCCTCATCACATAGTACCGACCATTGGCTTATTGCCCAGTCTGTGTATCATCGCTTATCTTGCATCTCTACTAAGTTTAACTCATAACTGGTCTTATCTGTTACATTATCGTTTAACAACACTTATACAACGGTCGCTTGTTGCGCACCGTGCTCTTACTCCCTGTATAACATCAGCTTATATCTTATCTACTGTCACCTCAACTTCCACACATAAACTTATATTATTCACATTATAGTTCATCACTCATTTAAACGACTACTGAATGCTCCTTGAGCATCGATCATTCGAGTCACAAGCCGGCATTATTCAGCTCGGTGTTTCACTTTATACACACATGTTACTAAGCTAACTGCTTTCTTTCAATAACAATATGGTCAATCCTTAACATATTTCTTGGGCTTGATACACATAACTACCGCTCCTGCGGTCTCACAATATCGAGAGGTATCCCCACTCTTAATGCAGTGGTTCGTCTACCACTCTATTTACTTATACAACATAAACTTCTACCATCAATCGAATTTATATAACATATCTTGCTTATGGCTTATAAGCCTTATTTGCCTTGAGCTGGGCTCATTGTAGGCTGTCCACCCACATGTACTCCTCTGTACAACATTATATGGTTTGGATATTATACTGAGCTCCATGACAAGGTCGTTGCATTCCATTTCCTTTCATGGGATGCCCCTTAGGATTGTCAGTCCGTCTCCTGACAACTCATGTCTAAACTGGGTGTTAGTTCAACCCTTGTGTTTCTGTCATGCATTTCGTTCAACAAGTGTTGATGCGAACACCCCTCAAGGATTGCTCCTGGGTGTTGCTACGTTATGCTTTACATTTGTTTCACACTTATTGGTATATTCCATTAGCCACGCCTTTTGCGTTCTTAACTGGCTTATTATCTCCTTCTATGAAGATCAACATTTCCTGGTAGTGTAGGTACTCATTCTGGGAGTTTCATCCCGTTCTTTGCACATTAATGTGTCCACATTAGGCATCTGCCTTGCCATGAATAGGCTGGGTCTCCGTTCCAGCTATCATGTTTATCCCTGAGGATCCTTAAGATATATACGATGTCTTTACATCACAGTCAGTGCTCTTCGCACTTCCTGACTCTTAAAACATTTCCTTGAAAATGAATTCACTGACTCTTTTAGTCTAGTTAGCTTAACTGAGTTCCTTAGCTTCAACTATTCCTTGTAATCCTTAGCTCTTGTTTGATTTATACTGCTGACCGTAGACGGAGTCGACTACTTCCCGTGTTCTGGACTCTACTCATATACATATATGGGGTATCATACTGATACATTGCTACTTACCCAACTAACCCATAAGTAGGTCTGTCAGGCCCACAAGCTCCTATCGGAGTGCGGTCGTCCCACAATTCAATTGGTACACTCGTAGTGTCCGTCACACGCCTAGGTGAAGTATTCTGTTGTCAACTCCCTTATATTGTCCCGTGACAATATTCATTCCTTGCTTCCCGAACTTAATCGAGGGAAAGTTTATCCACTGTCGTATCTTATCATCTGGCCTTGGTTTTACTGGTTTGGTTTAAAAGAAGGTTGGAAAGAAGTGTTGGTTTGAAAGAAAGTCTGGTTTTGAAAAGAAAAGGGTTTGAATAAATCTGGGTTTAAAGAAAATTCTCATGGCTTCACAACATCTTCTTACCTTAACCAAGTCTAGCTTCTTGCTGACTGGTGTATTTACAATTACAGAGGTTAGGCTACCAAGCCCTTCCATGGTCATAATGATCCTTTTTAACTTCATGGTACTTTACTAAGTACTTGTAGTGGTTATAAATTTCCCGAACAGCCCTGTTATAGCAGCACTTGCTATTGGCAAGTGCGCCATGCTAATTGGCTATCGGTTTAACACATACTGGTTATGGTATTGTTCTTACCCATACTGTCAACAGTGGCCTTGTTGGCCCTCGCTGATCTTACTGCCTTGATAATAACTCTTCTAGGTGACTTCTCACTGTCCTCATATGATAATCATTAACTAGGGTGTTTCCCATTCTGGGAGACCCCTTTGTCTTAGTATTGTATTTTCTTTGTAGCCCGTTCCACGTATTTGTCGCGGTTACTGAGACTTGTCTCTTGTTTGGGCACTACGTTGTAGTTCCTTTGTCGGTTGGTATACCGTTGGTGTATTGTTTATCAATTGTGGTCCCGTAGACACTTGTCTCGGTTTTATTAATCCACTTCTTGCCTGTTGCACGGTTGGTGCGTTGCAAACTGGTTATTCTCGACTGCTTAGCATGTCGACCCAGGTTGCCGGAAATTCTATTCCTCTATACACAAGATCCTTCATTCTTTGCTATGGAATGCGGTTAACATTGTTTAGATGGAGACCGTCTCCGGGATTCCCAGTTTCCGGGATCTACCGTGTGACAGGTTCTCCGTACCCTAAAGGTATTTAATAACAGCCAGATCGGGTATTCCCGAGTATGAGAGTGGACTTCCATCTCTCTGGCGTTCTTCCCCAAGTTATAAAACAGGGATTGTGGAGGGTGGGATGGATATTGTAGGTTTCCAGTAGTCACTGGTAGTTCCTATCTAGCGTATCTCTCACGCTATCACTCAACCCTTAACCCAAAGTACTTAAATCCTAACTCGGTACTTCCTAAGCTCGGTAATTCAGTCATCAGAGCGATACTTCGCTCTGATACCACTTTTTGTAACACCCCATCCAACATTTACATACTTACAATAAACTGCAGCGGAAATACAAACCTCTTCACATTACTTAACTCGTTGGTGTTACACGCCGTTAGCCACCCACGTGGCTAACAAGGCTAATCCATATACATTGTACCGGTCTGATGGGCTAAATTCCCGAGCAACTATACATTAGTATCCCTTTCCATTAACAACAACAACAACATACACCTTATCAACTATACCGAGTATTTATAAACTGGTGCCGACAACAATTTCGGTCTTACTACACCTACTGTATACATACACTTAAAAGTTTACCCATGTACAATGACTACCCGTCCTACTCTCGAACGGCTTCCAGCACTTCGTACCTGAAATAGGAAAAGAAGAGAAAGGGTGGCCCCCAAGGGGCTCAGCACCTTTGCTGGTATGGTAATCCCGCAGCCCACATGCTACCGGGCCACGCACAACTAATTGTCATCTTAGCATGCAGTTGATTATTTTTAAATCATGCATGCAACTGTAAACACACAACACATAATCATTTCGCCTCAACGGGCTCAACAAACGGATAATATATCCTTACTTAATAAGTCACTCATGGTATTCATCATCCCTAGAGTGTTCCTCCTCTAAGGGAGCTACTTCCTTAATAGACGACACATACCCTTAAATCGGGTTATCCTTAAACGCCTCTTATCACAAACTGGGAATCATATCCATGATCCACACACTCCACATTATACAACCTACAACATACTCTACATACAACACTTAACAACACTTTGCACGTTTCCACGTGCACAACATAATACCGCAATAGATATTGCATCACAGCAAAAATACATAACATAACGGGAGTGGTTCTCTTAGGAACCAACCCAAACATTGTTTATACACTGGTGAGCCTAGAGAATGTTGCCAGTCTCATGATAAGCTCGTTATACACTAACAACAACACTCATTACCGTCCTAATAATTGGACGAGTAACTTAAGTTAAGGCGGTTCGGGTTTGGAGGCCCGAACACACCACACAAACACATGTTCCCCCTAAACCGATCATAAGTCAGAATAGCTAAGCTTTGGAGTAAGCTAATGGGAGATTATAACCCGTGAGGGAAACAACCATAACAAAGAGAAGGGTAAGGCTAGGAAGGATACCCTCTCCCAAACAACGCGCGACCGGCCAAACCGGATTCCTCACTACTGTTAGTACATACTTACTTTAGATATTAGTTAGAACCCCACTATGGAGCCTATCACACTACAACACATACAGTATTACAACTGGGTTAAACATACAAGGGAGATCCCTACATTCACAAACACATATCACACAATTAACACACGCATAGCCGTGGTTAGAACGTCCCATGGTTCGGGTCGTTTACTCCAAATACCGAACTCTCATGTGATCCTAGACTCAGATAACTAAGGTTAACACTTCCGAGGTTAAATGGTATCGGAGTTGAACACGCCACATATATGAATTACTGTAAACTCATTACATGTTTTATCTTACAACGTGGCAAACATACAGAAAAACACATTGGCATACAAGCCGGTGTAATCCGGTAGGACACAGGTTGCAAGAAAACCATACCTGTCACCGGAGTCCACTTTACCACGTCCACTTATGTTCCTCGAGCAATTCTCGAACAACTGTTAACATCACATGTGTTTTTATTAACATTGGGGTAACATGTTTGTTTAAAGTCTAACGCTTATAACTTTTCCCGTTAACTTAGTTACATAACTTTACATTTCAACTTGTTTTACTTTTACATTTTGATACTACTTTTCACCCACTTAATTACCATTAAAACTCACTTATCATGTCCTTAACAACCTTATAACATCATTACCTATCAATCCCCATCATTACACATCATTTCTATACCTTAAAACAACAATTTTGGTCCATACAGTGGCCTGTCCGAACTTGTGTCCGAACTTCCAAGTTCGGACGCAAGCCGCGACCTAATACTGAAAATTATACACACGTCCGAACTTGTGTCCGGACTTCCCAAGTTCGGACACAGTTCGAGAGTAAATCCCAGATAGAAACAGTGACGTCCGAACTTGTGTCCGGACTTCCCAAGTTCGGACACAGTTCGAGAATGAGAAAATCCTTTACCCAACAGAGCCTGTCCGAACTTCCATGTCCGGACGGAAGTTCGGACACGGCAAAATGCTCAACTTCTACACCTTTAAACACTTAGCCAATTCCTCCAAACTTCTCCTAAAGTCTCATAATGCTTCCTAACACCATTTGGCACATCAAACACACCTTTAGCCATGTGCTAAACTCTTTAAATCACTCACCAAAACCATCTTATCATTCACAAGTTTCTTACAAAATTCCTAGCACTTAGGATGTTTTCTCCTTAAGATTTCTAAGTGGTAGTTCACCAATAATGACCACTACACCAAGGTGTTTCCTCTACACCTTAATATCATCTCTCAACTCCTTTTCTTACTAACTAAATCTCCTTGTTACAACTCCTTGAATTTTTTCTCAAAACCTTACTTAAACATCATTCTCCTTATTCATCAACATCACCCAAACCTTAAACAACTTCTTCAAGACTTTTCAATACACTCTCAAAACACACATTGAATTCCTAGAACTTCCAAGATAACACCTAAATCCTTGCATCACTCTAAATCACCTTAACACATGTTTTCTTCTCAAGTAAACATTTATTCACCTATAACACTTCCTAGTTCACCAAAACCACTTAAAACACTTAGAACTTCTCACACATTTTTCCCAAATTTGGCCATAGCTTCTCTTGTATATACTCACATCCAAACACTTAGGTTTTTACCTTATTCCATTCAAAACACCTAAAATCCATCAAACACATTTTATACACAAACTTCACACATTAAGCACTACATCACAATATAGTGCATAACTTAAATTGCTTGGCACTTAGGCCCTTAAATAACATGGCTCTTAGGCCCTTAAATAACATAAACCATAAACACTGAATTTCCCACATAAGTATGCCTTTGACCTGCAAATACATACACCAATACATATGTTCTTTTACTAGTCTCCTTGAGAGCATTTTACTAGCTCATTTGCCATTGGCTCCTTAGGTATTTTATTAAGCAAATCAAGCTCATTTTCCTAAGGCATTTAAACTACATTGAGATAGTTTGTTTACCTCTTTTCCTCTCAAACTTCTTCTTGTTTCCTTGTAAAACCGGTGGGGTGTTTGGTTGTTTGTCAACTTCTAAACAATGTACAAATAATAGAATGAGTATTCAAGCATTATGCTTCATCTCATTGTAAACCCTAGTTACACATATTGTTTTAACACATTAAGGTAATTGTTTTACCTTGGAATTGGAAGAGAACTTGAACAAGTATCAAGAGAGGACTCCTCCTAGCCCTTGGAAGATTCAAATGAAGCTAAAACAAGCAAGGTAAATACACCATGGTGAGGTGAATTTTCGGTCAACATGAAAACATGGAGGAAACATGGATTTTCTTTGAGTTTCCTTACCTAGAAGCAAAGGAGAGCAATAATGTGTAGAAACACAAGCTCAAGCTCCATCAATGGTGATTCTCCATGGCACCAAAATTGAGCTCTTGAAGATTTGAAAAGGTAGAGTAGTAGAAGTAGAGCTTGACCTAACTAAGACAAATATGGTCTTAGAATTTGATTTGGAGCATGGAGTTGGATTTGGCAAGGAAATGAAGATGGAGAAGAGAGGGCTGTTGCAAATCGTAAATGGAGGAAAGGAGAAGGTGAAGAACCGTGTGAAATGAAAGAAGAGAAGGAAATGAGAAGATGAGTTTGCTTTTTGGAGATATTTATGTTATAAAGCAAAATAGTACTTTACTTTAAGTTTTACTTTACTTATTTGATTTCTTTTACAACTTGGTGACTCACTACTACAAAAACCGGCCACCATTTAGTTAGAAGGGTAATATAGTCTTTATTGACTCATTTAATTACTTATAACATCATATGTTACAAACTAGCTTATAAAAATCACTATTCACAAACTAAGGCACATAGAAGTGAAATTTTTGATTTCCCATTAATATAGCCACCCAAATGTGATACTATATAGTACACTGTTAATTAAAGAGTAATGATGGACATTTAGCCATTCAAAACTCATTTACAAGACAATTTTTCAAAAACGTGCTTTAAGACTCCTTAAAGCACTTTTTGTGTTTTAACTTGTTTTCAAGCTAGGTTTTCTTTGGTAATTGATTTAATATGTTCATTAACATATTTATAAGGTATAGGTATGACCATTAGGTCTTATACAAATTTATCCCAAGCTTAGAGCACATTTTTGCTCTTATTGACTTTAAGGTATCTTCTTGTGTTTTATTTGGTTTAACTGTCCACCAAAGTTTCCTAAGGACTTATTTAGCCTTATTAAATCATAATTAAATGTTATCCAGTCTTGGTAGGCTCTTTGGGTCCTAACCAAGTTCACTCATAGCTTAGAGCATGTTTTTGCTCAAACTGTGTCTTAATGCTTTATTGCATTTATTATGGTTTAAATTGTTCACTGATGTTACTAAGGCACTTTTTAGCCTTTACATACCATAATTTGATATTTAAACCACATATCAAGGTTTGGGGTATTTCACCCCACGTATGCATACCTGTAGTGTGCGAAACACGGGAATTAGTCAGCTCCGTTCTACGGACCATCAGTAAGTTCAAACCAGAACAACTGGACACCTCAGACAATTCAGCATAAAGGAACTCAGAAAACCCATCTGAAGATAAGGAGTAAGAACTAGAAAGTGCAAAGAGCACAGACTAATAAGTATAGACGTTGGATATGTCTCAAAGACATCAAGAGAATATATGACAGCTGGAAAGTATATCCAGCCTAACACAGTAAGGCAACTGCCTAAACGTGAACACCACAATGCTCGACAAACGGGACAGAACTCCCAAGAACAATCACAAGATTACCATAAAGTAAAATCCACCATTGAAGAGAATATTAAACCTAGTCTCAAGCGCTAGGAGGAAGTATAAACGGTCTACCCAACGACGGGAGACGTTATAAACCTAAAGGTAATAGCTTAGTACAATACCATAAGACGGTATAGAGGACAACACATGTTATGAACATTAGCCGGATGCAACGGCATAACTACCAACACCCAGGAGCGATCCTTAAAGGGTGTCTGCGTTAACAACAGTTGAACAAGCGTAATGATATTAGCACGGGAGCTAAAACGAACACTCGGTTAGGACACCGAAGGGATTTCACTTAACAGGAAATACCCTAGGGTACTGAGAGGCACCTATTAATACCATTTTGCCTAAAGGGCCTCCTATGAACGGAAGCATGATGTCACGACTTGCCATGGAGCCCAGTAATATCTCCATCCTGTGATGGTATACAAGGAGTGGAAACAGGTATAAGCAGCCTGCAAAGAGCATAGCTCGCAGCAATACGGCTTAAAAGCCATCAACCAACTATGTTATGTAAACCTTAATGGTTGCATAACCCACACCAATTGAGAGCAAGACTTGCAAGAGATATTATCTCATACGACAAGAAATCAACAACTGGACCATTGGTTCAAACCCAACATCCGAGTGGCTTGGAGTAATGGCCATCTCAGTGTCACTGTCACTAGAGCACCAGCCTAGTATACAGTTGACGGAGTTTAATTACCCCTCACACCTTCGGTAACAATAATAACACAGAGGCATAAGAATCAGGATAATGCCAACATTGGCCTAGTCCATATTTGGACACTACGAGAAACCCAAGGGAAGGTACCCTCGTTAACCGAAAACCACCAATGCGGTGATGATGAGAACCCTTAGAAAAGGCTTCCATCTACTATAACAATAAATCCTACGCAATAGATATTGCCAAGGGGTGATGGAATAAGGAAATGAGATTTCCAAACCATTACGACATAAGGAGTAAGCATACCCCATATGCACCTAAGCATGTGTGAACCATTGTATAAACACCAACATGGTGAACCTCGTTATGAGATCTATGAGTGGAAACAAACCTCTCAACAAGAACTTCATATATCAATGATAGAACGGGACCAGAAAACCCTCGAAGTTTCTTGGGATGTCCCGGTGATGTACATACAAAGTAAGACTACACAGCTGGAGCCTATAACAAGTGCTCGGCACTGGGAAAACAATAGTTGTCACAAACAATCAATGTGAGTGCACATTGCACACCACGAATGACCAACGCTCAAGAGAGCTTGCAACCCGATAAACCACTTCATCTTTGGTCAACCACGTTAGTTGGCAACTAAATCATGAATGAGGAAGTATTGTGAGGTAAGCTAACCTACACATGAAACCTAAGTTGAATAGGACATCCCCACATTGGGAAGATAATAAAATTGCGGTATGCTACGACAACCGTCATACACATGAACACAGGAAACTCCTAGTGTATTTACACCATAAGGAAATGATGCCAATGACAATGGCAATAAGTAAAGAGGAACTACCACAGTAACAGAAACAGTAAAAACGATGTTGTACAATGAGTAAGAATACGGTGCACAACAAGCGACCGCTATGAGGAAGTAGCAGATAATGACACGGAGCATAAGTATGGGAGGACAGGCAGGAATATTCTTTCCTATCACATAAGTGACTTACTGCCAAGCGTTTACGCCTCTACACTCTGTATGACTGAGTGTTTTGGTATCGCACTTGTGCAGCTAATGATCTAATGGGGTAGTTAGGGATATGGAAAATGTAAACCGTAGTAGACCTTTCTTTTCACCAACAAACATGGCCTATGCCAGTCAAGCAAGCTTAGCAACAAACCGTGCCGCCTAAGGCCAAAGAAGCATGAAGAGTGTGAAACACACTAACACTCACAAATGTGAATTCCAATGGAATAAAAGGTGAAATGAGACTTAAGGAAGTCACTAGGACCGACGCATATCAATGCAAGGTCATACAAGTAAAGAACACTTGTACTAAACCAGGAGAACTGGTATGATTCAGAAGCTATTGACAATAGAGGAAGCACTACAACTAAATAGTGACTTAACCTTGCCCGACAATAAGTCGGAGGAACCTATGGATAATCATGGGAGTACAAATAGTATACATAATAGATTACCAGAGAGCTGGTTACAATCTCAAACTCAGTGAGTTCAAACACGGTAAAAGAACATCACAATTATTAGTAAACCTTGTTCCCACAACAAAGGGATAAAAAGGCGATGAGTAACACATCTAGAATAACCAAAGAGTGAATTAAGCACTAAGGTTATCAGGGTTGCGCAGCAGAAGCTGGTGGGCCCTAGCCAAGAAAGGTGATAAACCCAGTAAGTATGAGAGATGGGCTATTAATGCCTTAAAGGGTAATAGGCTAGAACCGAATTGATAATGAGTTAAACAAACTCATAAGGAAATTCATGGTCTAAGGACTAAACCATTAGTACGGTTAAGACCCTTTGACCAGAGTACAGTAATAATAAACAGTAATGAAGCTAAAATGCTTCGGATTGCCCAAATCGAGTACACCAATGTTCAATAAAAACATATGGTAGATTACGTGGGCGTAATCCCTTTTAGGGGGGGTAGAGCGAAAACCGCTTAATGTAAGTTTTGTGAATAAAAAACATAAACCGTAATGTGCATAGCACAAATGAGAATCAAATTGATGATTGATACTATGTTAAATAACATAAGTACTCATTCATATTGTAATTATGGTAACTAGGAATTAGATATGCAAATACCATAGGATGAATATACCCATCTGGTAACACCAGTGTAGGAGTATTGGTAAAGAAGAGTAATGAGTAGTGGACGGAACTCCACAAGTATTGTAGCCTTTGAAGAAGTAGTACGAAATGAATGAGAGTAGTAGACGAATGAAGTTTATGAATAGTGGAACCGTAGGTAAATTAATTGAAGCAAATTGAAGACAACTAAATCTCAAAGGTATAATATTCCTTAGTTAGAATATTGGAGATGATGGTGAGTAATGGATGGAAGTAGTGAAGGTCGATGAAATGAGTATTTAGGTATTGAATCTTGAAGCAAGTATTTGGAAGCAGAGTGAGGATGATTGATGGACTGAATTCCATCCTTTGGAGATGTGTGAATTTGTAATCATGACTAGGAAGAGTAAAAAGATAGAAAATTGAAATAATAAACTATCTGGTTGTTTGAAACTGATGTGGGAAGTCGAACTTGATCTTGATCAGATCGAGGGAAACCGAACACAAATTGGGGTGGAAAGATAGTTCAACACTGATGCTGATCACATCAGGGTCGAACGATTCTTGAAGCTCCCCTTAAGTGGTCACAAGAATCACATAAGATAGAAGTAATGAATGTAAATTGGAATTTTGGAGTTGTATGTTTCAGAAAATTTTTAATTGGTAGTGGTGAAAGAATCTCCTTTAGTATGGAGAATGAGGATCTGCTAGAAGTGTGTACCGAAGAAGGTAGTAGTGTAGTATGTTGTATTATTCCAAGGGCAACAGGACATAGAGGAGTCCTGTGTCGAGATGACCTGAGTGCCTGCGGGATTGTAATGTGTATTGCATCGCCTTGGGAATAGCTTTGCATTGTATGTATGAATAAATTTAGTAATGAGGAACCGGATGGTCGGAAGTAATACGGATTGGAGGAATTGTTGTATATTGGTATGGTATGGTATGTAAGAACCTTGAGGAATAGATTGAGAATTATAAGAAGGAAGAATGTATGGCTTGGGCATTGAACAAGTATGAATGAGTAAGTATAGTAATCCCATAACCTCGAACAACTTTGAGGATAAAGTTCTTAAGGGGGGTAGATTGAAATACCTGAAATTAATTATAGGGATTAAAATTAATCAAATACGTATTTGAGAGCCTAATGACTACGTAATATTGGTAAGGAAGAATAAATCCAAAAGAAATAAAGAAACGCTTAAAAAGCGAAAAACGCTAAATAAGCGTTAAATAACCATAGGAGGTATGAGACCTCGGTTAGCGTATTATACGGATCCTAAAGGTTTAATAAGACCTAAATAATATAAGGGAACAACTCCCGAAGAAAACGGATCCAAATAACGCATTAAAACGCTAATAGAGCTTTAGCGCACGTTTTTCGAGAAAACCCGAAAACATGACTTTAAATGGTCAAACGGACCCGTAAAAATTATAAATCATTAAATAATAATTATTAAGCATTTATGGAAGCTTAATAACCAATAAAATAAAGAAACGAGAAAATTCCGGAAAACGGGCCCGGTTGGTGAATAGTACCGAAACCGGGAAAATAACGAGCGTTTCCTGTAAAAGACGAAAAACGCTCCAGCTTAAATTATATGTGGGGCCGGTTTTATTTATGAGAGCAGCCCTCACACACACACAAGTAATAAAGAAAGAAGAAGAAGAAGAAGAAAGAAGAAAGGAAAAGAATACAAAAAGCAAAAAGGACACTCTCTTTCCTCACTTTTCTTTACTCTCCCCTATTCTTCCTCCTTCCACCGATTTTGCCTCCCTCTCTCTGGTTTTGGGCGATTTCATGAAGCTCCACAAGCCTCCCATGGCTTCTCTTCTTTCTCCTCATGCTCTAGCTCCATTTGAGCTCCAATCACAAAAATAATTACATATTTGTAATCCCCTCATCATCCTCTACACTTCTCTCTTTTCAAAATTCAAAAATGAGGAAGTTCATCTCCATGGGTTTTCCCCATTCAAAGAGAAAATAGCATCAATGGGTAGCTTGGAGTCTCCTCTCTCCATTAAGGTAAAAATCTCCATGAAAACCTTAAGTTTTCTTCATTTCCTTTGGTAGCCAATTTTTGCCCATTATAATGCCTTGTTTTCTCTCTCTCTCTTTTGAGCATAATATCAACCTTGCAATGGTGGTGGATTCACCTTCTTGAACCAAGGGCTAAAACCCCTCCTAAAACACTCCAAAGGTAAACCTTAGAATTTGCATTTTTAAACACCTCAATGAATTGGTGTTAACTTAAGGGTTAGTATATTAATTGTAGTTGTTTTGTGTTCATTGGGTGATGGGAATGGAGTTTGGCAACTCCATTCCCCACATGGCCGATTTGGGCAAGAAAGAAAGAAGAGGAGAATTGGAAAAGGAATGAAGGAATTGTAAGCCCAAGGTAAGAGCTCTTTACTAATGTTGGTTTTAATGCATTAGACTAATGGGAATGGGTAAAATATTTAAAGAACCCAAAACCTTGTGCTAGTATTGAGGATTGTGAAGTTTGAGCATTTAAGAGCAAGTATTTGAGTTGTAGGCTTTGGAGCCAAATGTGATGTGTATGTGTATTGGAGTTGTGGATTGAGAAAGTATTGATGAATTTATACTTGTATGTGTGCTGGTAGAACCCTTGTGGTTTGTCTAGAATAGGGATGAATTTGATGAGAAAGTACATATGTGGATAAGTAAGAAATGTAGATGGACTATGGCAAAGTTTTGGTAGGAATATGTACGTGTATGGAAGGCTTGGTGAATGGGAAAACCAAGGTGTGTATTGGAGTTAGTAGAGATGTTTGGTAGCTATGGAATGGTAGTTGTAGTATGAGGAATAAGAAGGTAAAAATCTGTAGCAAAGAGGTATCAAAATGTATTGTAGAACTAGGAAGAAATTGTGTGCAAGAATTGGTAAGAAGAGAGTTAGACTTGGGTATAGGTAGTGTAAGGGCTTGGAAATGAATTGGCATGGTAAGGTGAGGTATTTGGAATGCAAGGAATGGCATTGGTTGAGAAAGTAATGGATGGTAGAATGGAACTTGAAAATCTGTAGCATAAGAGGAATGAAAGCCATTGTAAGTGTTGTGATGAAGTGAGAAAAATTGTGTATGTGGATGTAGGAATGAGTAAGGAATGTGAGGGATGAACTAAGGCAACTTTTAGGGCCTAAGTAGTGGTTAAAACATGCGGGATTACATGTAGGAAGATTGGGGAAGTAATGGGTAAGAAGAAGAACTGAACACAGAAATAAAATTGCAAATACTGGACTAGACCGACCTTGGGACCGAACTTGCAAGGTCGGTCGAGCCCAGAATTACAAAGACGGAAAACCTTCTGGAATGGACCGACCTTGGGACCGGACTTGCAAGGTCGGTCGGACCAGAAAATTTCCCCGTCTGAAACCTTCTGGAATGGACCGACCTTGAGACCGGACTTGCAAGGTCGGTCAGCCAGAAAAATTCCCGTAATGAAAGCTACTGGAATGGACCGACCTTGCGACCGGACATGCAAGGTCGGTTGGACTAAAACTGAAATACCCCAAACATTAATATGTTAATTAATTATGTAATTATGATTTTATAAGGCTAATTAAGTCCTTAAGATCATTGGTGAACAAATGAAAACCAAAAAGAAAAAGAAAATGCGTAAAAGTCACAAAACGTGAAAACGCGTATTTAATTATTTTAGGAGGTACATAACCTTCATTACGGTTATAAATATATTTTATACCTTAATTACACACTAAGAACATGTGGGAAAAATTCCGGAAGAAAACGGATCCAAACAATGCGTTAAAACGCTAACAGAGTCTTAAAGCGCGTTTTTCGAGAAAATCCGAAAACGTGACTTTAAACAGTTAAATGACCCTGTAAAAATAATAGTTGATTATGTAAAATAATTAAACATTAATGGGAGTTTAATAACCATTAAAATTAAAGGAATGAGAAAATTCCGGAAAACGGTCCCGGTTAGTGAATAGTGCTAAACCGGGTAAATAAACGAGCGTTTTCTGTTAAAGGACGAAAAACGCTCCAGCGTGTTTACAGTGGTGGGCCGGTTGTATTAATGTAAACAGCTCACTCACATGAGACTAGTTAACTAATAAATAAAGTCAAAAAATAGAAACACCACTTATACCCCCACACTCTCTCTCTCCTTCCTTATTTTCTTTTTCTCTCTCTCTCTCCTCTCTTTCCTCTCCCCTCCACCGGTTTCCCTTCTCCCTCTCTGCTGGTTGAACGTTTTTGAAGCCTCCCATGGCTACTCCATGTTCAACCTCATGCCCAAGCTCCATTTGAGCTCCAAATCAAAAATAAATCACATATTCTTCTTCCTCTCATCTTCCTCTATCATCCTCTCTTTTCGAAATTCCAAAAGGATGAAGTTGACCTCCATGGGTTTTCCCCATTTGAAGAGAAAATGGCACCAATGTGAAGCTTGGAGTCTCCTCTTTCTTCTAAGGTAAAAATTTCCAAGAAAAAGTCATTTCCTCTTCATCTCTTGGTGTAATCGATTTTTCACCATTATTGATACCTTGTTTTTCTCCTTGTTCTTGAGCTCCAAATTAATCCTTCAATGGTGGAGTAATCCCCTTCTTGATTCAAGGGTGAGAATCCCTCTTAAAAGCTTCAAAAAGGTAAACCCTAGCTTGTGTTCTAAGCCCCTTTGATTTAATTGAGTTTTCTAAGGGTTTAGATAATTGATTGAGTATGTTTTGTGTTCTTGGATGTTGGGATGGAGTTTGGAAACTCCATACCCTCTTAACCGATTTTGGAGAAGATGAGGAGCAAGAGGAGAATTAAGGAGACTTGTGAAATTAAGGTAAGAAATTCACCTTAAACCTTGTCTATAATTGTTTAAGTGTTGGGATGGGTAAACAAATTAATGAACCCAAATTGTGGATTAAAATATGTGTAGTAATGTGTTTAGTTTGTTTTGGAGAGGTTTGTGAATTAATGTTGAGTTGAGGGCCTTAAGAGCCAAATATTGTGAGTTTGTGATTGATAAAGGTGGTTATTGAAGTTGTGGAGTTTATGGTGATTATGTTGTTGTGATGGGATTTGAGGATTTGTTATCTGCTGTTAGGACCCTTGTAAGGGTGTGGCTAGATTAGGAATGAGAAGGTTGAAAATTGATGATTTGGATGTGTAAGGTTTATGGGCAGGTTATGGCAAAATTTTAATGGAAAACGAGTGTGTGATGAGGGTTTGATGGATGAGAGACTTTAGGTGTTTAATTGGGTTGAATGTTGAGAGAGTGCAAGATTTATAGCAAATGGTGCTTGGTAACTTGAGATTTCAAGGAAAAGAATGGGTGTGTGTAGCTTGTGAAACGAGGAGTTAGTGTAGGTTTATTAGAAGTGCAATTCTGGGTAGAAATCGCCACTTTTAACTAAGTTTTTTGGGTACCTCCGAACTTCCGTCCGGACTTGGAAGTTCGGACATGCCCCGTCGCGCTAAAATTTTTCTGAGTTTTAAGTTGTGTCCGAACTTCCGTCCGAACTTGGAAGTTCAGACACTCGAAAATGTTCCCAGGTTATTTTGCTTCGACTTGTGTCCGACCTTCGATGTCCGGACACAAGTTCGGACGCCTGTAAGTTTTCCTCAGATTTGGCCTCGACTTGTGTCCGAACTTGGAAGCTCGGACACAAGTTCGGACAGCTAGAAATTTTCTTTGGATTTTTCCTCGGCTTGGGTCAGAACTTCAAAGCTCGGACACAAGTTCGGACATTCGTCAGTTTTCACCCATTTGAGTCTCGACTTGCGTCCGAACTTCGGAAGCTCGAACACAAGTTCGGACATAGTGTAATTTTGAGCAAAAATCTTGTTTAAGGGTAGGAAATGGTACCCAATGATGGGGATTGGTGAGTAAGGATGTTATAAGGTTGTTAAGGGCATGTTAAGTAAGTTATAACAGCAATTGAGTGGTGAGGAGTTGTAATAAAAATGTGAAAGCAAAACAAGTTAAAAATGTAAAGTTATAAACTACTGAACGGGGTTAACCATGGGCGCATTAGTCGTTAAATAATTACATTACCCCGATGTTAATAAAGATAGTTATAAGGTTACCAGTTGTTCAAAGAGTTTTCGAAGAACATGTGATGGCACGTTAGAGTGAACCTTCGGTGACAGGTATGGTTTTCTTGCAACCTGTGTCCTACCGGATTACACCGGCTTGTATGCCAATGTGTTTTTCTGTGTGTTTGCCACCTTGCAAGATAAAGCATGAAATGAGTTTATAGTAATTCATTATTGTGGCGTAATTAATTCCGATACCGCTTAACCCTAAATATGTGTTAAATAATAGTTAACCGACCTTAGGTTCACATAAAAGATCGGTATTCGGAATAAACGTCCCAACCCACGGGAACGTTCTAACTACGGCTATCCGTGCGTTAGTGTATGTTGTGACTATGTGTGATGTATGTGACTTTGTTTAGTATGTTGTTGTTGTCGGATACTGTTATCCATGTTGTTAAAAAGGGATGTGACTTCCCTTATGTGTCTAACCGAGGTAGTAACACTAAGTAATGTATGTATGTGATAAGTTCCATGAAGGAACCTTAACTAATAAGTATATGTTATGTATGGTGAGGAATCCGGTCGTTCCGGTCGCGCGTATTGTTTGGGAGTTGATGTATATATGTGAATTAACTCCCATCTTGTTATGTTAGGGTTGCATATCCTTTTGGATGTTCGACCTCCCACTAGCTTAGCCAAAGCTTACCTACCCAACTTCCAATCGGGTTAGGGGGAAATCATGTGTAATGTTGGTAGGGTGTTGATGCCTAAGTTCGCTTCGACTCCCTCTTTATTATGTTACGGTTGTTTTCCTCCTTGAATTACAACCACCCACAAGCTTAACCAAGGCTTACCTACCTCATCATTATTGGAGCTAGGGGAAATTGTGCAAGGTGTGATCGGTCCTATATGAGGCCGCCACACCTAAGTAAAGAAAATGTATGTATGTTGTGCTCGGGCTTCTATCACCCTGGCACTCCCTAAGTAAAGTTTATGTTCTCTAAGAAGAATGGAACTAAGTTGTGTGTATGTTATCAAGTGAAGTGTATGGTTATGTTGTGCGTGCTAATCTTGTGTTTGTGTCCTACTAATGGATGTTTGCTTTTAAGCATGAAGTATGTGTGTAGTTGTGTATGTTTAAATAAAATCAATCGCATACTAAGACGACAATTAGTTGTGCGTGGCCCGGTAGCATGCGGGCTGCGGGATTACCATACCAGCAAAGGTGCTGAGCCCCTTGGGGGCCACCCTTTTCTTCCTTTTCTATTTCAGGTACAAGGAGCTGGAAGCCGTTCGAGAGTAGGACGGGGTAGTTATTTGTACGTGGTAGTCATGAGAATTGTGGATGTATTGTAGGTGTAGTAAGACCGAATTTGTATCGGCATTAGTTGGAAGATACTCGGTACAGTTGTAATGTAAGTGTATAATGAATGTTGAACATGGAACGGGATTAATGTGTAGTTGCTCGGGAGTTTAGTCCATCAGACCGGTACAATGTATGTATGTTAGCCTTGTTAGCCACGTGGGTGGCTAACGGCGTGTAACACCAAGGAGTTAAGTTATGTTGTGAGTTGTGATTTCCGCTGCAAGGTGCTGTTAAGTGTGTTGTTAGTAGTTGGGGTGTTACAAAAACTTTCACTATAACGTAACCTACTGGAATGGACCGACCTTGGGACCGGACATGCAAGGTCGGTCGACTCCAGAATGTCGAAACCAAAACTCACTGGGATGGACCGACCTTGGGACCGGACATGCAAGGTCGGTCGGCCCTGTAATTTTCCAGCGTATTACCCTACTGACTTCGACCGACCTTGGGTCCGACCCTGGGTAAGGTCGGTCGAGTAAAAAAAAAACTATAATAATAATATGATTATAGTTACCATATGTATATATATATATGTCTATGTACATATGTATATGTATGAGTAGTAGTACATTATTAATGTGAACAAAAGGTAAGGAAGTACATATATTAGTAAGAGAACAAGTTTAAGGAAGTAGTGAGTATAGGAACCTTAAGTAAACCAAAGTAATGAGATAACGGGGTAAGTATGGGAGTAGTAATTATGTATGGATTGTAATGCTTAGTATTGATTGAACCATTTGACATGTAGTCATTGGTTCGAGAAAAAGAATCGAGGAATAAGAGTGAACCAAGGGAACAAGGGAACACCCGATAAGTGAATCAACGGTGAAAGGTATGATTTCTTCATGCTCTGTATCCTAACTTGGTTACCCCGATTTGTGTGCTTATGTGATCACCAATAAGATAATTGCACGAATCAGACTTATATTGCACTTAGCTGTGTTTGAACTATTTTGGTTCATGTATATCTTCTTGAACATTTAGTTTGTATAATTCATGAAATGTATGAATGGAAATGAAGAGTATGTGTAAGTAATGTGTACTGGTGTATTGTATGGATGTATGGAAATGAAGTACTGACTTCTACTAATTCCTAACAATCTAACTCCTGACATGAGTAATGAGTAAATGGAAAGAGTAGAAGTCCGATATAATTTCGGCCACGTGTGAGGATAAGGAAACACAAGAGGTTGGATCCGAATCCTGGCTGTAATCTTCTCCTTGAACCAATTCCCTTGAATGGGTAGCATCCTGGATTAGTGGGCCACCCTAAAGCCCGGTGGTGGGATGTAGTAATCCCTGCCCGGAGGTCATACCGACTTGACTTGAGTAAAGTAAGTAAGTAAGTAAGTAAGAAGTAAGTATTGTATGTGTATCGGGTTGACTATTGTAAGTCATCGACCTTGAGTAATTGAGTATTGAACACCCGACTAACCCGGGTGTGTAAAGAAGCTAACAAGCCTTATGTGTGAATTGGAGGAGGGTATCTCCGTATTGCGTATTGAGTATGTAATGTGTATGTATTGTGTATGTGTATTCTGGAAGATGGTAAGTAAGTGTTGGTTGACTCGTATTGTCTTCCAAGCATGTATTGTACTGTGCGTATGTATGTAAACAATGTGTAGTATTTTTGTAATGTGAAGGAAGTATGTATGTATGCAATCCTCGCGTAAAGTATTGAGGTATTATGTATAAAAGCATGTGTGCATGTATGTATGAATAAAATGAACTACATGCATTCGACCAAGTGGTCGGCGTACCCTCGCTAGTACGCGGGGTATGCGGTTATCATATGCAGCGAAAGCAGACCCCCTAGGGGGAACGTTTTTAGTGTGCAGGTACCCGAAAGGAATATGGTCAAGGTAAGAGACCGGTGGCACACCCCTGTATATAGAAGCAAGTAGCTTGTGAGGAATGGGTGGTGGATAGACTCTTAGTGAGGAAGTATGTATTAGGAAGAAGTATCGTATTTGTATTTGGAACTTAGTAAACTCGGTACGTGTAGTGTATTATCTTGTATTGAACTATGGAGTATTGTATTGAATGAAGTATTGTAGTACTCAGTAAGTAATGGGAGTATGTATTGTTTTCGTGTAATACTCGGAGATTCCGGTCCATCAGACCGATGCTGCATGTAGAAGTAATAGCCTTGTTAGTCACGTGGATGACTAACGACATTGTATCACCCACTATATGTAAGTATGTATCCGCTGCGTGACTCCGAAAGCATGAGAAGAATGGACGTCAGTGATTGTATTAATGGTAGGGGTGTTACAGATACCACTTTTGTAACACCCCTCTCCATAATCACATAATAATCTCTCACGTAGCAATAAATAAAACGTCTTACAGCGGAAGAATTAATAACAATAACAATACTCACTCGGGTGTCACCGGCCATTACTCGCCCATGCGAGCAACGAAGCCAAACTACATCCAACTTCCAACATAAACAAACTACTAACCGCTTTGAAAACGAGAAAACTCCTATACATCATACTAAGTCCATAAACATAAACATCGACAAGTGAGCGTCTACCCAAATCCCATATATACATAACTTGTACCATAATACATTTACCAGTCTGTCATCGCTATACAAATAAATCCCCTGTGCGGTAATCAAATAAACTTTAATTACCCTGTTCCCGCACTTCGGCTTCGGCGATAATCAACAACCTGCATATGGTGTAGTATCAGCGATAGACGCTGAGTATGCCGGGCCTGGACCCTAATGGTCACTTAGTCATTTTAACCATCTTATTATTAGATTGGTTTCATGCTCTTCCATTTTACAGTTATAATCAATACTGTAATATACATGTATAATATACATAATCCTCCATCCAAACATTCATAACACAAAACCATCCATCCAATTCAAACAGTCATAAACATCACCAACAACAATTGAATATCGAACGTATCGAAATAATAGCAGTATAATGTACAATGTACAATCGCCGTAGCGTACAGTTTCCATAGTTAATTTAATTTGGCCTTTAAGGCCCCATCCATCCAAACCATGTTTAATTAATACCAGTTGGGCGTCATGTTAAGACAACCCGATAACCTCACCATGGACAGTAGTCCTCCCGTACACACAAAGGTGCTCATTTCGCCAGAGGTCCGGAGGCCCCTAACTATTCTCTTTTGTCTCGTAAGACGTCCATATAAAAGGCCGTAGCCACCTGACCCACGATCCAAATAGGGCTCGTTGGGTATAAACCTGGAGCGGAATCCAATCGGAAACCCCTCAGTGATCACAAATGCGCAACCAAGTAGTTCGTAAACTACCGGGATTCCTCACCTCATCATTCATACCATCTCTCTCTCATAATGTTTAAGATATGCTCTTAGTCTTATGAGAATATAATTTATTAGTTAGCTGCCCAATGGGTCTCACGCATACCTAGAAAATCTAGGTTATATTCATGTTCGAGATTCATGCTCTAGAGACCGACAATGTCGTGACTCGTTCCTAAGTGTTTTACTTAGGTTGCCATATACTTAATATTAATACTATGGTATTATATCAAGTAACTTGTCATCACAATAACGTATATGTATGTTTATATAAGTCGATCTATAGTCGACGTAGTGTTAATCCCGTAGGACGCTCGTGCATAAAATAATTAATGCAGTAGCACACAATCACATACATGTATCCAAAACATATAACACACAAGTGATATCAACCAAATCTAAGCCCAAGGAAATCCTTAGGACAACCCGGATCAAACCCCTTTACATACAGTTCACCAAGACCTAGGATGCGCAGTGTAGACCACTAGCTAGCTCTCGTCTGAAGTATGATCTAAACGGTAATAAACTATAAGTCAGTCTCCATGACTAACTACATCATCCGTATTTCCGAATAACAAGTAACCCCGACAGTTCATCCCCGGATTTCCTACTGTTATTTGTTACGGGTTTCTCTAAACCGGTCGGCTTTGTTACTATAACTCGTACGTCAAAACATTTCAACTGTTAAGTTTAGTTCGTCATTTTTCTTTAATCTTATCCCTCATTAAACTTAGGTATATAACCTATAGTTGCATGTATGCATGTATTATTAATTATGTTGTATTATTTTTCCACTATCCCTTATAATACATTGTATTATATTATCCATTATCTTAGCAAATTATGTTTGCATTCAAAAACTCATAAATTATAGTTTGTAACTATTTTTTTAATAACCACCACCATTATATTATATGGTTTCCAACCATAATATATTCATCCTTATATACATTATTGTTGTATATGTATATTTTTTCCACATAGGTAAGTTCCATGAGTTATAAAACTCTTATATTATATGTTACATTTTATCATCTTATATTAGATGATTATTCCCATTAGTTGTATATATTATACAACTTATATTAAGATTATTATCCTAATATTATGTAACAATTTATGTTGTACATTTACAACTCCTAAGGTTTATTCAATAAATACCTTAGTTTATAAAACTTATTTATTTATAGTTTGCCACATTATTTAATGTGCATATCCTTACTCATATTAATTCCATTAGAACCATATAATTGTTATAACATTTATAACATTATAGACCATAGTCTAAAACTCATTTTCCATCTTTAATAATTCGGTACAGCACCTTATTTTATTTAAATTCCATTTTGACCACATAACATTATGTAATGTTATACCATATACTAATATCATATAATATGATATTTTTATTCCCTTTAATTTATAACCTATAGTTTTTATACAAAACTATCCTTATATTGCCGCATAGGCATATATATTTGTACCTTATTCTTTCCATATTCCATAGTTTCCTTTATTTACAAATTCACCCATATTTATAACATGTTATATATATATATATATATATATATATATATATCTATAATATAACATTTTTAACTTATAAAATGGTATAACCTATGGTTATATTTTTGTAAATTCCGAACAGACCTCAATATATTCTATAATTGCCATTTGGCCCAATTTATAACATATAGTTTTATCATATCATTAAAACTATATATTATACATATCTTATTAAATATCCTTATATTATTCCAAAAATCACCAAATTTCACCAAAGGTTATAAATATTATTCCTAACCCTTATAACCATATACTTTCGGTATATTTCATTTCCCCCCATCTTTTATTCCAAAGTGTCATAATGACATAATAACTATATATTATACATATATAGTTTATCTTAATTCCAAACACAACCAAATAAATTCCTAAAAATTCCTAATAGCCCATGGGTGTTTATAATACCATTTTACACCCTTAACTTTCGGTAATAACATAAATACCACATATGTTATAAAATTGTTACAATTAAATACTTATCTTATAATAAAACCTTAAATAAGTTATCTAACTTATTTAATTTGGTCAAAACCTACCATATGGTCAAGGTTGACCACCTTAATATTTCCTTGACCATCAATAACCATATTACGGTTTGTACCCTTATTTTTCAGAAATTACCATTTAACCCCAAAACTTTGTAAATCTTATAATTTTATATAAAGTCATTTAAACCTCTAATTTTCGGCTTTATTAATATATAGCCCCCAATTTAATTTATTTACACTATAACCCCAATTCCTTGCGGTAATTTATATTTAGCACCTAAACTTAATTAAAAGCTTATAAATGCATAAATAAAATGGCCTAAAGTACATGGCCTTATTACAAACATTAGCTTATAAAATAAATTACACATAAATGCCCAAAATGCATTAAACTCTCGGCCCTTACCACATCTTTTCCTTATTTACCAATTTTCCACATAATGTCTTAAATTTGACAATTATGCTAATTAATTAGTTATAAAATTTACTAAACCATTCCTTAATCACCCAAGGTCAAAATAGGACCTTAATAAACCATTTCACTCACGGCACAATTATATATATATATATATATATATATATATATATATATATATATACACATATTAATATACCAAGTGTAGGTTTAAGTGATTTATACCTTGTTTTTGCCTAGTTAAGGCCTTGTTTGGCCACGGCCTGCTTAGGATAAAATTTCCACAGCATCATTTACATGTTTTCCAACAACAATTAAGGCATGGTTAGTCTCAAGCAAGATCTAACCATAAGAAGTGTTTAATGTCAATTTTCAAGGTAAAATTTACCTTAGAATACCAAGGTAACCAAGCTTGACTTCGGCCTATATTTACAGAAGTTAAAGAGCATCAAAAGGGCTACTAAAACCAAGCTTTAAACTGGTATAACTCAGATTAGAAGATGGCTAATTTTTACCTTGTTTAAAGTGCCTAAAATGGTATTTTTGGCTTGGATCTGGATATACCTTGAAGCTCTTGATATACCAACTGAATAAGTATGTTAAGATGAAGATTATAAGGCTAGGAGAACAGGTTTTACAACCGGATCTGAAGAGAAACAAAGATAAGTGCTTAAAGCACATTTTTGTATCTTAAGACAAGATTAGATTTCTCCACCTTCTTCCCTTGTTAAGGCCGAGATACACCCTCCATTTAACCTCCAAAACAACCTAAGAACATTGATGGAAGTGGTTGATGCTTAGCTCCATGGAAAGATGAAAGAGTTGTGAAGAGAATGAACATTTAAAGGCTTAATTAGCTTACCTAGGTAGCAAGGTGTTCTTCTCTGAACTTGGCTTGTTCTTACGTCTTTGGAGAAGCAAAGAGAGGAAGGGAGCTGCTTGTGTCGGCTGGGTATGCAGCAAATGAAGAAAGGTAAGTGTATTTTGCTTATAAGTTACTTTAATCTACTTTATCAAATAGTAATTAGCTGAGTCACTTAATTAGCTGGCTGATTGATTGAAGATTGATTAATGAGTGGGCATTACAGCCAGGTGAAGTCGGCAGCCCTTGGTCAAGGCAATGGGTGACTTTGACCATGGTTAATACTTAGTAATTAAAATGTTATTTTTGGGCACTATTCATACTAAATTGCCCATTTTGATTTTATTTTTAAACTTTGATTTAGACTTTATAATATAGTCTATCATGTCACATTAATGTTATAAAGAACTTAATATAGTCTTTACAGTGACAAAAAGTCATTATCTTAGAGCTCATACACAAAAAACGTGCTTTAAGGAATTTTAGTGCACATTTTGAGTCGCAGGGTGTTTCCGAGCTCTGTTTTCTTTGAGAACTGTTTTATTGTGTTCCTTACATGATATTTGATCATGGTATCCAATTTTATATCATTTAGGTGTCATTAGACCTTTAAGGTATTCTTAGAGCACATTTTTGTCCTACTTGACCTTGAAGCATGAAAATGCTTGTTCTTTGTGTTGGAGTGTTGTCCAACAATTGTAATATGTTTAGTTATGTGTTAATAAGCTTAGGACAAAGTTTTAGGTCTTAAGAAGTTTCACGTCATGTATCTAGGAAGTTTCCAGGCTATAACTGGATTGCAGGGGACAGTGAAGGTAGAAGGGGTGGGGTGGCTTTGTTTTGGCAACCAACTTTGATGTTACTTTATCTAGCTTTTCATATAGGCATGTTGATGTTGTAATCTCAGTACCAGGTGGGGTGAACTAGCGACTCTCGGGGGGTGTATGGATGGTCTCATGTAACTGAAAGATCGAAAACATGGAAACTTTTGCGGTATCTGAACTCTTCTTGGACCGGCCCTTGGCTCCTTGGCGGAGATTTCAATGAAGTTTTAGACCAATCAGAACACTTAGGGCGATGTAATAGATCACTCTCTTCAATTCAGGCTTTCCGACATTATCTGTATGATTGTGGCTTGCAAGATTTAGGTTTCAGAGGAACAAGTTTTACCTACACCAACAAACAGCCACAACCTTTTACTGCCAAGAGTCGTTTGGATAGATTTCTCTGTAATCAGCAATGGCTAACTCTTTTCCCTCACGCCCAGAATTTTCACCAACGATGGGGTAGATCAGATCATAAGCCAATTCTTCTTATTTTGGCTCCTTCAACTCGACATGGTCCTTGACCTTTTCGTTTCTAGAATTGCTGGTGTAACACCCCTCTCCATAATCACGTAATAATCTCTCTCGTAGCAATAAATAAAATGTCTTACAGCGGAAGAAAATAATAACAACTGTTATAACCCGTATAATTCCTACCTTATATTATATCAGTTGCAATGTTATTCTAAGTTGGATTATCTATTTCCTTGTTGTCAGTGGGACTTGATCGTCATTCTTTAAATGGCAAGGGTGATAAGCCGTAGACTTATCATATTTTAATAAGCTAGATTTGTAGTATTATAGTTAAAATAAGGTTAGAATAGTTAGTATTTGCATTAATTTATATAAGAAGTCATTTTATATGTTCAGACTAATGCTCTTGTGTTTTTCATGCAAGGAGCAAGTTTTTTTTCTCAAAACCAAGCCTTGCCGGATATGAAGCCAGATCGCTCATGCACGGCACAAGTACGCAGCAGAAATGGGATGTCGCCGGACATGGTGCCGGGTATGTTTGTATCCGGCATAAGTAAAAGACGCGCCTGTCTACCAAAAGATGTCGGTTATTTGCCGTTTCCAAAAGTCGATGCCGGGTGTGATGCCGGATGGAATTGTCCGGCATAAGTGACTTTTCGCGCCAGGGCGGTTTCGACCGTTACAGCAGACGCACGTGTTTAATCCCGATGCCGGATGAAATAGACCCGGCATGAGACCCGGCATCCGAGGGATTTTTGTTGTCTATAAAAGGCGCAAGAGGCTGAGCATTTTGGGATGTTCATTCCACCATATTTCCACATACTTACTCCACAGAATAGACGCATTTCGACTGAAGAATTGCTGCACAACCATTCAAGAGAAGAAGAAGAAGATTTGGAAGAAGATTTAGAGGTGAAGGCCATGTCAAAACTCTCCCTTCTTCTTGTATTTCCTTCTTCAATTCATGGGTGATTGAGTAGTAGTTCTTTCTGTTCTTGGTTGGGATGAGACTTCTTTTGTAAAACACATGATCTTCTAATATGATTTTTCAAGTTTGTTAAGAGTATGGTTCTTATTGAAAGAGAATAGGTTGATCTCTTTTTCTCTTAATGCAAATTTTACTCGAGGAAGAAAAAGCCAAAAGTAAGATAGGTTAGACTCTCTTAATGATCTTTCTACTCCCTTTTTATGAATTAAGAAGTTAGTAGTGAGAGTGAGAATTAACCCACATTTCCCATTACTTTGTTTCATTTCGTGGCATGATATATGCTCGGATTGTTAATAGGTAAGAGTTTTCTGTTTTCTTTCTCTTCTCGAAACTGGAAAAATAATATGTTATGACTCTGCCGGATACCACTTGCACGGCATATTCAAAGGGCAGGGAGGTCTTTGCATAAAACAATTAAGGGTAATTGTTTTAGTAATTAATAAGGGAAAGGATCCTTATTTATTATTCCCCTTCTAATTATTTTTACACCACGATCAGTTTTTCCTCCATCAAGTCCATCGTGCGTTTAGAGCGAGCGTTCTTCCATTCTCCTCTCTCTCTATTCTCTCTGTTGCTAAGGATCGTGAAGGCTGCTGCTACAAGCGAATTGGGGAGTTTTTGCTGCTACGTTCCTCTGTTTGATTCAGAGGATTTTGCTGCGGTTGGGTTTGTGGTCTGCGTGATCTGCAGAATGGATTTAGATTCGTGGGATCCTGCACTCTTGTTTTCAGAACTGTTGCGTGTATCTGCTGGTGGATTAGTCGGGACTGCTGTGGACTGTTCAGATCGTTAGATCAATTGCTGATAATTGAGGTAGGTGGTTACTCGATTCAGTTTGGAAGTTCAGCCATGGGTGTTGAAAGGCTTTGCTCTGATTTGAAGTGCGTGTCTGATTGCGTTGTTGTTTAATTGTGTTTTGCATGGCTAAACCCCCATGGTTTCCTGTTTTAATGTCTGATTTGGTGTGTGTGCTTAATTGGCAATTCGAGGCATCGAATTGTGTTGTTTTTCTGCTCTGTTCGTCTTCTGGAAATTGCATTTTTCGCACTGTCCGAACTTCTGTCCGAGCTTTGAAGTTCGGACAGTGCGTTTTGCTCTTTTGATTTTCAAAGTTTCGGGGCATGTCCGAACATTGGTCCGAATGTTGATGTTCGGACACACCCTTGGGTTCTTCTCTGATTTTAGTTCGACCTGTGTCCGAACATTGACGTCCGGACACAAGGTCGGACATCCCGCGTATTTATTTTCCGTAACTCGTCCGAACATCCGTCCGAACTTGGATGTTCGGACATTCTGAATTCCTCTATCTGATTTCAACTCGACTTGTGTCCGAACATTGATGTCCAGACACAAGTTCGGACATTTGGCATTCTCTGGTTCCCGAGTCTCGACTTGTGTCCGAACTTCGACGTTAGGACACAAGTTCGGACATCCCTCTGTTTTCAGCGTAACTTCTTCGTTTGAACTCCGATTTGAGTGCCGTCTGCGGCGTTGGATTCCTTATGATCTGTACTACTGATTTATGAGTGTTTTGGCATATTTAAATGCAACTTTGCTTCTGTTTAAGCAATCCTTCTGTTTTGGGACATAGCACATTGTTTCTGAGCCGTGAATGGCTGGGTCGAGCTATTCCGTGGTATACCATGTAGACGTCGTTCTGAGTGTGGGTCATTCCCTTTCTGTTCTGTGGGTTGACGAACCCTTTGGCTCTTTCGAGTCATTTCTGCGTTGCCGAGAGACCTGGTATGGTCTATGGGTCTTCGACCCTTCTGTGTGTGCATTGTGTCTTGTCCCCTTTCTGTTTAAGTGTTCTGACTGTTTCTGAATTGGGAACCCTTGAGTTCCACTCTGTTTATGTTCTGAAAGTTTCTGAATCTGGAGAATTGTGGTTATTATATTTATCTTCTCCTTCTTCTGATTTCAATTGTTTTGAGCGACCTTGCTGATGACGGTCGCTGCTTACTGGGCATAGTTGTGTGCTCATTCCCCTACTTCTAACATTTTTTGCAGATTGATCAGCGAGGATCATCTTGAGTTCTGGAGCTATAGTGTTTAGCTTTTATTGTTCGTTCAGTTTGATATTTGAGATGTTGTAGCCTTCGGGCCTTACACTTTTTGACTTCTGTTTCTGACTCAGTTACGTATGTGGGATTTTGGTATTTGCTTTCACTGTATTTGAATACATTGGTTTGCAATGTTTATGTAAACTTTGTTTGGGCCTTTAGTGCGTTTGAGTGTTTTAGAGCCTTGCGTTATTAGGTAGTAATACGCGGCGTGTAGCACCCTTAACTCTTAGGCCGGTTTTAGGGGTGTTACATTTAGTGGTATCAGAGCCAGGTTTGACTTTCTTTGGTGTCTGTGGGTGTGTTTGCTTGTGCGTGGTTCAGTTGTGATAGTTGTTTGAAGTCTGAGTCAGTTCTGACAAGTTTTGAATTTGTGAGTCTCAGAATGCCTGCTCGTAGGACACCAGTGACCCCTCAGGGAGATGCTGCGGACGCAGTGTAGCAGTTTGTGACGCAGTTGATGCAGACGATGGCTGCAGCTGCTGGGGGAGCTGGTGGTGCAGCCCAGCAGGGGCGAATGCAGTGGGAGGCCGAGTCTGAGCACTCCAGGAGTTCATGAAGTTAAAGCCGCCTTCCTTCGACGGCTGTGGCGACCCTCAGGAGGCGAGTCATTGGATTACTGAGGTCGAGGACCTGCTGAGAGTCATGGGGTCGGAGGACGACCAGAAGGTAGACTTCGCCACATTCCTCTTTAAGGGGGAGGCGAAGGAGTGGTGGCGCATGGTGATGGGTAGACATCCCCAGCCTTGGACCTGGGATCAGTTCTGCTTGGAGTTCAACAAGCAGTTCTATCCGGATGTCTACAAGGATCAGAAGATCAATGAGTACAACCGGCTGCGTTAGGGGAGAGATATGACCGTAGAGGAGTACGTGAGGAAGTTCGTGACTCTGTCGAAGTATGCTCCGGAGCCAGATGAGCATAGGAAGGCTCGTAAGTTTGAGAGCGGATTGAGACCCGACATTAGGTCCGCTGTGACACCTCTTCGTCACCGGACCTTCAGAGATGTGGCGGATGTCGCCCTGCTGGTAGAGGCTGACATCAGGGGCAGACAGGCTGGCAAGGACCATAAGGGGAAGAGGCGTGCTGAGGAGCCTCAGAAGAAGGAGGCTGCTCCTCCTCAGAAGAAGCAGACCTATGGAGACCGCCGAGGAGATTCTTCATCTTCGTCAGCTGGGGCGAAGTGTGGGTCTTGTGGCCACTCCCATCCTGGTAGGGAGTGCTACAAGAAGACTGGTGCCTGCTTTAAGTGCGGGTCGATGGAGCACCGGATCGCTCAGTGCCCTCAGGCATCCAGTAGAGGCTCAGAAGATAGAGGCACCATTCAGGCTCGGAGTAGGAGGCGAGAGGTCGATCCGAGGGAGGCGAGGTCCGATCAGAAGAAGCCTCAGACTCAGGCCCGGGTTTATGCTATGGCTGGAGAGCGTGATCGTGCTGGTGATCGCGTCATCTCAGGTATTCTCCAGATCCATTCTCGAGATGTATTTTGTCTGTTTGACTCTGGAGCTACGCATTCCTTTGTCTGCTATGATTTGTTGGGTGATCTTGGATTGACTGCTGTGCCTAGTGAGATAGACTTGTGTGTGAGTAGTCCATTAGGTGGGGTTGCTCCTTGTGTGTTGGATTCTGTGTGTAAGGCTTGTCCCATAGTAGTTAGGGACAAGACCTTCTTTGCTGACCTCATCCCGATGCGGATGACCTGTTTTGATGTGATCCTGGGCATGGATTGGCTAGCAGAGCACCATGCCCACATAGATTGTGCAGCGAAGAGGGTAGTATTCGACTTGCCAGACGAGACCTCGTTTTGCTTTCTCTGGGAATGCAGTTCCATGTGCGCCGGTGATTGTTTCAGCGATGCAGGCAGCCAGTTTCTTGAGGAAGGGCTGCCAGGGCTTCTTATGTTATCTGCCAGAGGTGCGTGAGGGATCTAGCTTGGAGAGCATCCCGATTGTCAGAGAGTTTCCTGAGGTCTTCCAGGACGACGTGCCCGGACTTCCACAGTGCGTGAGGTAGAGTTCACGATCGATTTAGCGCCAGAGACTCAGCCCATCTCTAGGGCCCCTTACCGTATGAGTCCGGCGGAGTTGAAGGAGCTGAAGGTCCAGCTTTAGGAGCTGTTAGATAAGGGCTTCATACGCCCTAGTGTTTCGCCTTGGGGGGCGCCAGTGCTGTTTGTGAAGAAGAAGGATGGGACCTTCCGCGCATCGATTACAGGCGCTGAACAAGGTGACCATCAAGAATCGCTATCCCCTTCCGCGCATCGACGATTTGTTTGACCAGTTGGCGGGCGCTACAGTGTTCTCGAAGATAGATCTTCGTTCGGGCTACCATCAGTTGAGGATTAAGGCCGAGGATGTGCCTAAGTCCGCTTTTAGGACTCGTTATGGTCATTACGAGTTCCTAGTCATGCCGTTTGGTTTGACTAATGCTCCATCAGTATTCATGGATATGATGAACCGGGTTTTCAAACCCTATCTGGATCAGTTTGTAGTGGTCTTCATAGACGATCTTGGTGTACTCCAAGAGCGCAGAGGAGCATGAGGAGCATCTGAGGATTGTGTTACAGACACTTAAGGATCGTGAGTTGTATGCTAAGCTGAAGAAGTGTGACTTCTGGCTTGATCGCGTGGTATTCTTGGGACATGTGATCTCGAAGGACGGTATCTCAATGGATCCTGAGAAGATTAGAGCTGTGATGGAGTGGGTGAGGCCCACGAATGTTGCTGAGATTCGCAGTTTCCTTGGGTTAGCTGGGTACTACAGGAAGTTTGTAAGAGGGGTTTTCTAAGATTGTATCCCCGCTGACCCGTCTGTTGAGGAAGGAGATCAAGTATGAGTGGAGCGAGGCTTGCGAGCAGAGCTTCCTAGAGATTAAGAAGAGGCTGACGACCGCACCGATTCTGACTTTGCCATCTGGGACCGAGGGATTCGAGGTCTTCTGTGATGCGTCCCATAAGGGACTAGGATGTGTTTTGATGCAGCAGGGTAAGGTAGTGGCTTATGGCTCCCGACAGCTTAAGCCCTATGAGAAGAACTACCCTACCCACGACCTGGAGTTGGCAGCTGTAGTGTTCGCGCTGAAGATTTGGAGGCATTATCTGTATGGAGCGTCGTGTAAGGTTTACACTGACCACAAGAGTCTCAAGTATTTGTTCACTCAGAAGGAGCTGAACTTGAGACAGAGGAGGTGGTTGGAGCTACTTCACGACTCCGATTTAGAGATCCTCTACCACCCGGATAGAGCGAATGTTGTTGCAGATGCTTTGAGCCGGAGAGGTACTCCGGGTGTAGCTTGTGCTCTGACTGGAGTTCAGAGGTCCGCCTTAGAGCTTCAGCGTATGGGCGTCTGGGTAGTCAGACCAGCCAGTGCCAGTATGATAGCAGCGCTTCAGGTTCAGTCTTCGTTGGTCGACAGGATCCGGGTTGGTCAGGAGGCAGATTCAGCTTTGTGTCGGATCAGAGAGGGGCTGTCTTCAGATCAGAGTTCAGATTTTAGTGTCTCCAGCGATGGGTGTCTGCGTTTCAGAGGCCGTGTATGTGTGCCAGACGATGCAGTGCTGCGCAGAGAGATCCTTCAGGAGGCTCATGGAGCGCCATATTCAGTTCACCCAGGAGGGGTGAAGATGTATCGAGATCTCAGAGAGTCATTCTGGTGGTCTGGGATGAAGCGTGACATCTCAGAGTTTGTCTCGAAGTGCCAGACCTGTCAGCAGATTAAGGCTGAGCACCAGAGGCCAGCGGGTTTGCTTCAGCCCCTTCCCATTCCTGAGTGGAAGTGGGAGAGTGTGGGGATGGATTTTGTTATGGGTTTGCCCAGGACTCCTTCGGGTTGTGATGCCGTTTGGGTGATAGTTGATCGTCTGACGAAGTCTGCTCATTTTCTGCCGGTGAAGAAGACCTTCAGTTTGGAGCGTTTAGCTCGTTTGTATCTCGATGAGATAGTGAGGCTTCACGGTGTGCCTACTACTATTGTATCTGATCGTGACCCACGTTTTGTTTCGAGATTTTGGCGCAGTTTGCATAAGGCCTTGGGTACGAATTTAGCCTTCAGTTCAGCTTACCATCCTCAGTCGGATGGCCAGACGGAGAGGACTAATCAGGTTTTGGAGGATATGCTTCGCGCATGTGTCCTGGACTTTGGAGGTAGCTGGGAGCAGCATGTGACTCTGATTGAGTTCGCCTACAACAACAGCTTTCAGACGAGCATTGGTATGGCTCCGTTTGAAGCGTTGTATGGTAGGAGGTGCAGGTCACCCATCTGTTGGGATGACCTGAAGGAGAGGGTCTTGGTTGGACCCGAGCTGGTGCAGGGAGCAGTAGAGAAGATCAGGGTGATTCGGGAGCGTTTGCTTGTTGCTCAGAGCAGACAGAAGTGCTATGCAGACCAGAGGCGCAGGCCGCTTGAGTTTGAGGTTGGAGATCATGTTTATCTGCGAGTGTCGCCGGTCAGAGGCGTGGTCCGGTTTGGGAAGCATGGGAAGCTTAGCCCGAGGTTCGTTGGACCGTTTGAGATTCTGGAGAGGATTGGCCCTGTGGCCTACCGTCTAGCCTTGCCTCCATCTTTGTCAGCTGTGCATAACGTCTTCCATGTGTCTATGTTGAGGAAGTATCTGCATGATCCGTCTCATGTGATCGACTACAGCCAGCTTCAGTTGAGAGAGGACTGCAGTTTCGAGGCGGTGCCTACTCGCATTTTAGCCAGGGATGTCCGTCGGCTTCGTAGTAAGACCCTACCTATGGTGAAGGTCCAGTGGTCAGATCAGTTAGAGAGTGAAGCGACTTGGAACTCGAGATGAGCTGCGTGCAATATCCCTCCCTGTTCGAGCAGTAAGGTGAGTTAATCTCGAGGGCGAGATTCTTTTAAGGGGGAGGTGATGTTATAACCCGTATAATTCCTACCTATATTATATCAGTTGCAATGTTGTTTCTAAGTTGGATTATCTATTTCCTTGTTGTCAGTGGGACTTGATCGTCATTCTTTTAAATGGCAAGGGCAGGGAGGTCTTTGCATAAAACAATTAAGGTAATTGTTTTAGTAATTAATAAGGGAAAGGATCCTTATTTAATTATTCCCCTTCTAATTATTTTTACACCACGATCAGTTTTCCTCCATCAAGTCCATCGTGCGTTAGAGCGAGCGTTCTTCCATTCTCCTCTCTCTCTCTATTCTCTCTGTTGCTAAGGATCGTAAAGGCTGCTGCTACAAGTGAATTGGGGAGTTTTGCTGCTGCGTTCCTCTGTTTGATTCAGAGGATTTTGCTGCGGTTGGGTTGTGGTCTGCGTGATCTGCAGAACGGATTCAGATTCGTGGGATCCTGCACTCTTGTTTCAGAACTATTGCGTGTATCTGCTGGTGGATTAGTCGGGACTGCTGTGGACTGTTCAGATCGTTAGATCAATTGCTGATAATTGAGGTAGGTGGTTACTCGATTCAGTTTGGAAGTTCAGCCATGGGTGTTGAAAGGCTTTGCTCTGATTTGAAGTGCGTGTCTGATTGCGTTGTTTAATTGTTTGAATGGCTAAACCCCCATGGTTTCCTGTTTTAATGTCTGATTTGGTGTGTGTGCTTAATTGGCAATTCGAGGCATCGAATTGTGTTGTTTTTCTGCTCTGTTCGTCTTCTGGAAATTGCATTTTTCGCCTGTCCGAACTCTATCCGTGCTTTGAAGTTCGGACAGTGCGTTTTGCTCTTCTGATTTCAAAGTTCGGGGCTCCGAACATCGGTCCGAATGTTGATTCGGACACACCCTTGGGTTCTTCTCTGATTTTAGTTCGACCTGTGTCCGAACATTGACGTCCGGACACAAGGTCGGACATCCCGCGTATTTATTTCCATAACTCATCCAAACATCCGTCCGAACTGGATGTTCGGACATTCTGGATTCCTCTATCTGATTTCAACTCGACTTGTGTCCGAACATTGATGTCGGACACAAGTTCGGACATTTGGCGTTCTCTGGTTCCTGAGTCTCGACTTGTGTCCGAACTTCGACGTTAGGACACAAGTTCGGACATCCCTCTGTTTTCAGCGTAACTTCTTCGTTTGAACTCCGATTTGAGTGTCGTCTGCGGCGTTGGATTCCTTATGATCTGTACTACTGATTATGAGTGTTTTGGCATATTTAAATGCCTTTGCTTCTGTTTAAGCAATCCTTCTGTTTTGGGACATTGCACATTGTTTCTGAGCCGTGAATGATCTGGTCGAGCTATTCCGTGGTATACCATGTAGACGTCGTTCTGAGTGTGGGTCATTCCCTTTCTGTTCTGTGGGTCGACGAACCCTTTGGCTTCTTTCGAGTCATTTCTGCGTTGGCCGAGAGACCTGGTATGGTCTATGGGTCTCGACCCTTCTGAGTGTGTGCATTATGTCTTGTCCCCTTTCTGTTTAAGTGTTCTGACTGTTTCTGAATTGGGAACCCTTGAGTTCCACTCTGTTTCGTTCTGAAATTTTCTGAATCTGGAGAATTGTGGTTACTATATTTATCTTCTCCTTCTTCTGATTTCAATTGTTTTGAGCGACCTTGCTGATGACGGTCGCTGCTTACTGGGCATAGTTGTGTGCTCATTCCCCTACTTCTAACATTTTTTGCAGATTGATCAGCGAGGATCATCTTGAGTTCTGGAGCTATAGTGTTTAGCTTTTATTGTTCGTTCAGTTTGATATTTGAGATGTTGTAGCCTTCGGGCCTTACACTTTTTGACTTCTGTTTCTGACTCAGTTACGTATGTGGGATTTTGGTATTTGCTTTCACTGTGTTTGAATACATTGGTTTGCAATGTTTATGTAAACTTTGTTTGGGCCTTTAGTGCGTTTGAGTGTTTTAGAGCCTTGCGTTATTAGGTAGTAATACGCGGCGTGTAGCACCCTTAATTCTTAGGCCGGTTTTAGGGGTGTTACAACAAAAATACTCACTCGGGTGTCACCGGCCATTACTCGCCCATGCAAGTAACGAAGCCAACTATATCCAACTTCCAACATAAACAAACTGCTAACCGCTGTTGAAATACCCCGGATCTAGGAATGGCGATTAAATTACTCTAATATGATTATAAAAGGCCTAATGGTGCCTAAAGAGTATTGGTAAAAAGAATAAAACCAAAAGAAAAGAGAAAACGCTTGAAAAGCGAAAAACGCTAAATGCGCGTTAAATGAGTATAAGAGATATATGATCTCGAGAGGGTCCGAGATGGATTCCTAAGGCTTAGCTAGGCCTAATAAGTGTACGGGAATGATTCCCGAAGAAAACGGATCCAAATAATGGATTAAAACGCTAACGGAGTTTTAAAGCACGTTTTTCGAGAAAACCCGAAAACGTGACTTTAAGTGGTCAAATGGACCCGTAAAAATTATAGTTGATTATATAACTATAATTAAGTATTAATGGAAGCTTAATAGCCATTAAAAACAAAGAAACGAGAAAAATCCGAAAAACGGGCCCGGTTAGTGAATAGTGCCAAACCGGGTAAAATAACGAGCGTTTTCTGTCAGAAAACGAAAAACGCTCCAGTCTACAAGTATAAGTGGGGCCGGTTTTTATTATCCAAATAGCAGCCCCTCTCTAATAATAGCTAGTTAGTAAATAAAGAAAGAAAATAAAAGGGAAGGAAAAGTAAAGTAGAAAAGGTAGGCTCTTCTCTCTCCTCCCTCACTTTCTTCTTTTCTTTCCCTCTTTCCTTTCTCCTTTCCCAGACGTTCTCCCCTTCCTCCAGCCAGGGACGATTTCTTCCCCCCTCATTCATGGCTTCTTCCCACTTCCCTTCCTTGCTCAAGCTTTGTTTAAGCTCTAAACTCAAAAATAACCACATATTTGAGATCCTCTCCTCACCCTCTATCATTCTCTCTTTTCAAAACTTGAAAATGATGAGTTTCATTTTCGTGGGTGTTGCCCATTTGAGGAGAAAAGCACATAATCTTGAAGCTTGAAGCTCCCTCTTTCACCCAAGGTAAAAATATCCAAAGAAAAATACATTTTTCTTCACTTCCTTGTGTTGACCGATTTTGGCATGTGTTAATGCCTTGCTTCTCTTTGTTTTGAGCTACTCTCCAAGTCTCCAATGGTGGGTTGGAGCTCCTCCTTTGATTCTTGGCAAATCAATTCTAGGGTTTCCAAAGGTAAAGTTCAAATTTAATGCCTTGAGCCCTCCTCTTGAATTCATGAGTTATTTTCATAGTTAGGAGAACTAATGAGTACTCCTTATATCCATTGATATATTGGTCTAGAGAATTGGGCTAGTGATTTGCCTTGACCGATTTTGGGTGAAGAAAAGAGGAGAAGAAGAGAAGAGTATTTAAAAGGAAACTTGAGAGAATCCAAGGTAAGAAACCAACCCTTAAGTATACTCTACATGTATTAGAGTTTGGGAAGGGTTAATGAATAAATGAACCCCACTTGAGTTGAGGTAGCAATGTGCTTGTACAAAATAATGCAAGTGAGAAAACATTGTGAATTTAGTGTTTGATTAAGTGTTATGCAATTCATAAATTATGCATTGTATTGTATTTGGAGAATTGATGAGTATTGGTGAACTTGTATGTGCTGGTAGAACCCCTGATGGGTTTGGTTAGTTTTAGGTTGAATAATGTGATGATATGAACTTTGGGAAATGTTAGAAAAATAGCCAAGTTATGGCAAAATTTGTGTAGAAACCTAAGTGGTTTAAGTGATGTTTTGTGTGGGGAATAACCTAGGGTTAGCTAGGTGTTGTTGGAGTTTGAATTGGGTAAATGATCACCCAAGTATATGAGAGGATGATTGTGGTGAGATGTGCAAAAATCTGTAGCAAAGAGGTGGTGTGAGTGCCTTAGGAGTTTTTAGAAAACAGAGAAGATATTAGGTTTTAAGAGTGAGTCTTGGAAGTTTGGGTTGGTCAAATTAAGGAGTTTTTGGATGTCATTAAGATGTGTTTGAAGTGCCCAAATGAGGTTAGAACATATTAGGATATATGAGGAAAGGTTTGGAGTTGAAAGAACAAATTAAGAGAAAAATCTGTAGTGGACCGACCCAGGGTCCGACCCAGTTCTGGGTCGGTCGGACCACGTTAAGCCAGCCAGAAAGCTTCGGCAATGGACCGACCCAGAGAGTTTTGGGTCGGTCGGCTTAGCTTTGGGTCGGTCGGGCAAAATTTAACGAAGGAAAAAGTTTCGGCAATGGACCGACCCATAAGGATGGGTCGGTCGTGGGTCGGTCTAAGGTTGATTTCTGAACCAGAAAGTTACTGGGACGGACCGACCCAGGGGTTGGGTCGGTCGGTGGGTCGGTCGACCCTTAACAAAAAAAAAAAAGAGAAATTTTAATTTCTAAGAATGTTAATTGGTATTAAGGTGTGCCATTAATAGGGTAGTGATGATTGGGACCCTAAGAACTTAAGTAATTAAGTTAAGATTAAGTATAAACCTTAATGCTTAGAGTTAAGATTATAAGGTTGTAAATGATGGGGGTTTGAATGCTAATGATGTTATAAGATGTTAAGGCCTTGTTTGGTGACATGTAAAGGCCCTAAGAAGTGTAAGAAAGTATTAGAAGAGAGTGAGAAATGAGAACTCAAATTAACAAGTGTAAAACCGAGATAACGGGATAAACGGGGTTAAGTACGGGAGTATTAGTTTTACATACCGTAATGCTTTGATGTTAATAAAACATTTGAATGTTATCAGTGGATCGTGTGTGAACCAAGCATGGTGAGATGACACGGTAAAAGTAAAAACCCCGGTGAAAGGTATGATTTTCTCATGCCCCGTATGCTAACCGAGTTACTCTGATTTGTGTGTTTGTGTGCCGGCTTAATCAAGACTAAAGCATGAAAATAATCCCTTGTTTGATTATGCATGCATTGTTGTATGTTGAATGAGCTAACATACTTGTATGCCGGTGTGGTCTAACTGAGTGCATAGACCGACTCTTAGTGAGTATTGATTGACTAGAAACCCGTTGAACGGGTAGTCACATAACCGATGGTATTATGCAAACACACACACAAGCTATCGATTAAAGTATAACGATGACACAAACATATGAACTCCCTAAAATGCGAGGAGATGTACGGGTTGAGTATATACCCGATAACGGTTAGAGAACCTTATTGAAACAATCCACGAAATAAATATGAGTGGAGAGATAAATGACCTCCATCGAGAGGATTGAAGTTAGTCCAACAATGTAAACATATAAGAAGGGTAAAAGAGACCTAAGGGACTATGTGACTCCCTTGAGATACGGTCGACCTCCTATAAGAGGTTTACCCGGTATAAGAATATAACCGAAAGTATGCGTATATGTATTGTAAAGGTAACTCTTAAAACCTAAGATTAACCAAACTTGAGTAATGTTCCCTAAGTCATTAGAAACATCGAGAATGATGCTTCTAGACTAATATACATGATATAATTATAACTCCGAGAGAGGAGTATATGGGAATGTGAGTAGTCCGAGAGTAGTCGGATCTAAGTAAAAGAGATAGGAACTAAGAGAGAGTTCCGTGAGCTAGTTGAACCTTCCCACCATGCTAGACCCAGAGTAGGGTCGAAACCGGGGAAGTAAGACTATGCTAGAGAGCCATGAGTTTTGGCTCAAGTATGTAAGAGAGTAACAAGCGTGATGTAGGAGACCTGTAGTGTCTCGAGAATCTACAAGAGCTTGAGTATGAATAACCCAAGAGTGCGGGTGAGATAATGAGTATAAATAACCCGAGAGAAAGGGGTGAGTATATGAATGTGTAACCCGAGAGAATGGGTAAGTGTAAGAATGGGTAGCCCAAGAGAATGGGTGTGTATACGAATAAGTAACCCGAGAGAGCGGGTGAGGCATCGAATAAGTAAACAAGGCATAGTGAGGAACAACTCTCAATGCCTAAGAGTAACCAGTTACCACTAACAACATTGTTATGTTAGTTAGGAATCGTGTTCCGTGATTGGATGTAGATTCCTTGTGTGATATACATATATATTGTATTGCCATGATGCATGTTGTTTGATTAAAATGAACTCCATGTATATCCGACCCAAAGTAGTCGGCGTACCGCGGTTAGCACGCGGTATATGCGAATTTCATGCGCAGCGAAAGCTGACCCCCTAGGGGGAACGTTTTTAGTGTGCAGGTACTTGAAGCTGGCCACCGTTCGTGAGAGAGTAGGACGGGGACTGCTGTGAGCATGGGTAGTTAGATTGTAGTTACTTATGCATTTGAATGAGGTGTAAGTCCGAGTATGTTATCGGCATCCGTATAATGTAGACTCGGTATAGTAAAGAAGCGAAATGATTATGGTATTTGTATGAAGTACTCGGTTGTTCCAGTCCATCAGACCGTTACTGTTTGTGAGTCAGGCCTGGTTAGCCACGAGGGTGGCTAACGGCGTTGTATCACCCTCTGTTGTATTTGAATTCCGCTGCGAGCTTATTGGTAAATTGTAACAGTCTAAGAGTTAATGATGAGATTAGCAGTTGGGGTGTTACAAAAATGGTATCAGAGCGAAGTATCGCTCTGATGACTGGAAATACCGAGCTTAGGAAATACCGAGTTAGGATATAGAGACTTAGGGCTATGGGTTGAGTGGTAGCGTGAGAGATGCGCTAGATAGGAACTTCCAGTATGATCTGGATACCTACAATACCAGACCCGCCCTCCACAACCCCCGCATTAAAAGCTTGGGAAAGAACGCCAGAGGGACGGGGAAACCCAATCTGGCAGTTATTTAATATTTCATTCTGAACTAGAACCTGTCATGCGGTAAGTCCCGAGAACCGGAAAGCCCGGAGACGGATCCCGCTGGAATGACAATGACCGCACATAATGGCGAGAGATCGAGAAATCCTAATCCAAGGAGATCGAAATCTGTGGCAACTTGGGGCGACATGCTTAGCAGTCGCGAGAACCCAATAGGCCGAGTAGCAGTGAGAAGCATGCACCAACCGTGCAACAAGGCGGACACATGAGAAATAACGAGAACCGGGACACATGTCTACGGACCGCCATGATATGTAATACCCCTAAGGGTATACCAATCAATTAAGAACATAGTTGAGAGTTGGTACACCCACCCTGCCACACCCGAAGAGGTTGCAATACCTAACGGGCACAGCTTAGAGAGCTACGAGCATAACTACGGGATATACCCGAATAGGACTACAAAAGTAGTACCTAAATAAGCTAAACCTCGGTAACCACAGTAAAGGCGTGGGAACGAGCAACGAGGTAAAGCATAGAATTAAAGTAATTAAGGAACTCCGAGAGTGGAGGAGCACCCAAATGAATGACAGTCATGTCAAGAGGAATGAGAAGCAGCTCCAAGGAGCAGTTATCCAACTAGGGGATCAAGGAAGAGCCAACGAGGCTACCAAATATAATGTGAACAATACCGTGACCGGTATGAGTTAACCCAAAAACCGTCAGTACCGCGCACTACTTGCCACGGCAAGTGCAGTAATAGCGGGACCAATAAGAAGAGCTTTGACAAGCTATCAGTACTTAGCAAAGTACCAGAATGGCGAATGAAGCCAATATAGCAACTCGAACCTTAAGAATTCTGAAATGAAACCTTAAAAGGCCTAACAGCCTAGTCACTGTATAAAGAACATACCGGCCAGCAAGAAGCTGGACTGGATAAGAATCAGCCGGCATTGAAATGCCATGAAGAGCTTTTTTTTAAAACCCGAATTTTCTTTCAAACATGAATTTTCCAAAAACCCCCGAATTTTTAAACCAAACCAGAGAATCACGGTAAGTCATTATAGGACCATATAAGAGGAGTTGGCAACAGAATACTTCACTTAGGCGTGACCGACACTACAAGTGTACACAAACGAGACATGGAACAACCGCACTCCAAAGGAGCTTGCGGGCCTGACAGACCAGTTATGAGTTAGTCGGGTAAGTGGTAACGTATCAATAAGATACTGTATGTATACAAGTAGAGTACGGTACACGGGAAGTAGCCCACTCCATACTACGGACGAAAGAGCCAATCCAAACCAAGACAGTTGGATATCTCGAATGATCGAAGAATACAAGGAAGCTTACCAAGTTAAGGGAGTCAAGAATCCAGTAAGATGATGGATCTAAGAACATAGCGTTAATAAACGCGAGAGGCACAAAGTATTAAACACAGACATTGGAAATGTCTCAGGAAATACCTAATAACTGGGTGAATACCAGTGTAAATAATACGGCGAATGCCTAAATGAACTTATTAATGTACGATAAACGGGATAGAATTCCCACTTTATACCTCACTGAAGAGAATAATGACCTAACCCAGAAGGTATTAGAAGGTACCAAGGATCTACCCAATAATGGGAGACATTACAACCCTAAACGGGATAGTCAAGGACATAGCCGCAAGGCAAAGTCACAACTGAACATAACCATAAGTACAAGCCAAATGTAATGGCATTACTCTGTAACACCCAGGAGCAATCCGAGAAGGGTGCCGGAGTCAACAGTAGTTGAACGAAACATCGTGTTGAGAACACAAGTGTTAAGTCAAACACTCGGGTAAAACCCGAAGGGATCCCACGTAGCACGGGATACCCTAGATTGCCAGAGGGCATCAACAAATATCAAGTTGTTTTAAGGGCCTTCCATGTACGGAAATGTGGTGAGACAACCACATCAAGAGCCCAGTAATACCTTCCAAACCATTTAATGACATATGGTAAAGGAGAAACCTATATAAACAGCTCGCATGGAGCATGACTCGAGGCAAGGTGGCTTGTAAGCCGATAAAACCAACTACAATACGTAGATCCAAACATTGTAAAACATATGCATAAAGGCACAAGAGGAACAGGGGAATGAACCACTACCTTAGAGTGGGGATACCACTTGTGATTATGGGGCCTATGGAGCGGCATTTGCGTGAATCCTCCAGAGAAAGGCTACCACCTAAGTATGTAATGTGAAACCGCTAGAGTGGTGTAGCAAAACTTGAGCATGTGTATATTGCCAATGAGTATACGAACTATAGTAGAGTAATCAGTTGAGTAGTGAACACTGTATGTGTACCATATGAACTGCAGAGTAAGCAGTGCGCAAGTGCGCAGAGAGATTTAAAGAGTAGTGTATGTTGTTGAGCCACAGTGTAAATGGCGTGAACACCTAGGCGGAAGCTAAAGTAGTAGCGGATGCCATGAAAATGAGAAAGACCAAGGTACGCAGTGAGCGACCATTGTGAGAGTATATTCAGATAGTGATCAGAAGTTGATGAGAAATGTGGTAATGGAGACATGATCATTCCTATCTCATGAGAGATTTACTGTCAAGGGTTTACGCTTCTGCACTCTGTATGACTGAGTGTTTTGGTATTGCACTTGTGCGGTAATGATCAAGTGGGAGAGCCAGGAATTGAGAAATGTCAACAAGCCTGTTGAGTGAGAATCTAGAGAGATAACCGTGCGACCATTGGCTAAAGATGCACAAAGAACGTGGGCAGTAACCCACAGGGCCCAGGATCGATATGTGGAAAAATGCAGAGTAGTATGAATGAAGAACTCTGGCACAGAACCAAGAAACAAACATAATCCATGAGCCACTATTAAACGAGGAAGCACTGCATGCTAAGTAGTAGCTTGACCTCAACCGACAATAAGTCGGGAAAAATAGGTGAATAATCACAAAGGTATACAGTGTTAAGATTTCCAGAGAATTGGAGAGAAAATCTATAACTCATCGAATTCGCATACGGTAAGAGATACCAAGACGATTTAAATACATTGAGAATACCAAAGAGCGAATTAAGCTCTAGTTACCAGGTCACGCAGCAGAAGCTTGTGGACCATGATTCAAGGTTAAGTATACCTATGTCATAAACCCCTTGAAGCCTTAGAGGCTAGAACCGAACCCGGTTATGAGTTACTTAACCGTACTGAAGTTTAAACGCTTCATAATACTCGAATTAATGAACCAATGTTCAGTGATAACATATGGTTGGTTACGCGGGCGTAACCCCTTTTAAGGGGGGTAGGGCGAGAAACCGCTTAGAGTATGTTTTACGTATTGGTGCGTAAACTACTATGTGCATAGCACAAAGGAAATTATTTTGATGATTGGAACTCATGTTACATAAACATGTCTACCCATTCATCGTGTAAGTATGAGTATTATGCATGAGAGATGCGAGTAATGTGTATGTAATAAATATGAAAAGAGGAGTAGAGAAACTCCTGGGGAATGAGAATCCCTATAGTATATGTCTAGTGAGATTAGACATGAGACATAATGAGTATGAATCGGCATGAAACCGATGTGTAACCTAAGAGGGAGTGAGTTCCCTAGGTGATTTTATTTGTGAATGATTGATGGAGTGAGTTCCATCCTTTGGAGTTGTATGTTGTATGTTTTAAGTTGAGTAATAATTTGACTAATGAGGCCACAAGTATGGAATGCCTAGGCAAGGAAAGTGAAACAAATAGAGAATAATGGATGACTTAAGTTCCATGATAAAGATAAATCGAAACAGATTGTTTTATGAATATGACTAGAAAGAGTAAAAGATAGAAAACGAAAATGTTTGACTATCTGATTGTTTGAAACTGACGTGGGAGGTGGAACTTGATCTGCTAGCGATCAAGGGAAACCGAACACAAATTGGGGTGGAAGGATAGTTTAACACTGATGCTGATCACATCAGGGTTAGATGATTCCTGAAGCTCCCTAAGTGGTCACAAGTAATCACGCTAAGAAAAGATACAGCTACCATAAATTTGATTTGGAGTTGTGATGTTTTAAAAAGAATTTTCAAACAGATTTGGAAAAAGAATTTTCTTCAAGTATGAAGATGGAAATGAAAATTGGTTTTGAAACCGCTATCACCCGCCGATGGCTGTGGCCTTAAGTCTTGATGACCGGTAGAACGGTGGGCGTGTATTAGTTTTGAAACCATTTCACCGTACGTGCGGCGGTCCTAAGTGACCGGTTGGGGCGGTGACAGTGTGTGATTTTTCCAAAGGCAGCGGGACGGGGAGAGTACCCTGAGATGTTCCTGTGTTGAGTGAGTCAACCAGAGTGCCTGAGGATATGTATATGTGAAACGTTTTGATCAGAACCGAAGGGACCGTGGGCCAGAGAGAGTAAGTGCCCATTTGTCATGAAACGGCCGTGAACCAGAAAGAGTAAGTGTTCAACGTGACCGGTACCTGAGGGATCAGTAGTATATTACTCAATATGGATTCGAGGACTGTAGTGCCTTCTTGTCTTCGGACCGATTCCATGGAGAGAATAAAAAGATTTTTGATTGCTATACATGCTGTGATAGTGTGTGGTATGTGTAGTATGAAATGAGACAGACTTGTGGAGTCTGTAAGGTTATACATGTACTATAACCTTGGCATTGAATGCCATGAGAGTAACCACCTAGATTCAGCAACTTTGAGGACAAAGTTCCTAAGGGGGGTAGATTGAAATACCCCGGATCTAGGAATGGCGATTAAATTACTCTAATATGATTATAAAAGGCCTAATGGTGCCTAAAGAGTATTGGTAAAAAGAATAAAACCAAAAGAAAAGAGAAAACGCTTGAAAAGCGAAAAACGCTAAATGCGCGTTAAATGAGTATAAGAGATATATGATCTCGAGAGGGTCCGAGATGGATTCCTAAGGCTTAGCTAGGCCTAATAAGTGTACGGGAATGATTCCCGAAGAAAACGGATCCAAATAATGGATTAAAACGCTAACGGAGTTTTAAAGCACGTTTTTCGAGAAAACCCGAAAACGTGACTTTAAGTGGTCAAATGGACCCGTAAAAATTATAGTTGATTATATAACTATAATTAAGTATTAATGGAAGCTTAATAGCCATTAAAAACAAAGAAACGAGAAAAATCCGAAAAACGGGCCCGGTTAGTGAATAGTGCCAAACCGGGTAAAATAACGAGCGTTTTCTGTCAGAAAACGAAAAACGCTCCAGTCTACAAGTATAAGTGGGGCCGGTTTTTATTATCCAAATAGCAGCCCCTCTCTAATAATAGCTAGTTAGTAAATAAAGAAAGAAAATAAAAGGGAAGGAAAAGTAAAGTAAAAGGTAGGCTCTTCTCTCTCCTCCCTCACTTTCTTCTTTTCTTTCCCTCTTTCCTTTCTCCTTTCCCAGACGTTCTCCCCTTCCTCCAGCCAGGGACGATTTCTTCCCCCCTCATTCATGGCTTCTTCCCACTTCCCTTCCTTGCTCAAGCTTTGTTTAAGCTCTAAACTCAAAAATAACCACATATTTGAGATCCTCTCCTCACCCTCTATCATTCTCTCTTTTCAAAACTTGAAAATGATGAGTTTCATTTTCGTGGGTGTTGCCCATTTGAGGAGAAAAGCACATAATCTTGAAGCTTGAAGCTCCCTCTTTCACCCAAGGTAAAAATATCCAAAGAAAAATACATTTTTCTTCACTTCCTTGTGTTGACCGATTTTGGCATGTGTTAATGCCTTGCTTCTCTTTGTTTTGAGCTACTCTCCAAGTCTCCAATGGTGGGTTGGAGCTCCTCCTTTGATTCTTGGCAAATCAATTCTAGGGTTTCCAAAGGTAAAGTTCAAATTTAATGCCTTGAGCCCTCCTCTTGAATTCATGAGTTATTTTCATAGTTAGGAGAACTAATGAGTACTCCTTATATCCATTGATATATTGGTCTAGAGAATTGGGCTAGTGATTTGCCTTGACCGATTTTGGGTGAAGAAAAGAGAAGAAGAGAAGAGTATTTAAAAGGAAACTTGAGAGAATCCAAGGTAAGAAACCAACCCTTAAGTATACTCTACATGTATTAGAGTTTGGGAAGGGTTAATGAATAAATGAACCCCACTTGAGTTGAGGTAGCAATGTGCTTGTACAAAATAATGCAAGTGAGAAAACATTGTGAATTTAGTGTTTGATTAAGTGTTATGCAATTCATAAATTATGCATTGTATTGTATTTGGAGAATTGATGAGTATTGGTGAACTTGTATGTGCTGGTAGAACCCCTGATGGGTTTGGTTAGTTTTAGGTTGAATAATGTGATGATATGAACTTTGGGAAATGTTAGAAAAATAGCCAAGTTATGGCAAAATTTGTGTAGAAACCTAAGTGGTTTAAGTGATGTTTTGTGTGGGGAATAACCTAGGGTTAGCTAGGTGTTGTTGGAGTTTGAATTGGGTAAATGATCACCCAAGTATATGAGAGGATGATTGTGGTGAGATGTGCAAAAATCTGTAGCAAAGAGGTGGTGTGAGTGCCTTAGGAGTTTTTAGAAAACAGAGAAGATATTAGGTTTTAAGAGTGAGTCTTGGAAGTTTGGGTTGGTCAAATTAAGGAGTTTTTGGATGTCATTAAGATGTGTTTGAAGTGCCCAAATGAGGTTAGAACATATTAGGATATATGAGGAAAGGTTTGGAGTTGAAAGAACAAATTAAGAGAAAAATCTGTAGTGGACCGACCCAGGGTCCGACCCAGTTCTGGGTCGGTCGGACCACGTTAAGCCAGCCAGAAAGCTTCGGCAATGGACCGACCCAGAGAGTTTTGGGTCGGTCGGCTTAGCTTTGGGTCGGTCGGGCAAAAATTTAACGAAGGAAAAAGTTTCGGCAATGGACCGACCCATAAGGATGGGTCGGTCGTGGGTCGGTCTAAGGTTGATTTCTGAACCAGAAAGTTACTGGGACGGACCGACCCAGGGGTTGGGTCGGTCGGTGGGTCGGTCGACCCTTAACAAAAAAAAAAGAGAAATTTTAATTTCTAAGAATGTTAATTGGTATTAAGGTGTGCCATTAATAGGGTAGTGATGATTGGGACCCTAAGAACTTAAGTAATTAAGTTAAGATTAAGTATAAACCTTAATGCTTAGAGTTAAGATTATAAGGTTGTAAATGATGGGGTTTGAATGCTAATGATGTTATAAGATGTTAAGGCCTTGTTTGGTGACATGTAAAGGCCCTAAGAAGTGTAAGAAAGTATTAGAAGAGAGTGAGAAATGAGAACTCAAATTAACAAGTGTAAAACCGAGATAACGGGATAAACGGGGTTAAGTACGGGAGTATTAGTTTTACATACCGTAATGCTTTGATGTTAATAAAACATTTGAATGTTATCAGTGGATCGTGTGTGAACCAAGCATGGTGAGATGACACGGTAAAAGTAAAAACCCCGGTGAAAGGTATGATTTTCTCATGCCCCGTATGCTAACCGAGTTACTCTGATTTGTGTGTTTGTGTGCCGGCTTAATCAAGACTAAAGCATGAAAATAATCCCTTGTTTGATTATGCATGCATTGTTGTATGTTGAATGAGCTAACATACTTGTATGCCGGTGTGGTCTAACTGAGTGCATAGACCGACTCTTAGTGAGTATTGATTGACTAGAAACCCGTTGAACGGGTAGTCACATAACCGATGGTATTATGCAAACACACACACAAGCTATCGATTAAAGTATAACGATGACACAAACATATGAACTCCCTAAAATGCGAGGAGATGTACGGGTTGAGTATATACCCGATAACGGTTAGAGAACCTTATTGAAACAATCCACGAAATAAATATGAGTGGAGAGATAAATGACCTCCATCGAGAGGATTGAAGTTAGTCCAACAATGTAAACATATAAGAAGGGTAAAAGAGACCTAAGGGACTATGTGACTCCCTTGAGATACGGTCGACCTCCTATAAGAGGTTTACCCGGTATAAGAATATAACCGAAAGTATGCGTATATGTATTGTAAAGGTAACTCTTAAAACCTAAGATTAACCAAACTTGAGTAATGTTCCCTAAGTCATTAGAAACATCGAGAATGATGCTTCTAGACTAATATACATGATATAATTATAACTCCGAGAGAGGAGTATATGGGAATGTGAGTAGTCCGAGAGTAGTCGGATCTAAGTAAAAGAGATAGGAACTAAGAGAGAGTTCCGTGAGCTAGTTGAACCTTCCCACCATGCTAGACCCAGAGTAGGGTCGAAACCGGGGAAGTAAGACTATGCTAGAGAGCCATGAGTTTTGGCTCAAGTATGTAAGAGAGTAACAAGCGTGATGTAGGAGACCTGTAGTGTCTCGAGAATCTACAAGAGCTTGAGTATGAATAACCCAAGAGTGCGGGTGAGATAATGAGTATAAATAACCCGAGAGAAAGGGGTGAGTATATGAATGTGTAACCCGAGAGAATGGGTAAGTGTAAGAATGGGTAGCCCAAGAGAATGGGTGTGTATACGAATAAGTAACCCGAGAGAGCGGGTGAGGCATCGAATAAGTAAACAAGGCATAGTGAGGAACAACTCTCAATGCCTAAGAGTAACCAGTTACCACTAACAACATTGTTATGTTAGTTAGGAATCGTGTTCCGTGATTGGATGTAGATTCCTTGTGTGATACATATATATTGTATTGCCATGATGCATGTTGTTTGATTAAAATGAACTCCATGTATATCCGACCCAAAGTAGTCGGCGTACCGCGGTTAGCACGCGGTATATGCGAATTTCATGCGCAGCGAAAGCTGACCCCCTAGGGGGAACGTTTTTAGTGTGCAGGTACTTGAAGCTGGCCACCGTTCGTGAGAGAGTAGGACGGGGACTGCTGTGAGCATGGGTAGTTAGATTGTAGTTACTTATGCATTTGAATGAGGTGTAAGTCCGAGTATGTTATCGGCATCCGTATAATGTAGACTCGGTATAGTAAAGAAGCGAAATGATTATGGTATTTGTATGAAGTACTCGGTTGTTCCAGTCCATCAGACCGTTACTGTTTGTGAGTCAGGCCTGGTTAGCCACGAGGGTGGCTAACGGCGTTGTATCACCCTCTGTTGTATTTGAATTCCGCTGCGAGCTTATTGGTAAATTGTAACGAAGCCCCAAACTATAATCCAACTTCCAACATAAACAAACTGCTAACCGCTGTGATAACGAGAAAACTCCTATACATCATACTAAGTCCATACTGAAACATCGACAAGTGAGCGTCTACCCATCCCAAATATACATAACCGTACCATAATACATTTACCAGTCTGCCATCGCTATACAAATAAACTCCCTGTGCGATAATCAAAATAAACTCTAATTACCCTGTTCCCGCACTTCGGCTTCGACAATAATCAACAACCTGCATAATGGTGTAGTATCAGCGATAGACGCTGAGTATGCCGGGCCTGGACCCTAATGGTCACTTAGTCATTTTAACCATCTTATTATTAGATTGGTTTCATGCTTTTCCATTTACAGTTATAATCAATACTGTAATATATATGCATAAATATACATAATCATCCATCCAAACATTCTTAACACTTAACCATCCATCCAATCCAAACATTCATTTAATACTACAAACCACAATTGTATAGCGAACGTATCGAAATAATAGCGGTATAATGTACAATGTACAATCGCCGTAGCGTACAGTTTCCACAATTAACTTAATTTGGCCTTTAAGGCCCCATCCAAACCATGTTTAATTAATACCAGTTGGGCGTCATGTTAAGACAACCCGATAACCTCACCATGGACAGTAGTCCTCCCGTACACACAAAGGTGCTCATTTCGCCAGAGGTCCGGAGGCCCCTGACTATTCTCTTATGTCTCGTAAGACGTCCATATAAAGGCGTAGCCACCTGACCCACGATCCAAATAGGGCTCGTTGGGTATAAACCTGGAGCGGAACCCAATCGGGAACCCCTCAGTGATCACAAATGCGCAACCAGATAGTTCGTAAACTACACTGGATTCCTCACCTCAACTCACACACACATCTCTCTCTCATAATGTTTACGATATGCTCTTAGTCTTATGGAGAATATAATTTATTAATTAGCTGCCCAATGGTCTCACGCATACCTAGAAGTAATCTAGGTTATATTCATGTTCGAGATCCATGCTCTAGAGACCGACAATGTCGTGACTCGTCCCTAAGTATTTTACTTAGGTTACCATATACTTAATATTAATACTATGGGTATTATATCAAGTAACCGTCTTGTTCACAATAACGTATATGTATGTTTATATAAGTCGATCTATAGTTGACGCAGTGTTAGTCCCGTAGGACGCTCGTGCATAAATAATTAATGCAGTAACACACATAATCACATACACGTGTCCAAAACACTTAACACAAGTGATATCAACCAAATCCGAGCCCAAGGAGTTTCCTTAGGACAACTCGAATCAACCCCTTTACATACCGTTCACCAAGACCTAGGATGCGCAGTGTAGACCACTAGCTCGTCAAGCGTCCTCGTCTGAAGTATGATCTAAACGGTAATAAAACTATAAGTCAGTCTCCATGACTAACTACATCCGGTATTTCCGAATAACAAGTAACCCCGACAGTTCATCCCGGGATTTCTACTGTTATTTGTTACGGGTTTATCTAAACCGGTCGGCTTTGTTACTAAAACTCGTATGTCGACATGTTTCGACTGTTAAGTTTAATTCATTTTATTTCTTTAATCTTATCCATCATTAATTTTTAGGTATATAACTTATAGTTGCATGTATGCATGCATTATTATATTATATTGTATTATTTTTCATACTGTATCATTTTCCCACCATCCATTATAATACATTGTATTATATTATCCATTATCTTAGCAAATTATATTTGCATTCAAAAACTCATAACTTATAGTTTGTAACTATTTTTTTAAAAAACCACCACCATATATTATATGGTTTCCAACCATAATATATATATCCATCCTTATATACATTTTCTTGTATATGTATATATGTACCATATAGGTAAATTCCATGAGTTATAAAACTCTTATATTATATGTTACATTTTATCATCTTATATTGGATGATTATTCCCATTAGTTGTATTATATTATACAACTTATATTAAGATTATTATCCTAATATTGTGTAACATTTTATGTATAATTACAACTCCTAACGTTTAATCAATAAATACCTTAGTTTATAAATCTTATTTATTTATAGTTTGTCACATTATTTAATGTGAATATCCTTACTTATATTAATTCCATTAAAACCATTAACACCATATAATTGTTATAACATTTATAACAATATAGACCATAGTCTAAAATTCATATTTATAACCTTAATAATTCGGTACAGCCCTTATCTTTGTTTTAATTTCATTTTGACCACATAACATTATGTAATGTTATACCATATACTAATATCATATAATATGATATTTTATTTCCTTTAATTTATAACCTATAGTTTTTATACAAAACTACATATATTGCCGCATGGGCACCATGTAAAAACCTTATTCTTTTTCATATACCATAGTTTCCTTTATTTACAAAATCACCCCATTATTTATACCATGTTATATATATCATATAATATAACATTTTTAACTTATAAAAGGGTATAACCTAGGTTATATTTTTGTAAAATTCCGAACAGACCTCAATATATTCTATAATTGCCATTTGGCCCAATTTATAACATATAGTTTTATCATATCATTAAAACTATATATTATACATATATCTTATTAAATACCCTTATATAATTCTAAAAATCACCAAATTTCACCAAAGGGTTATAATTATTATTACTAACCCAAATACTTTCGGTATTTACTATTCCACCACATCTTTTATCCCAAAGTGTCATAATGACATAATAACTATATATTAGACATATATAGTTTATTTTAATTCCAAAATCAACCAAATAAATTCCTAAAAATTCCTAATAGCCCATGGGTGTTTATAATACCATTATACACCCTTTATTTTCGGTAATAACATATATACCACATATGTTATAAAATTGTTACAATTAAATACTTATCTTATTATAAAACCTTAAATAAGTAATTTAACTTATCTAATTTGGTCAAAACCTACCATATGGTCAAGGTTGACCACCTTAATATTTCCTTGACCATCAATAACCATATATTACGGTTTGTACCCTTATTTTTCAGAAATTACCATTTAACCCCAAAACTTTATATAATCTTATAATTTTTATATAAACTCATTTAAACCTCTAATTTTAGAATTAATTAATATATAGCCCCCAAATTTAATTTATTTACACTATAACCCCAATTCCTTGCGGTAATTTATTTTTAGCACCTAAACTTAATTAAAAGCTTATAAATGCATAAATAAAATGGCCTAAAGCACATGGCCTTATTAAAACATTAGCTTATAAAATAATTACACATAAATGCCCAAAAATGCATTAAACTCTTGGCCTTACCCATATATTTTCCATATTTACCAATTTTTCACATAATGTCTTACATTTGACAATTATGCTAATTAATTAGTTATAAAATTTACTAAACCATTCCTTAATCACCTAAGGTAAAAATAAGACCTTAAATAACTCATTCACTCACGACATATATATATATATACATATGTATAAACACATATTAATATACCAAGTGTAAGTTTAAGTGATTTATACCTTATTTTTGCCAAGTTTAGGCCTTGTTTGGCCACGGCTGTTTGGAGATAAGTTTTCCACAGCATTATTTACATGTTTTTAAACAGCAATTAAGGCATGATTAGTCTCCAAGCAAGATCTAACCATAAGAAGTGTTTAATGTCAATTTTCAAGGTAAAATTTACCTTAGAATACCAAGGCAAACCAAGGTGTCTCCGGCCTGTATTTACAGTAGGTAAAGAGCATCAAAACAGCTACTAAAACCAAGCTTTAAACTGGTATAACTCAGATTAGAAGATGGCTATTTACCTTGATTAAAATGCCTAAAATGGTGTTTTTGGCTTGGATCTGGCTATACCTTGAAGATCTTGATATACCAACTGAATAAGTATGTTAAGAAGAAGATTATAAGGCTAGGAACAAAGTATCACAATCGAATTTGAAGGGAATCAAAAGATATGTGCTTAAAGCACATTTTTATACCTTGAGAACAAGATTAGATTTCTCCACCTTCTCCCCTTGTTACAGCCGAGATTTTCCCTCTTTTTATCCTCCAAAACAACCTAGAAAAATTGACGGAAATGTTTGATGCTTTGCTCCATGGAAAGAGGAAAGAATTGTGAAGAGAATGGACATAAAATGGCTTAATAAGCTTACCTATGTCAATTGTTGTTCTCCTCTGTATTTGGTGTGTTAGCCACGGTTTGGAGAAGCCAAAGAGAGGCTGGAGCAAGCTTGTGTCGGCAGGGATGAAGGCAAATGAATTAAATGAGCTAGTTTTGCTTTTAAGTCCATTATTGTTACTTTATGGAATAGTAACTTGATGACTCATTAGATTGGCTGATTAATTGATTGGAGATTGATGAATGAGTGGGCATGACAGCACATATGGGGAGGCAGCACATGGTCAAGGCAATGGGTGACATTTGACCATGGTTAAAGGTAAGTAGTTAAATGTTATTTTTGGGTACTATTCATACTAAATTGCCCATTTTGATTTTATTTTAAACTTTGATTTAGACTTTATAATATATTCTATCATGTCACATTAATGTTATAAAGAATATAATTTAGTCTTTACAGTGACAAAAAGTCATTATCTTAGAGCTCATACACAAAAACGTGCTTTAAGGTATTTTAGTGCACATTTTGTGTCACAAGGTGTTTCTGAGCTCAGTTTTCTTTGAGAACAGTTTTGTTGTGTTCCTTACATGATATTTGTTCATGGAATCCAATTTTATATCATTTAGGGGTCATTAGACCTTTAAGGTTTTGTTAGAGCACTTTTTTGCCCTACTTGACCTTGAAGCATGTAAATGCTTGTTCTTTGTGTTGGAGTGTTGTCCAACAATTGTAATATGTTTAGTTATGTGTTAATAAGCTTAGGACAAAGTTTTAGGTCCTTATAAGTTCATTTGGGTATATATTTACCCTAAACAGTCAAAGGGTGCAACATCTTGCTTTGTGTTGACCACTGTTGTTCTCAGTTGACTTTTAAGGCATGATTTGGCCTTAATTAATGTGATTAGATGTTTAATCCATGTTTTATTAGTTTGCGGTATTTCAATCTACCCCCTTAAAAAGACTTCGTCCCGAAGTCGCTTAATCAAATAGGTAAGTATATAAATATATGGCTACCCATTATTCCCATAATGTATATCTATGTGATATATCATTTACATACATCGTATTGCGCTTATACAGCACATAGCCATCACTTTGTGGCGCTAGTTCAATCATATATGGATATAGGTGATCCATCAGCACCATTATTTCCTATCAGTTCTACAAACCCTGACAATCTCCCCGAGGTGTCCATAACATACCATCGTTCCACATTCCATATCTAATGATTCATTTTGTATCTAAGCGATACCATATGTAATCATTCTACAAATCAATATAATATATATATATATATATATATATCACAAGTAGCATAAGAAAAGTATTACACACATGGGTGTAAATACAATTCAAACAAGTATCTCATAAGATACATACATACAAGTGCACATCACACACAAACAAACCAACAACGTACGCCCCGCGTACCAAACATAACCAACAAAACCTCGTATGCCTCGCACACCACCAATTCACTGTATGCCATGCATACGAAATAAACAAATGAGCAAACCTCGTATGCCCCGCATACCACAAACTGCTGTATGCCCCGCATACGAAACAACAAAACTTAGTGCACACACGCGCACAGCCAAGAGGCTCTACTCCCCTTAAAAAGGGTTACGCCCCCGTACCCCACAAGTATACCACAGCCGCTCAACAAGGAGCGCTGGATACTTGGCTCTCAAAGAGTTCTCCAACTCGTGGATTATCCTCATATCAGAGAGACGGGTATGACTCTAGCCCTTCTGGGCTCCACAATACATAAAGGTGAGGCACTGAACTATTTGTGCTCTCTCCCAAGTTCGTTCTAATGGGCCCACTCGCTCCGTATGAGGTGCAGACCCATGAACATAGGCTCAGTTTGCCTCTTTTCATTGCTGTGTATCCTCTCGTTTGGATCACTAGCATACATGCGTGTGTCTTCTCTCACTGATATTCAGCTTGAGGTGTAATATGACATTGGCTATTGTTAGTACTTAGTGCTCTTTGCACTTGTCTTTGTAATACTAAGACGTACCAGCCTACATGTCCACGGAGATAAAGCTTGTCATCTGTGTCTCCTGGTGGTTTTGTTCCGGAGTAACACACTGTTGCAGTTCTTGATACACACTCGTGTTGATATCCACTGCATCTTCCTGTAGTCCCACTAGAATAAATAACTGCACAAGTGCAATACCAAAACACTCAGTCCTACAGAGTGCAGAGGCGTAAACTCTCAGCAGCTAATATCTAATGAGTCAAACAGGTAAGGTACGTGAATTATCCTGTGAGTGGTACATTTCAAGTCCACTGTTCCTTACTTAAGCTATCTGCTAGTATATTAGCTTTGTCTCTCATTATTGCGTAGTCACGCATTTTTGTCCATATGATCTGGTAGATTTCCTCTGGATTGCAAGAGTTTGCTCTATCCTTATGAGGACTCTACATATTATTCGTCCATACTGGGTTTTCATGTTTCTTTCCTTTGGTTTCCTGTCTTTGAACGGTTTCCTTGTCTTCACTGTGTACTGTCTACTGCTCTGTTGAAGGTTCTTGATTTCTCTAGCCTGTTGGTTTAACTGTGGCTCTTCTCGTCCATCTTCGAGGTAATCTGCTTTACTGTCCTTAGTATGGAGTTGACTACTTCTCGTGTTCCTAACACTACTTGTCTACTTGCATGGGGTACCGTACTGATACATTACTACTTACCCTACTAACTCATAAATAAGTCTGTCAGGCCCGCATGCTCCTATCGGAGTGCGGTCGTCCCATGTCTCGTTTAGTAAACTGGTAATGTCTGTCACACGGGTATTGTGAAGTATTCTGTTGTCAATCTCCCTTTGATGGATATCCTTTTTTTTGGTTTTTTTTGTTGTTTATTAGTTCATGTTGTCGGTTATCTTGTAATAAGTGCTATTGCCCTAGTGGCATCGGTGGTAATTCGTGTCATAAGCCGGCGTTATTCAGCTCGGTGTAAGTAAAATTCTTGCTATATTCAGCAAACTTGGTTCTCCTAATTCGGTCTCATTGAGTGCAACACATATTCCTTTTCTGCCTATTTATCATGATCACATCTCATCCATAGTTCATATTCATTCCCTCATCCATTTAATTGGATGCATTGCAGATTGCATAATAGCTTGAGCAACTTGGCTCTTCACTTCTCAACCATCCTCACTGACGGTGGTGCATCTACAAAGGGTATGCTTGTCCATAAGGACTAAACATTTATCACTAGTAGTGATTAGCATTAAATGCGGGTATACTCTGAAGGTATTTGGCTAATAAGCCCTGTCTGAAAAATTCTCGAACAATTAAACTGGTGTGGTTTACAATCACAGTGGTTGTATAATTTCTCCAGTTGTAGTGGTTGGACTAATGGTCTTCCCGAGGTTGCATAGGTTTCTAATCTTAAGGTTTGTATGAAAAAGTTTGAAAAACATTTTTTTTTGTATATATATAATAAAAGACTAAAAAGTAGTAGTTGCAGTTGCAGCACTTGCTCTGTCAAGTGCGCAAGGCAGATGGAAATTTCAGTGGTTTACTTGTCATAGAGCTTGCAAGTGCGCCATGCAGGTGGAAATTCTGGTTCAGTAATTACCAGTCTCATTGACTCTGCGTCGTCGAGTATGGGCTACATGATAATATAGGCATTAACATCCTTTTCATATATATAATATCCGTCAAGGTTCCAAGGTTACTCGCATCGAGTCCACATAACTAGTCTCAAAAGTCATACATCAAAGGCGAGTGGTTACCAACACACTCCCACATACTAATAACATAAGTCTGTTTAACATCCAAGGTAAGTACATAACAAAGTAAGCAAAAGTCTTCCACCAGCGGTCTCACGGAGTTCAGGGTACTCACGCCCTATCTACTCCCTTGCCCTTCAGGGCTCCAGCATCAGTAGATGTCTGGCCATCCTGACCGCCTCGTGGTACTCCAGATCCTCTAGCTGAGGTCTTCTGAGTATTTCTTGGTGGCCTGTAGTTACGGCTCTCAGGGTTCATCCAGCACTCGAACTCCCGGTGGCCCTCTATCTTGCAACACCGACACTCAACTTTGCGGCCATTGCAGTCGACCCCAGGATGGTCTTTCCCACAACGCTTGCAGTAGAAATGGAGCTGGGGTTGTCCGGTGCCTGATGGTAGTATTTAGTTTAAGTTAAAATCTGATGATATAACGGTTAAGGTTACAATTGAATTTAAGAGGTAGGTGTTCTCACCCTTAGGAGGTGCAGATCTCAGAGGCTGAGCATCTATAGCTGGGCCGGTCAACCGAAGGACGGGCTCTTTCCCTTTCGCTCCCTGGTGACCCTGCTGCCCTTTCTTTTGAAAGAATTTCCTGTAAGGTTTCGGGTCAGCATTCATAAGGTATTTAATATGGTAAGTAATTTAGAATGGGATAAGTCCTTACTTTCCCTTCTTCTGGCCATCGCCTGGAGATGCTCCTCCACCCTCAGACTCTCCCTCAGGGTTCTTTCTCTTCTTGGCCCCGAGAGTCTCTTCCCGAGTCTGGAGCATTAGCTCCGTCCTCGAGGCAGCGTCATAACACTCCTGGAATCTCATTGGTAAGTTCTCACAAGGTTCAACGGTAATGTAGTAAGTAAGGAATTTATGGCTTTCATGTTAATACCTGGATGGTAGTGTAGAGGGTAGCACCCATCACCATCTGGATGTGAAACACTAATCCCCCCCGGAACTTCTCGACCTTCACGGTCTCTGAGTAATCTACACCGGGGATAAAGTCCAGTAGACCAATGAATCGAGCGTAGTACTCATCCACGGTCAGACCTCCCTGGGATAATGTCTCGAACTCGTGGCGCTTCTTCTGCTTGAGATGCGCCGGGTAGTACTTCCCCCTCAGTAACTCGACAAAGGCAGCCCACGAAAAGTCGGGCGTAGCCAGGTGATGGTCCTTGACCAACCTCCACCAAGTGCTGGCTGCATCCTTCAGATGGAAAGCAGCAATGACGACCTTCTGGCCGGCAGGTACTTGCAAAGCTTTGTAGGCCTTCTCATGTTCAACAATGAAACGCTCTAAGGCTACGGGGTATGGCTCCCCTGAATATGTAGGTGGTCGGGTCTCGGTAACTGACTTCAGCCAGTTCGTTTCCCTGGGCTGTGGCGGGTGGGCTGGTGCTCCTCCAATCTGAGTACCAAGCTGTGCGAGAACGGCAGCAATCGTCTCGACAACATCTGGAATCACGGGGTCACCGCCTCCACCTCTACCAGTACCACGCCCTCTAGTTCCTCCAGACATCTGTAGTATAGTATGTCACATAAATACTCGGTAATTTACCGTACACAACCAATAGATATTGAATTGCCTTTAAGGCTAATATATCACGCAATTTGCGTTACTAGACACAATATCTTTTAAGACGAGTCGTCTCGTACCTCACAAACGTTTCCCGTTATTTCAAGTCCTAAGCTCACTGTCTTGACCTATTTTCTCGTCATCAGAGCGGTACTCTGCTCTGATACCACTTTTGTAACACCCCTCTCCATAATCACGTAATAATCTCTCTCGTAGCAATAAATAAAATGTCTTACAGCGGAAGAAAATAATAACAACAATACTCACTCGGGTGTCACCGGCCATTACTCGCCCATGCAAGTAACGAAGCCAAACTATATCCAACTTCCAACATAAACAAACTGCTAACCGCTGTGATAACGAGAAAACTCCAATACATCATACTAAGTCCATACTGAAACATCGACAAGTGAGCGTCTACCCATCCCAAATATACATAACCGTACCATAATACATTTACCAGTCTGCCATCGCTATACAAATAAACTCCCTGTGCGGTAATCAAAATAAACTCTAATTACCCTGTTCCCGCACTTCGGCTTCGACAATAATCAACAACCTGCATAATGGTGTAGTATCAGCGATAGACGCTAAGTATGCCGGGCCTGGACCCTAATGGTCACTTAGTCATTTTAACCATCTTATTATTAGATTGGTTTCATGCTTTTCCATTTACAGTTATAATCAATACTGTAATATATATGCATAAATATACATAATCATCCATCCAAACATTCTTAACACTTAACCATCCATCCAATCAAAACATTCATTTAATACTACAAACAACAATTGTATATCGAACGTATCGAAATAATAGCAGTATAATGTACAATGTACAATCACCGTAGCGTACAGTTTCCACAGTTAACTTAATTTGGCCTTTAAGGCCCCATCCAAACCATGTTTAATTAATACCAGTTGGGCGTCATCTTAAGACAACCCGATAACCTCACCATGGACAGTAGTCCTCCCATACACACAAAGGTGCTCATTTCGCCAGAGGTCCGGAGGCCCCTAACTATTCTCTTATGTCTAGTAAGACGTCCATATAAAGGCCGTAGCTACCTGACTCACAATCTAAATAGGGCTCGTTGGGTATAAACCTGGAGCGGAACCCAATCGGGAACCCCTCAGTGATCACAAATGCGCAACCAGATAGTTCGTAAACTACACTGGATTCCTCACCTCAACTCACACCATCTCTCTCTCATAATGTTTACGATCTGCTCTTAGTCTTATGGAGAATATAATTTATTAATTAGCTGCCCAATGGGTCTCACGCATACCTAGAAGTAATCTAGGTTATATTCATGTTCGAGATCCATGCTCTAGAGACCGACAATGTCATGACTCGTCCCTAAGTATTTTACTTAGGTTACCATATACTTAATATTAATACTATGGGTATTATATCAAGTAACCGTCTTGTTATCACAATAACGTATATGTATGTTTATATAAGTCGATCTATAGTTGACGCAGTGTTAGTCCCGTAGGACGCTCGTGCATAAATAATTAATGCAGTAACACACATAATCACATACACGTATCCAAAACACTTAACACACAAGTGATATCAACCAAATCCGAGCCCAAGGAGTTTCCTTAGGACAACTCGAATCAAACCCCTTTACATACCGTTCACCAAGACCTAGGATGCGCAGTGTAGACCACTAGCTCGTCAAGCGTCCTCGTCTGAAGTATGATCTAAACGGTAATAAAACTATAAGTCAGTCTCCATGACTAACTACATCCGGTATTTCCGAATAACAAGTAACCCCGACAGTTCATCCCGGGATTTCTACTATTATTTGTTACGGGTTTATCTAAACCGGTCGGCTTTGTTACTAAAACTCGTATGTCGACATGTTTCGACTGTTAAGTTTAATTCATTTTATTTCTTTAATCTTATCCATCATTAATTTTTAGGTATATAACCTATAGTTGCATATATGCATGCATTATTTATATATTGTATTATTTTTCATACTGTATCATTTTCCCACCATCCATTATAATACATTGTATTATATTATCCATTATCTTAGCAAATTATATTTGCATTCAAAAACTCATAACTTATAGTTTGTAACTATTTTTTTTAAATAACCACCACCATTATATTATATGGTTTCCAACCATAATATATATATCCATCCTTATATACATTTTTCTTGTATATGTATATATGTACCATATAGGTAAATTCCATGAGTTATAAAACTCTTATATTATATGTTACATTTTATCATCTTATATTAGATGATTATTCCCATTAGTTGTATTATATTATACAACTTATATTAAGATTATTATCCTAATATGAAATACCTCAAGCCTAAGTATGCTAAGTAAACATCAAATCATGATGTAGTAAGGCTAAAATATGCCTTAGAAAGATTGGTAGACAATTTAAACCAAGGAAAACACAAGAAAGTGCCTTAAGAGCAATCAGGGCAAAAACGTGCTCTAAGCTTGGAGTGACTTTGATTAGCACCCAAGTACCATTATAAGACTTTAGTAATATGCTAATGGACATTTTAAATCAATTAGCAAAGAAAACCAAGCTTGAAAACAAGTTAAAACACAAAATGTGCTTTAAGAAGTCTTAAAGCACATTTTTGAGAAATTGTCTTAGAATTGAGTTTTGAGTGGCTAAATGTCCATCATTACTCTTTAATCAACATGTGTACTAATTAGTATCACATTAGGAGGTCTAAATCAATGAGAAATCAAAAATTTCCCGATTATGTGCCTTGATTAGTGAATAGTGCCAAATAGTGACTAGTTTAAGTTTTAATCAATATAAGCTAATTAGTTGGTCAACAAAGACCATGACTAGCCATATTTAAGATGGGGGCCGGTTTTCTAAGGGATGAGTCACCATAGACTTCATCAAATAAGGAAGAAAAGAAGAGATAAGTAAAGAAGTTACTATTTGCTTTATTAAAGCAAATATCTTACCTTAGCCTACCTTTCCTTCTTCTCTCTCTTCATTTCTCTTCTTCACACGATTTCTTCTTCTCTTCTTTTGCTCCAAACCGAGAGAGCTCCATTCATGGGTGCTCCACCTTCAATCACTCACTAAGTGTTCATCTTTGCTCCAAATCAAAAACTAAACACATATTTCTCTTAGTTAGGCCAAGACCTATCTTTCTATCTTTTCAAATCTTTCAAAGCTCCATTTTGGTGCCAAGAGGAAACTCCATTGATGGAGGAAAATCAAGTTTGAAGAGCTCATTAGCTTCTCATTCTCTTAAGGTAAGAAAATGTAAGAAAAACCATGTTTCCATCATTTCTTGTACATGGCCGAAAATTCCTTCTCATGGGGCTATGTTTTTATGCCTTGTTCTAGCTTGATTTATTCACCAAGGACTAGTGGAGGTCCATTTCATTCAATGCCCAAGTCTACTTTGAGACTTCAAGGTAATCATCCACTTTTATGCCTTAGAACACATTTCTAACCTAGGTTTTTATTCCTTGAGGTTAGTGTATTGTTTAGTACTCATATGAGTCATTGAATATTGATTAGAACATTGGCAAGGGGAATTTAAGTGGTGGCCGAGATTCATGCAAGAAGAAGGTCTAAGGAGGAAGTTAAGATAAGCTTGAGGAAACAAGGTAAAATGCTTACCTAATGGTGGTTTAAGTTTTAAGGGATGAGTTTTAGATAAGTACCAATGTGGCTTAGAGCTTACATTGTGTATTGGGTATATAACCTAAGAAAAAGAACTTAAACAAGCTTATGAACTTGTGATAAAGGAGCTAATGAGAATGAGTTAGTAATATAAGTTTAAGGTGGATTTTAAGAGCATTATAACTACTATGAGATTGATGAGTGTATTTGCAGGTTGAAAGCTTATACATGTGGGAAATTCAGTGTTTAAGTTTAAGTCATTTAAGGGCCTAAGAGCCATGTCATTAAGAGCCTTAGTGCTATGCAATTTAAAATTATTGCACTATATTGAGTTATTAAGAATGAGTTGATTTGGATGAGGAAATGTGATGAGAAAGGACTTGGTGTGTGTGAGATTATTGTGTGAGAAAAACAATGCATTTGGGCATGAGAATATACTAGAGGAGCTATGGCGAAATTTGAGTAGAAAATAAGTGTTAGGTGAAGGTGGTGAATTAATATGACCTAGGATTTACTAGGAGTCATTAGGAAGAATTTGAGTGGAAATGAGTTAACTAAGGAGTTCTTGAGGATGAGAATGACCTAGAATGGTCTATGAGGAAGTTAGAGTTTAGATGGGTGTATTGAACACACCAAAGTCATGGTATGAGGAGTAGTAAGACTTGTGTAAGAATCTGGAAGAGAAAGGTGTGGGAGAATGTTGTCAAATGTCAAGGAAAGTGACTGGGAATGTAAAGAGAGTATGATCATGAGAATGGTGAATAAGATGCATAAAAGAGGTGGGAATGTTTAAGGAGGGTGTTACATGGTCAGGGTAAATGAAGAACCATGTTAAGGTGTTAAGGTAATGGAAAGCAATGTATAAGTAAGCTCAAGAGTTTAGGAGTGTTGAGTAACAAATAAAAAGAAGAGAAATTGTGCATGGACATGCAAGATGACCTTGGAAGGATTGAGAAAAGCAAAGATGTAATGTAGTGATGTTAAGGAGGAGCTATATGGGTTGAAAAGAAACACTTTGGTTAGTTGAAGTTTTAGACATAATGTACATGTTGGAAAGAAAAGGGAATACTAACAAGTGTTAGGAGTTTTTGCAAGGATTGAGTAAAAGTTTGAGAATATCTTTGGAAGTTGTTTTAATGAGTTTGGTGGAGGTTATAAGGTGGGTTTAAGGTGCCAAGATGGTGTTGGACCTATTAGGACACTTGTGGAAGAGTTTGGAATTGAAAGAGCAATTAAAGAGGAAAATCTGTAGTGGACAGACCCAGGGTCCGACCCAGTTTGGGTCGGTCAGGCCATGTTGAGCTAGCCGGAATGTCTCTGGACTGGACCGACCCAGAGGTTTGGGCGGTCGGCTTAGCTTTGGGTCGGTCGTGCAAAATTAATGTAGAAAGGGGGTTCTGCAATGGACCGACCCAGAGGGTTTGGGTCGGTCGGTCTAGCTCTGGGTCGGACGGATGGGTTTCAAGGACGGAAGGGTTTCTGTAATGACCGACCCAGGGGTAGGGTCGGTCGGTGGGTCTGTCGACCCTTAACACTAAAAAAAAAAAAAAATTTGGATTCTAAGAATGGTAATGGGTTGGAATACCTTCTGTAGGGTGGTATGATTAGGACCCTAAGAACTTAAGGGATTAAGTTAAGTTAAGTATAAACTTAAAATGTAAGTTAAGTTGTAAGATTAAGTGGGTAAGACTTATAGATGGTGATAGTGGGAATCGTTACTTAAGTTAATAGGTTTAAGTAAGTTGAATTAAGCTAAGTGATTAATACCTAAACTGAATGAATGTTTTAGGACTTGGGAGTTTGGACTCCGGAAGAGAGTAAGCAGCCGAACGACACGGTGAACGGTACGTTCTTCTTGTGACCTGCTGCTAACGAGTGTCCCTCGGCTTGTGTGCTATCTGTTTTTTGTTGCTCACTAACAATATAAGCATGCAACCGGAATATTATATATATTGTATTGTTGTGTTGATGTTTGAAACTAACACAACATACCGTGAGAACTTACTAACCAATGTTAGTAAGGAATTGAGTGAGACTAAGGAACGCCCCTAATAAGGGACGATATGAACCGAAAGAGGTTAACCAACAAACTGGTCTTGAGACTATATACTAACTGGACTTGAGTGAGGAAACCCGGACCGATCTCCGTCATGCAGCTAGAAAAGGGGACGGTATCTGAATCAGATCCGCCCTCCGCTTAAGGACTTGTCTTCGGACTTGTAGCCTAGGGCCGGTTGCCGGCTCAGCTATGCTGGATTCCCGTCCAGGGTAGTGGCATTAAGATGGTGGCGGTGGGATCACCTAAATCCCAGGTTTGGACTTAGGCTACAACCATTCCCCTCCAGGACGGTTTGTATCTGAGAATAAGTTAATTAAGATAAGTTACAATCATTCCTTTTAAAGGATGATTTGTATTATAAGATTAAGATTAAGTTAAGATTAAGTTAAGTTACAATCATCCTTTTTAAGGATGATTGGTATCGTTAGATTAGATTAAGTTAAGATTAAGATTAGGTGAGGTTAAGATAAGTTGCAACCATTCCTTTTTAAGGATGGTTTGTATTATTAAGATTAAGTAAGTTACATCCACTCCTTATTAAAGGATGGTTGTTTCTAAGATTAATATAAGCTAAGATTGAGGTGAGATAAGTTGGACTAAGATTAAGAGGGAACATTACTTAAGGATTAAATACCTAACTCTCATTAAGGGAACACATTTAAGTCGTTCATTGTGTGTGAACTTTGATTGTTCATCTCTGAGTTGTTGTTTACTGCACTTACTATTATGTGTCATCTAATCAACCTCCATGCTAATCGACAATTAGTCGTCGTAGCCACGTTAGCTTGGGGGCCATGAGAGGATCGTACCAGCATTCGTGCTGACCCCCTCGGGGGCTTTTTTTTACTACACAGTGAACATCAGGAGGCGGCTGTCGCGAGAGTAAGAAGGATACAAGTGTTAAGGACTAAGTGTGGCCTACGAGTTGTGCATGTACACTCGTATGGCAATTGAGTTAGTAAGTGATGTTAGGATGAGAGGATTGTACAGAAGATTATGTATTTGGTTAAGGTTGTTAAGTACTAATGTTCGGTATATTCTATAGTCCGTGGCAAGGTCCTGGATTGTAAAGAATTCCGCGTGACATGTTTATATATACACTGTTAAGTTGCGAGACCACATCTGGATTGAGTTGGGGTGTTACATATATTATGTAACATTTTATGTTGTATAATTACAACTCCTAACGTTTAATCAATAAATACCTTAGTTTATAATCTTATTTATTTATAGTTTGTCACATTATTTAATGTGAATATCCTTACTTATATTATTCCATTAAAACCATTAACACCAATAATTGTTATAACATTTATAACAATATAGACCATAGTCTAAAATTCATATTTATAACCTTAATAATTCGGTACAGTCCTTATCTTTGTTTTAATTTCATTTTGACCACATACATTAGTAATGTTATACCATATACTAATATCATATACTATGATATTTTATTTCCATTAATTTATAACCTATAGTTTTTATACAAAACTACATATATACCGCATGGCACCATGTAAAAACCTTATTCTTATTCACCAAAGGGTTATAATTATTATTACTAACCCAAATACTTTCGGTATTTACTATTCCACCACATCTTTTATCCCAAAGTGTCATAATGACATAATAACTATATATTATACATATATAGTTTATTTTAATTCCAAAATCACCAAATAAATTCCTAAAAATTCCTATAGCCCATGGGTGTTTATAATACCATTATACACCCTTTATTTTTGGTAATAACATGTATACCACATATGTTATAAAATTGTTACAATAAATACTTATCTTATTATAAAACCTTAAATAAGTAATTTACTTATCTAATTTGGTCAAACCTACCATATGGTCCAAGGTTGACCACCTTAATATTTCCTTGACCATCATAACCATATTATACGGTTTGTACCCTTATTTTTCAGAAATTACCATTTAAACCCCAAACTTTATATAATCTATAATTTTTATATAAACTCATTTAAACCTCTAATTTTCGGATTAATTAATATATAGCCCCCAAATTTAATTTATTTACACTATAACCCCCAATTCCTTGTGGTAATTTATTTTTAGCACCTAAACTTAATTAAAAGCTTATAAATGCATAAATAAAATGGCCTAAAGCACATGGCCTTATTACAAACATTAGCTTATAAAATAAATTACACATAAATGCCCAAAAATGCATTAAACTCTCGGCCTTACCCATATATTTTCCATTTTTTACCAATTTTCCACATAATGTCTTAAATTTGACAATTATGCTAATTAATAGTTATAAATTTACTAAACCAATCCTTAATCACCTAAGGTCAAAATAAGACCTTAAATAACTCATTCACTCACACATATATATATACATATGTATAAACACATATTAATATACCAGTGTAAGTTTAAGTGATTTATACCTTATTTTTTTTGCCAAGTTTAGGCCTTGTTTGGCCATGGCTGTTTGGAGATAAGTTTTCCACAGCATTATTTACATGTTTTAAAACAGCAATTAAGGCATGATTAGTCTCCAGCAAGATCTAACCATATTGTGGGGGACATTTCAATTAAGTATGAGAGATTTCGGCTCGATCATCGCGTTCCAAGGCATGGGAGTGGCTTCGCGCCATTATCAGGGGTGTTTTTTGTAATTTTTAAGGCTCCTAAGACCTCCTATAAGCTTTCTCTCTCCTCCAAAGGATGCTCAACAGCTTGAAATGCTTTGATATTTTAACCCATGATAGGGGATGACATTTTAGCATATGGAGTTGGAATTTTGATTTTTCGAATTTCTAATAATTTTCTAGCAATTTCTCACTGAATCTGACGAGAAATTCAATTTAAAATATTCCAACATTTAAAAAAATCCGATTCCACTTCAGAAATTCATAATTGCCATCCTTGACGTATGGTTAAAATTTCATAGCAAAATTCCTTTGGGAAGTTATTTAATCAAATATCTAAAACTTACTTTTACTAGATTTTCTTTATCTTTAAGAAAGTCAATATAGGGGATAGGTTTTTTGATAAATCCAGAATCTCATATGCTCAAGAACCCTAGGAAGACAAAGCACAGCCTCCCCTCTCTCTCTCTCACGTTTTCAACACCCGGCCCCCCAATCATACCGAAAATCCCCCAAATCACCATCTAAACTCGTTTTCCAATCCCCAAAGCACCAATAATCATCAAAACCCCACAAAAACATCACCAAAAAGTGAAGAACAGCAAGAACAACCAACAACCAGAAGCTTGGTTCGAAACCTTTCGGGTCTGCCATCAATGGAGCATTCAACGAATCCCGGTGTGAGGATCATTGTGAACCCGAAGGTACAATAGGTAGAAATTCCACTTTCCTAACTCCCTACGGTATTATCAGTCTTGCCTCAAATTTGTTTCAAACTAAACTCTTTTCGCTTCTGTATCACTAATTGTTTTAGCTACTGCCTTGTTACTTGCTTGCTAAGTTTCGTGTTAATTTTGATTTCAAATTGAGTTCTTTCAATTACTACGTGTTTATAATCTTTCACGCTACATACTTATAAAATTTGAACTCAAAACAACCCGTCGGGAGCTATCACAAAACCCACTGTCTGTGGGTTGTCTGTGACCTCGACTCATTGTCTGGGACCATGGACGGGTTGTCCGTGACCGACGCCCACGGACGTGGCGGGATTTTATTTTTTCAAATTTTAGGGTTTCTGTCAACACATGTCCGGGCCCACGGACACCCTGTCCGTGGCCCCGGACTTTTCAAGTTTACGTTTTTATTTAGTTATGTTTTCGAAATCATTTAATTCAACTGGGGTCCGTGGTCCGGACACTAGGTCAATGGCTACAGACGTGATTAAGATTTGACCTAATTCTGCCTCTGAAACCCTAGTTTAGGTAGCTTTAATTTCACTTTAATTTTCTGTCAAAAAATGCTAAAAATGAAAAAAAAAAACAGAAGCGCGCACTTAGGTTAAAAACGACTCGTAATAAGCCGTAATTAAACTAAGTAGAGGAAAAACGACCTAGGAAGGGTAATGAAAGTAATTGAACCCTAAATAGTCGAATACCAAGCCCCCGAACCTGAACTCTACCTTTCCTAATTTACTCTAGGTTAAAATTAGGTGGCGACTCATAATAGGTTCCAGTGAGCTAGCTTAGGTTTTAATAATAATTGTTGTATGACATAGTTATTAATCTTAGGTTATAAGTGGACCTAAAACCCGGTTAGATCCTAATCAGCCTTAATCAACATAGGATGGGGTTTAAAATCGAGGCTCACAGACTGGCGACTCTGCTGGGGACAACTTCTTAATATTAACTTGTTTATTTTAAGAAAGAGAGCTTAACCTCGAATTGTTGTTTATTTATGGCTTTATTACTTTGTTTATTTTACTTTTGTGCGCACTTTAATTTTTGCACCCTTGCATCATATGAGAGCGAGGGTTCACGCAAACCAATTTCACCCCGGGACCCGTTTGAGGGTCCCCTGTTAGGGACTCACACCTTTTAGGTGATGTGAATAAGTGGGGAAAAAGAGGAGGGTGTCGTCTAACCACACCCCCTTAATACCTGGGCTTTAGCCCCAACATTTTCCTGGCAGTATCCTTACCTAGCTCATTGTCTGGTAAGACAAAGACCCGACCGTAGACGCACACCTTTAGGTGATGTGAAAAAGTGGGGGAGCCCAAAGATTAGCGTGCAGGCCCTATTCCTTTGTGGTGACCTGGGCCTGCGCCCCAAGCACTTCTCCGGATCGATCCATACCCAAGTTGGTTAGAACGTCAAGTGAGGACATGTTGAACTGTATGATCCTTGTTTTGCTCGTACGAGAGGCCATTGTCAAACCTAGAGTCTTGATGGACGCCGACCTTTGAACCTTGCGCAAACCTTTGCTAACCAGGGGAAAATCAAAACAGGTAATCAGAGGCAAACCCGGGGACTTTGACATGTCTAATCTGGCAAATCTCAAAGTAACCTCACGAGGCTTGAGGCGAAGCATGCTTCTGTGATAGAAGGTTTGGAAGCCCAGGTCAATTCGCTAGAAGCCCCTCCAACGGACAACCCTCTTGAAGAATTCAACCATGCCAGTAGTGAATCTCCGGAAACTCCCGTAGAGCTGATGATGGGAATCTTGATGAGCTAGAAACAAAGGTCCCTAAGGCGCAGCCAATAGAAGACACCACCGAAGTTGATATGGGGACATCCGATAGCCCCAGGATGGTTAAACTGGGTGTATCATTGAGCAAGGATGAAAAAGGTGAGCTGATAGGTCTGCTTAGAAATTTGAAGATGTCTTTGCTTGGAGTTATGCCGATATGCCAGGAATAGACCCGAAAATAGCAGAGCACCACATCCCGACATATCCTGATGGCACCTAAATTCAGAAGTTGCGACGTTTGAAGCCAGAACTGCAGGTTAAGGTGAAAGAGGAGATAGAGAAGCTGCTCCGGGTCGGCTTCATTAAGGCTGTCAAGTATCCCCTCTGGCTCGCCAATATTGTTGTGGTAATGAAGAAAAATGGGAAAATTAGGGTCTGCATTGATTATAGAGACCTCAATAAGGCCAGCCCAGAAGAAAGTTTCCCATTACCACACATTGATGTCATGGTCGACGGAGCTTCGAGGCATGAGCTTTTCTCGTTCATGGATGGATTCTCCGGGTACAATCAGGTAAAAATGGCGAGGGAAGATCAGGACAAAACATCTTTCACCACACAGTGGGGAACTTATTGTTGGAATGTAATGCCTTTTGGTCTAAAGAATGCGGGTGCCACTTATCAGCGAGCTGCAACCACATCCTTCATGATATGATGCATAAGGAAGTTGAGGTCTATGTGGACGACATGATTGTGAAAGCCAAACGGAGAACCGATCATTTAGTTAACCTCAGAAAGTTTTTTGAGCGCATCCGACAATACAAGATGCGCCTGAATCAGGAAAAGTGTAGCTTTGGGGTAACTGTGGGAAGCTACTTGGTTTCATGATAACGCCAAAGGGCATTGAGGTTGACCCGGACAAAGTTACAGCAATCAGGACATGCAGCCACCAAAAACTGAAACGGAGTTAGAAGCTTTCTGGGACGGGTGCAATACATCAGCCGTTTCATCCGAAATCTGACTAAAATCTGTGAGCCTATCTTCAAACTCTTGAAGAAATGCTCCGAAAAATGGAACAAACAAAGCCAACGGCATTTGAGAGGGTTAGAGAGTATTTGCAGCCACCTGTTTTGGTGCCGCCAATCGAAGGAAGCCTCTGATCCTCTACTTGGTAGCCCATGATTTCTCCATGGGGCTTATGTTGGCTCAGAACCAGGGTGACCCGCCTCGTGAATACGCCATCTATTACCTTAGCAAGAAATGGGTGGACGCGGAAACTCGGTACTCCTCAATCGACAAGACTGTGCAGCACTCGTGTGGGCAGTAAAAAACTTCAGTGTACTGACCAACTTCCATACCAATTCTTTATTCCATACATTTCCATTTCCAAATTCCATGATTTTGAATAAAAGAAATCCCCTAAATTAATTTAGATTAATTTAGGGGTATTTCAATAGATCCCCACTTAAAAGAAACTTCGTCCCGAAGTTTAAGATTATCTACCAACTACTCACACCCTTTCAGGTGTGCAGGTAACCTAAGCACCAAGTTATATTACCAGCTCTAAAATGCATATCAAACAATTAAACCACTCAAGGATATTCATCCAATAACAAATCCAATCACAATTTCCATTCCATCATTCCCCATCCTTAAATAAGGATCGATTCCACTCAAGACCAACCATTAACCAAACCAAAATGTCTCATAATTAGCATCCCATTGATGCAAGATGTAAATGTCATTAACCACCACTCAGGATACATCATCCAACAAGGTTGTTTCAAAAACCAATCACAACAATATGCATGGACCATACTAAACTTCCAAACATTTAGTTTTTTTTTTCTTTAATTACTTTATGTTTATTTCAAACACCACATTCCAGGAATTCAACACCTTATTATCAAGCTTTGTTTTGACTTTAATTGCATTGTTGATTTTATCCATAATCGTTGTATATGTATGTATTTCTTGATTGTTAAGTGTCTGCATTTGTGTACACATGGTCTAACCATCATCCCAAAATTCAGTTGGTCACTCTTGTTATATACTTTACGGGTTAATTGACTAGATAGTCAACATAGTATTTATTTCAATCATGGTCTTTTATTGGACATAACCTTTTAGGTTTAGCACTCATCGTTTAAAGTTTACTGTTTGTTACTCATAATTTTCTTTATTTAAGACATTACATGAAGTTTGAATTTTTTACTTTTGGTTCATTATTGATGTACAATATCACTCGTTGTTATTCTGGCTTGAATTAAATCTTTTAGTGTTTCCAACACATTTTCCTAACTCACTTTGCCTCTCTATTGGCAAAAACAAAGTTTAGGATTCACCACACATATATTAGGTTAAGTTTGAAAAGAGAAGAACTTAGGTTATATTTATATATTACTAAAATAGCATTTTAGTTCATTCTTTATTCAATTAGGTATTGCATGTAATAGGTATCAAAATCTTTAAATCATGTGATTTGGAAACTATTATTGCATAAAAAGGAAATTTCATTAAGATGTGATGTAATTATCTAAATGCTATCTTACTACAACATTTCTCCGAGCATTTATAACTTAAAGTCTTTTAATTGTCATGGCTTGAAAATTCAAGAGCTTATTTAAAATAGTTTCATATGTGTATCATTTTTTAACGCAATTAAGTTTTCATGGAACATTGTACGGTTTTAAAACTTAATATGCGTAAATATGCCCTTTTGTTATTTTAACATATCAATTATCTTAACAGGTTATAAATCATTTGTAACATACTAGAGTAGTTTAAAATAATATTTCAAATCATGTAATAATCCGAGACAACTTTCAAAATTAATTCGAAGGTTTATTAGCCAACTGTACGTTAAAGTTTATATTATATACCTTTTTAAGTTAGTTTCATGCAATTCCTTTATAAAAGTATATATATATATATATCCTACGACTTTTCAAGTTTCAATTTGTTTTTTTATATAATTAACCATAGTATTTTAGGCGAATCATTAAGTATTTACTTTATAAAATTTACTTATTATATATTTACATAATTTCACACAAGGCAGAGTTTTTGAAAGTTCTTATTAATTAAAATGTAACTCCAAAATCTGATTTCTTTATCTTAAAATTGATTTTTTCCAGGTAGGAACTCCATATATATATATATATATATAGTCAAATGAATTAGTCTAGTAAAACTCACTCCCTCTTGATAATTATTGGTCTTAAGGTTTGTTCTATATAAGTATTTCCCTGATCATTAAATCTTAGTACTCTCTTAGATAATGGTGGCTTTTCTTAAATGTCATTCTTAGTGACTTCTGAAATTTTATCTATATATAATGTTAAACTTCTAAATACACATGAGAATTTCCAAATTCTAAAGTAACTCTCAATTTTTCACTCGACGCTCAATACTCCAAGTATTTAAGGATCAATAATATTTAGTTTACTATTACTCTTCTCTTTCCTCAATCCTTAAGTAACTTCCTTTAATGGTTTTTATATTCAGCAAGGGGTAGATGTTTTACCTTGCAGTACCCAAATTCAAATCTCTTTCCTCCATATATTGGTATGTGCCACCACTTCCTTCAACATTTATATTGACATTGTAGGGTTTTCCAGGCTTCTCATAAGTTTATGTGTCAATGAGTCAACCTTAACTCAGGTTTCAACATCATTACTCATGTGTTTTCACTCCATATGTAAGTATTTTTCACCAAGGATTTAACTCGGTAAACTCTTTACATGCATGAATTTAGTACTGCATCTTAATATATAAGTTTTGAATTGTTCATTGTGGCTAGTAATGAAATATGCCTAGCTCAAGATTTCATGATGGTAACGTCTTACCACCACTCCTCCTCAAGTTTACACAATCCATCACTTGCGTAGATTATTTACGGTTAGATGACAAGGCTTGTCTAGCCCCTAAACTTCCAGAAGTGGGTGTGCACCCCCACTACTTTCGGCCTAGGAGTTCGTCGCACCAGGCACTTCCCGTAGGGTGTTAGGTTTAGGTGTTTTTCTTTCTAAAGTTAACATAGAGTTTTAGTGTAGTTTACAGGTTCAGATGTTGATCTTTTCTAATATGCTACTAGTTCTTGTTAGCTTAATAATTTTCTAGACTTAAGATTTATCTTAAACATTATCTTTAGGTAATTTGTACCAAGTAGTTCTTGAGATTTATTTACAAGCTTTAAAGAAATTGATGTACATATCACTTAGTAATTCCAAGCTCCATTTGTATACTATTTTCAACCAAAGGTATTCTTTAAAGTTCTAGGAACATGTGTACTAGCTTTTAAAGGATTGCATTTTTAGCAATGTATTCTCCATAAGTATGCTTTTGAAAAATAGCTTAATATTTGATTTGTGCCAACCAAAATCTTATGTGCTCAATATACGATGATCCAAACTTATATTTTTTTACTGTAGTTTAATGTTTGAACGGTATAACAGCACACCAAACTCAACAGACATTCATAAAAGAAAAGTGTGTAAAGGAATCATTCACAATTCCAAGAAGGGTTAGGAGTCGTGCCTTACTGGAGTCCTCACTTCCCAAGTCTACCCCAATTCCCCAGTTTTAAGTGCACCTATATTCTAAGTATTTCACTCGGCTTGTTTTCTCGGGTTCAGAAATGACCTTCCGAATGTATTTTGACACAAAAATTTTAACCTAGATGCCTTATGAAATATAGTTTATTACGATGTAAATTAATATGGGTTTTGAGTTTTTAAACGTAAGTTATAATTTTTATAAGTTTTGAGTATTATGGAATTATTTAGACAATTTAAAAAGATATTTTTATGAAATAAAAATTTTATAATATGTCTAAAATATCATAGTTATTATATATTAAATTTGGGAATTTTTGGACAAGTGTAAATGGGTTTAAAAATTGTGTTTATGAATTTTTCATAAGATATATTATAATATGGGTTTTAATGTAACCAAGAATTAAAGTATAGTTGAATAATAAACTTTATAGGTTGAAAAAAAATATATAATAAGACTAGAATAACATTTAATACATAATGTTAATAAATATTTTTGGGTATAAACTTTTAAGTGTAGTAGAAATATATATATATATTACATAAAAGAAATAAGATAGTAACTTAGGTTAATCAAGGGATTAAACTAATCTATTTATTAACTATATAAAATTGAAGTTAAAATACTTAATTGAAACTAAGGAAAATACCTTATTTTATAAACCATATATTGGATGTAGATATGTGATAAGTGTGAAACATATAGGCTTTTTAGGGTTTAAATACCTTATAATTTGTAACAATTCAGGCAATGTTTCCCACTTATTAAGTGTTTTTCCTAAGATTGATGTTTGATAAGAACTGATGTATTTTATATGCTAAATATAGGAAAAACCCAGGAAATGAAGATTTTACATCATAAGGATTACAACACAACAAACGGGGAACAAATCAGGAGAAGAGACACAAAAATTGGTCATGTCCGGATCTGTTTGGCCGGACGCAAATCCGGACGTCTCATGTCCGGATCTGTTTGGCCGGACGCAAACCCGGACGTGACCTAAAATCCAGATTCAAGAGTTCTGTGTCATGTCCGGATCCGGACAACGATCCGGACACAACCCGAGTTTCAGATCCAAAATCGTTGTCTCACGTCCGGATCCGGACATAGATCCGGACGTCACACAGAATTGAAAAAAAAAATTCACTGCACTGATATATTAGCCTTTCGGCGCAATTATCAGACGAGGCGCAATTATCGGACGAGGCGGCGCATTAACCATACTGCAACATTAATTAACACAACACCATGCTCAATCAAATTACCCACTCACCGCATACGCCAAACTCACCACTAACCTTTGTTTTTCCTCTAATCCTATATAAACCCAGCTTCAGCCCTCATTCCAATTCGTCCCAGACTTCACAGTCTAACTCCATCTCTCCCTCTCTGTCAACCCTCTCATTCACGTACATCCATCTCCATTCATCAAACTCCTCCATACATCTTTCACTCACGACTCATTCCATCTTCATTCCATTGCATTCGCCAAACTTTCTCCGCAAACCTTCGCTTTCACCACACACAATCCGCATCCATTCACCAGGTTTTAGCCGTGTCCGGATCACGTCCGGATCCGGACTCACTCAACCACACCACATCCGGATCGCGTCCGACCCGACGTAGCACATCTCACGTCCGGATCGCTGTCCGACCCAATTGATCCGGACACCTCACAAAACTCACAAAATTTCTTTCACTTTCGCCCATTTTACCAGATTCACCCCATTGTCACCAAGATCAACCTCCAAACCAGCGTAGCGCAAGGACAAAGGACGGAGCGAGCAAGAAGATCTTCGTAACAGATGATTTCTCTCAACTCTCTCTCATTTATGATTATAATCGCTATGTCTAGCTAAGAGGATATACCTAGGGGAAGGGATGTTGTAATTAGTTAAACTCTGCATTATTTTACTACTTTATTGAGACTATTTGGATTGTTCAGGTTAATGCTTTTTAAGTGCTTTTAATAAACGTCATGAATTTATTATAAGCCCTCGAATCATGTTATGATCAGATAAGGTGATTAGCATTGACGGTCCTATTAACCTGTTACCTGTGATAATTGCAATCGGATAGATTACATTAGTCACTAGGAGCTTTAGTCCGGACCAAACCAGACTAGTAATTCTGTGCAATAAAACCATCTAGATATACTTGCTAGGTCTAGACTAGAACTGCGTGTCCTGTCTAGATGAGCTATCTGGAATTAAGACTTAATACAGAGTAGATAATTGAGAATTACAAGCCGATCCAAGTCTCCGCTTAAGCAGTAGAATATGCAGAACCTAGCTAGTGAAACAACTCCCTGAACCTAGAGTACCGTTCACATTCCCACATCTATCACTTTAATTTATCTGCTATTTACTTTCTGTCTATTATGATCCTAAAACCAAAAAAAACCCCCATTTAGTTACCCATTGCCTAAGGCTAGACTTACACACATCAAGTCCCGTGGATTGACACCTGGTCGCTTCATAAATTGCTATACTATTTTGACCGGGATTTTTGCAACCTGACGATCTATTGAACTGTTAATTTCTAGGATTATTCTAGGCTTTTAATACACCAAATAAATCGTTTGCAAAATGGCGCCGTTGCCGGGGACTTGACTTTGTCTAGTCCCTAGCCTTAGTTAATTCGTACTTTATTGCAACACCCTGTTTATGGTTATTTGTTTTGTAATTTACTTTTTAAGTTTAATTTATTGTGTGCCATTTTATACAATTGTTTTTCATTATTGTCATATAATTTCCAGTTATAATTTTTCAGTCATTTAATTTTCAAATACTTAAGTTCATTGTTTTAGTTATTTCAATTTTATTTCCTTGTTTACTTTAGTCTAAATTCCGTGCATTTTGTTCCCTTCTCTCTGGCTGATTATAAGGCACCTAGTGGATGCGTAGAACACGTTCAACTGGTCCCCGGATACAGACTTCGATCCCGAAATCGAGAGAGTCTACCTCCAAGCTCTGAGAACAAGAAGACAACTTGACTTCAACATGGCAGAAAACCATAACCAGCTTGGAGGAGGCCCAATTGCCCCATACACGATGGGAAGAGTAAACAGACCACCAGCCACACCGAGAAGAGGTCCAGTGGTTCTACCGGAGCTAACTGCAGAGCTAATGGCAAGTTAGCAGAAGATAAAGCCTCCCCATCAAAACAATGCTGTTCGAAACCATCCTGCAGGAACCTTCTCAGGTGCCGACCCAGGGGATGCATTAGACCACGTACATCGATTTCTAGTGCATTTGGACTCCCTGGGTTTATCACAAGGATTGGAGGAGTATGCCAGACTGAGCCTGTTCCAGCACAGCCTCTCTGGGGAAGCTTCGAAATGGTTCCATCGATTACCGCCAGCCATCATTACCACCTGGGAGCAGATGACGGACAAGTTCTACGAGAAGTACATCCCCATCTCCAGGACACGACAAATGATTGCCGACCTGATGGCATTCAGACAGATGGGTAGTGAGACAGTTTGTGAGGCGTGGGACCGATTCAAAGAACTACTCCGCCAGTGCCCTCACCATGGTCAGGATATCACCTCATTGGCTCAGGGATTCTTCCAGGGGTTAAAAGACGAATACAGAGGCGAGATAAGATCCGCCCTAGGAGGAAACCTGCTAGCAAAAAGTGGGGAGGATTTCATGGCATCTATGGAGTCCTACTGTGAGGAGCTTCGCCAGTGGAGCAGCAATGGGGGCAGGGTATTCTCAATAGGTCACAGTTCTTCCCGAACTCCGGACCCGATGATAGAGCAGATAGCAGCCGAGCAAGCACAGCTGAAGACCACGATGGGAAGCATGGCAAAAATGCTCGAACAGCTCACAATGGGACCAACCGCCAAGCAATCCGCCAAGAAAGTCTCTACAAGTGCCGAAGAACTCTGCTGCTCTCAGTGTGGTGATGCACATGATTACGAGGACTGCCCACTGGTAGCCGAAAATGAGGCAAACTGAGGAGCAAATGTCATAGGGCAATTCAACAGCAGGCCACCCTGGGTGCAGAATCAGCACCAAAACCTCAGGTACGGGAATCCGAATAATGCACTAAATTCACATCAAATGCAGCCCCAGAGGACGAACCAGGGAGGACCACCAGGCTTTACCAGGCCTCAGTATAATCAATTCAGGCCACAGCAGTCTCAGGCTCAGCAACCTTCATTGAGCTCAAACAATGCCAGTCTGAAGGAAATGGTGGATAAACTGATGGCTTCTCAGGAGCAGCAAGCTGCAATCAATCAGAGTCTGACAGCTGGTCAGCAGAAATTAGAGAATGCCATGGTTGAGATGCAGGGAACGATGAGCCAGCTGACTCAGTTCCTCTTACAGCAGAGACCTTCTGGATCACTGCCTTCCCAAGCAGAAACCAATCCCAAGCAACAGTTGAAGGCAGTATCGGTCTCAGACTGCGAGGATTCTGGAGAATTGGCAGCAGTTACCTTAAGAAGTGGAAGGAACTTAACCAAAGACAAAGCGGCAGGAGACCATACTGATGAGGAGACCGAGCCCCTTTCTAATACCGCCGGTGCACCATCAGGGCATCCCGCCCCTCCTGAGGTAGTACATGAGGAGACCCAGGCTCCTATTCCTTCTTCCTCACATACAATTGCTGTTAAAAATGCAAAAGGAAAGACACTTGCAAAAGAACTTCCTTTTCCAAACCGTCTCAAAGAGCGAGAGCTCGATGAACAATTTGGAAAATCTTAGATGTCTTTCGAAAGCTGACCATTAATATTCCTCTTATAGATGCGATTAAACAGATGCCGAATTATGCTAAATTTGTGAAGGATCTGATTTCGAACAAGAGGAAATACAAGGAGAAGGACACCATCCAGCTGACCGAAACTTGTTCAGCAGCTATCCTACAGAAGCTGCCCCCAAAGCGTGGTGATCCTGGCCAGCCCATTATCCCCTGCTCGATAGGAGACATGGATTGCGGATACGGTCTCTGCGATCTAGGAGCGAGCATCAACCTGATGCCATACACCATGTTCAAAAAGCTTCATGCTGGTGAGCTCGTTCCCATTCATTTCAGACTCCAGTTAGCTGATCGATCATCGATCACACCAAGAGGTATGGTAGAAAATGTAGTTGTTAGTGTAGGTAAATTTTCTTTCCAGCAGATTTTGTGATCCTTGACATGGATGAAGATGTGGAGGTACCTCTGATTCTTGGTAGACCTTTCCTTAGAACTGCAAAAACTGTTATAGATGTTGTGACAAGGGAAAGATTACCTTGAAGTTTCATGACGAAGAATTGAGCTTTGACATTAATAAGATGATGCAGAAAAATACTTCTTCTCATGCTGTTTTCTCTGCTGAATTAATTGATAATTCTTATGATCTTGAGGATGACTACATCCATAGGAGTACTGATTCTTCTAATTCTTTGTTTAAGTGTTCTGACATTTTAGAGCAGGTATTAAGTCGATCCATTGAGGATGACAAAGCAAGCTTTGAGATGGCCACGGTCGTCCAGCAGCTAAATCAAGGGAAATCATACTTTCGCTCCTCCTCTCCACCTGTAGAAAAATTGGATAGACCCATTCAAAGGCCTATACCTTCAATAGAGAAGCCTCCTACCCTTGAACTCAAATCTCTCCCTTCCCATCTTAAGTATGTTTTCTTGGCAGAGGGTAGCACCCTGCCTGTTATTATCTCTGCATCTTTGTCTATTTCGCAGGAAACTAGACTTCTGGAGGTGCTAAAGAAGCATAAAGTGCCATGGGATGGTCAGTTGCTGACATTAAAGGGATCAATCCGGTTTTCTGCACTCACCGGATTTATATGGAGGAGAATTATAAGGCAGTGAGGCAGCCCCAGAGGAGACTAAATCCAAATCTAAAGGAGGTGGTAAAAGCTGAGGTACTGAAGCTTCTTGATGCAGGCATTATCTACCCGATTTCTGACAGCCAGTGGGTGTCTCTCCAGTCCAGGTTGTTCCAAAGAAAGGAGGATAGTTGCAGTTACCAATGAGAAAGGTGAATTGGTACCTCAGAGACAAACCACAGGTTGGAGGATGTGCATCGATTACCGGCGCTTGAATGAAGCCACAAGGAAGGACCACTTCCCGCTACCATTTATTGATCAAATGTTGGAGCGGTTAGCTGGGAAAGAGTTCTACTACTTCCTTGATGGATACAGTGGTTATTTTCAGATTCCCATTGCGCTAGAGGATCAGGAGAAGACCACCTTCACCTGTCCTTATGGTACTTTTGCATACAGGAGGATGCCCTTTGGTCTTTGTAATGCTCCAGCCACATTTCAGCGATGTATGATGGCGATTTTTAATGATTTTATCGAGAAAAGTATCGAAGTATTCATGGACGACTTCTCTGTCTATGGACAAAGCTTCGATGTTTGTCTGGAGCAACTGGACCAGATCCTGGCTCGCTGTGAGGACACGAACCTTGTGCTGAATTGGGAAAAGTGCCATTTCATGGTACAAGAAGGAATCGTTCTGGGGCATAAGGTGTCAAGAGAAGGCCTCCAGGTAGACAAGGCCAAGATAGAGGTAATAGAAAAGCTACCTCCACCAGCTTCAGTTAAGGATGTAAGATCTTTTCTTGGTCATGCAGGGTTCTACAGGAGATTTATTCAGGACTTCTCAAAAATTGCTAAACCCCTGTCAGACCTGCTTCAGAAGGATATCAAGTTTCAGTTCACTGAGGAGTGCTTGACAGCATTTCAGACCATCAAAGACAAACTCTGCTCAGCTCCAATTGTGGTCCCACCAGATTGGTCAGAACCGTTTGAGATCATGACGGATGCGAGCGACTATGCTGTTGGCGCCGCCCTATGTCAGAAGAAAGATAAGATGCTGAGAGTAATCACCTATGCTAGCAAGACCTTGATCGACGCACAGAAAAATTATACTACTACAGAGAAGGAGTTGTTAGCTGTGGTATTCGCGTTGGATAAATTTCGACCATATCTGCTAGGAAGCAAGGTGATTGTTCACACCGATCATTCGGCCCTCAAGTATCTTTTCCAGAAAAATGAATCGAAACCAAGACTTCTGAGGTGGATCTTACTTCTCCAAGAATTTAATTTAGAAGTTGTGGATAAAAAAGGGAAAGCAGAACGGAGTTGCTGATCACCTGTCTCGGCTTGATATCCCTGATGATGGAATTCCAATTAACGAGTTTTTTCCTGATGAGACGGTGTTCATGATTGGCAAGGTAAAGGAACCTTGGTATGCAGATTTGGCGAACTTTCTCGCTTCTGGGTTGATTCCTCACGATTACAGCTACAACCAGAGGAAGAAATTCTTATCAGAAACCCGCCACTATATCTGGGAGGATCCCTATCTGTTTAGGATCTGTGCTGATGGTTTGATGAGGCGATGTCTTCCAGATGAGGAGATCCAGAGTGTAATAGAATTCTGTCATGCTAAAGAGGCGGGTGGCCATCATGGTTTTACAAGAACAGCTGCAAAGATATTAGAGTGTGGATTCTATTGGCCCACTCTACATAAAGATGTCCACCACTTCTGTTCCCATTGTGACGCCTGTCAAAGGATGGGAAACATCTCTAGAAAACATGAGATGCCCAGAAAGGTATTCTTGAGGTAGAACTTTTTGATGTTTGGGGCATAGATTTCACAGGTCCTTTTCCCTCATCCATGGAAACCAATATATCCTGGTAGTTGTGGATTATGTCTCAAAGTGGGTAGAAGCTATTCCATGCCACACGGCTGATTCCAAGACAGTGGTGAATTCCTGAAGAAACACATATTCACCAGATTTGGGGTGCCCAGGGAAATTATCAGTGATGGTGGCTCTCACTTCTGCAACCGAGCCTTCGACTCCTTAATGACTGATATAGGGGTGACCCACAAGGTGGCACTACCTTACCACCCCCAAACTAATGGTCTGGCAGAAGTGACTAATCGTGAGCTAAAATGGATCTTGCAGAAGACTGTAAATGCATCAAGGAAGGATTGGTCAGTTAAGCTGGATGATGCTCTGTGGGCATATCGGACTGCTTTCAAGACTCCTATAGGGATGTCTCCGTTTAAACTTGTGTATGGAAAAGCCTGCCATCTTCCAGTCGAATTAGAGCAAAGCTTACTGGGCATTGAAAGCCTTGAATTTTGATCTACACACTGCTGGAGAGAAAAGAAAATTTCAATTGTCTCAACTCGAAGAACTCAGAGAGCAAGCCTATGACAGTTCCAGAATTTACAAGGAGCGCACAAAGAGAATCCATGATCAAATGATCCATAAGAGAGAATTCAAAGTAGGGGATCTAGTGTTGCTCTATAATTCCAGGCTGCGCCTCTTTCCTGGCAAATTGAAATCACATTGGGCAGGTCCATTCAAAGTTGTGGGGATCACTACCTATGGTGCATACGAGCTAGAAAACAAATCAGGGGAAGTATTCAAAGTGAATGGAGCTCGACTGAAGAAATACCTAGGCGATACCTCTTCTCAGCCTCCTGCACCAGGTATATCCTTTATTGAAAGCTCTTCTTCTTCCATGAAATCTATTTCTGCTATCTGTCCTACAGCTCCCCCTCCAAAAACATCCAAAAAGCCGTGCCCGCAATGGTACTTCAGACTGAAGAAAGCTATTGCTAGCTGCTGTGGCGGCCCTCCTTGACACTACCTGCAAAGTCTAGCCAGAGACTTTAACTCCGGGCAGCTTGGTGGGAGGCAACCCACCGGTTTATATCTCTTTTTACTTCATTAGTTTAATCATTTATTTTACTCTTCTATTTTAATTCTTGTAGAGCGTTAATAGCCGTCGTGGACATTGGAAGAGCCATGGCTCTTACTTTATACTAATGGTTTTATCGGGTTCCACTTGAGTTCTTCTGGTTTTGCAGAATTAATCCTTCAGGTACTTCATTCTAATGCTAAACTGAACTCAAGTGTGAGGAAGAATCATGACAATATTCACCACGGATCAGGGAGTCCTTAACCACTCTTGATATTTAATTTCTGCATTCGTTTGTTTGTTTATGTTTGATTAATTGTGGTAATGTTTCATTTTTTAAAATGAGGTATTTTTAGATCCATAGTTTTTAATTTAATTTAATATAAAAAAAGACGTTTTTAACGTGTCCGGCTCAGTTTAGCCGGACACAAAACCGGTCACAAAACCCTAGCTGCGTCCGGACCCGGACGGTAAAACCGGACGAGACTAAAACTTGCGCGCCGGTGTTACTTTTCTTCTATTCTCTCCTTTCTTACTTCTATCTCTTCCTCCCATCGACCACGAAAACACGCAGACCTCCATTCTCACCACCACACTCACAACACCACGCCTACCATCCCGACGCCGGTGACTGCCATGACCCCGCCGCGCAACTCCGACCACCCGAGCACCACGGAGTACCGCCGCACCACCACACTCCCCCCTTCTCCCAATTTCGCAACCAAATCACCCTCCCTGCACCAGGTTTTTTTTCGAATTTTGCACATCGGTTTGAATTGCAGTCGATTAAAGCTAGTTTAGGTTGTCGATTTGTAGATTGGTATGGCAACTCGTTGATTGGTGCGACATTTGAGACTCTGTGTGCGATTTTGGTGTTTCTATGCTGGTTTGAACTGTCTGTCGCGGCGGAAAATTTTTAGGGTTCATAGGTGCGTCCGGATCTGCGTCCGGCTAAGTTGACCCGGACGTAGACCCGGACATGTTCAAATTAAAAAAAAAAAATCTGCAATGGTTCCTAGGTCTATGTTGTACTGTTTATTGCTATTGTGTGCTATGTTTAGATATTTTAGTGCATTGGTAATATAGCTTACTGTGTGTGAAAGAAATGTTCAAATCGAACTTTGGGCTCGATTGGTTTCGGGTTTTTGGTGTGCCTTTTGCTTCTCTTTTCTTGCTGTTTAGATTTCTTACTCTTTCTGTTTATCGTTTAGATGGCTCGCACTAGAGGGGGTTTTACACAGACAGGGTCCTCTTCGAGGAACCCACGACCCGACGACCAGCCAGAGCCGGCCCAGACCCCACTCCGACCTGATGGTTTCCGATCAGCTGCCACCCGGGCATGGTATGATCAGGGTGGCGCCTTCGTCATCGAGAGGCGCATCACCGACGAGGCATCAGCTGCAGCCGGACTTCCAGCCATATTTGAGGGTATTGGCGCCAGCAGTATCCTGCGCATGGGCGTGGGTGTGTTCTCTCCGGAGCTGGTACGAGAGTTCTACGCCAATGCTGTGGCGTCAGACACGACACACAGCATTACCTCCTACGTACGCCAGTTCCAGGTGGAGGTAACCCCTGAGACTTTTTCTGCTCTTTTACTTCTCCCGGATAATGCGGATATGCATCTAGAGTATACGGAGGACTCGCTTAGGGAGAGTAAAACTAGGTGGTTACAAGAGGTAGGGAGTACTACTCGCCGACGGGGTGAGGAAAATAAGACTGTACTCCCGTATGCTATCCTTCCTTCCCTCCCCCAGAGGACCCTAGCAGAGATCCTCAGTCATCAGATCCGGCCTCATGCTGGGAATGATGCTTCTGACGAGGATTGTGTCCTCCTAGACTACCTCCTGGCCTCACCACATCAGCCAGCCCAGCAGCTCTCACTCCCTTTCGTCATGTTTTAGACAGCTGCATAAGGTGGTCACTTATCTGTGACGAAGAAGAAGAAGAAGATCACCCTATCTTCCCCATTACTATCCAGCATCTTCTTGTCTCCACCCTCCCCGAGGAGATCTTTACTGATATGGAGATGAGGGAGGGTGAGACACCCATCTCCCTTGCGACCTTCAGGAGATGGGGCTTCTTACGCCTTGACGACGGCAGCTGGGTGAAGGGCAGCTCGGGCCTCGGATCCGCTGGTACATCTGCGAGCTCCAGTTCTACACCGGCCACTGCTACCATGGCACCCCCCACGGTCCCAGTGATGAGCATCCCACCTGAGATGCAGACTCTGATGGACTCCATTCTCAGCAGCAGCAGCACAGCGGATGGAGCAGAGATTTGGGGGTATGGAGCAGCAGTTTGGAGCTGTCCAGCAGCAGGTCGGAGAGGTGCAGCAGCAGTTCGGGGGTCCAGCAGCGCCAGGTGCGCATGGAGGGACACATAGACGACATCCGCCAGACGCAGGACCACCTCCAGGCAGAGCAGACCGCCATTCGTGACACCCAGGCTATGATCACTGAGCGTTTGGAGCGCAGTGATGCTTTACACCGAGAGGCTGCTAGGTTCATGGCAGAGGCATCTGCACACCAGAGAGAGGCAGCCGCTCAGCAGGCCCAGAACAACCAGCTCATGCAGATGCTCATTGCTCAGTTGGGAGCGAGACCTCCACCACCACCACCGCCTCAGTGACCGCCTTCCTTTTAGACTACTTTCTTTCTTTTGTTGTTGGGTTTTCTGTACTTTTCTTTTTCTTTGATTTATTTTACTTGTGTTTGTTCAAACTAACAGTAGAACACGAGACTGCAGGTGAAGTGGTAATGATTATATTAGGCAGTGTTTTAAATATTTCAATTGCTAAATTTCATGTTTATCTAAGCCGTGCAGCGTTCTTAAATGATCACTTTACTTGTCACCTCTACTGCGAAACAAACGGCTATAAGTACAGGAAATGGAACCACACTACTTGCGACCGTCTGCTAAACTTGAACTATGGGGAGTATTCTTTCTCTAAATATAACTCATCGATTCACATACTCTCTGTCGTTCGAGTTAATGCACTTTATTCTGTGGTTGTACATGCCAGTGAAACTTTAGCAACTTTTACTCTGAACAACACGCCTACTGTCTGTGACTCATGAGGAATATCTCGACCCCTGCAAAACTTCAAGTGTGAGGAAGAACATCTTCCTCCATCTATAACACCAGGGGAGTCTCAGTTCCTAATTTACCTTCTTAATGTTCCACCTTTGTTACGTTGAGGGTTAATTATTGCATATACATCTATTATGAGTCTAGCATGTTTTGAAAGCTCTTTTCATTATTTTTCTTCTATGACCAATGAGGACATTGCTCATCTTAAGTGTGAGGAAGGAAAGACCTTTCCCTGAAAACATGCTAGTTGTTCTTTAATGCCACACTTGCTTTTTGCTGCTCTAATACCTGTGCACACCGAGTGAAATTAAACCAAGTGAAAACCGTAGGAATCTTTTGCTTGATGAGGTTTGTATAAATAATTTAATTCAAAAATACTCTCTTTTCACAAAAATATGGTAGATTGGCTAGTTGTGAAAACCAGATTATTTTAGCTTGGGATTTGGAAATGAAGTGAATGTTTGGAATGAAAAAGGATAAGGCAAGGTACTCCACTGATCAAACATTTTTCCTAACAATAGCAGGCCTCGTCTATCCGGTTATTAAGTCTTAAGGGTGCCTTAACACCTATCTACCTAAGGTCTCGGGATCTGGGATAGTTGGCCCAACACCGTTACAAGGATAGGGAGAAAAGTCTGGGTTACGGAATAACTCTGCAATTCACAATTATTCGTTTGTTTTATATATAGTTCTTGGAAGAAGAATGTTTTTTGCATGTGAAAGAAAAGTTTATTGCAGTTTAATTTTTGATTTTGATCACGAGTACGTGGTGTTGAAAGGTATTGCGGAATAAGGCATTACTTCACACCCCTTGTCATCCAAGGTTAGAGGAATGAAAATTGGTGGAAAGTCCCAAGCTAAGTTAACTTGTTTTCTACAATCTAGTTTCTCTATGCTTTTACAAAATTCTTCTTGCTTCACTGTTTGTGAAAACCTACCTCTTGAGAGCAAGATTATTCTTTCAGTTAACACTTTGTTTGATTTCGCCATGCACTTGTTTAATTCTGAGATTATTTAACGGTTTTAGAGATATTCTTATTTCTTATTTTGCTTGAGGACAAGCAAAAGCTTAAGTGTGAGGAAGTTGATAAGTGTGAAACATATAGGCTTTTTAGGGTTTAAATACCTTATAATTTGTAACAATTCAGGCAATGTTTCCCACTTATTATGTGTTTTTCCTAAGATTGATGTTTTGATAAGAACTGATGTATTTTATATGCTAAATATAGGAAAAACCAGGAAATGAAGATTTTACATCATAAGGATTACAACACAACAAACGGGGAACAAATCAGGAGAAGAGACACAAAAATTGGTCATGTCCGGATCTGTTTGGCCGGACGCAAATCCGGACGTCTCATGTCCGGATCTGTTTGGCCGGACGCAAACCCGGACGTGACCTAAAATCCAGATTCAAGAGTTCTGTGTCATGTCCGGATCCGGACAACGATCCGGACACAACCCGAGTTTCAGATCCAAAATCGTTGTCTCACGTCCGGATCCGGACATAGATCCGGACGTCACACAGAATTGAAAAATAAAAATTCACTGCACTGATAATTAGCCTTTCGGCGCAATTATCAGACGAGGCGCAATTATCGGACGAGGCGGCGCATTAACCATACTGCAACATTAATTACACAAAACACATGCTCAATCAATGCTCAATCAAATTACCCACTCACCGCATACGCCAAACTCACCACTAACCTTTGTTTTCCTCTAATCCTATATAAACCCAGCTTCAGCCCTCATTCCAATTCGTCCCAGACTTCACAGTCTAACTCCATCTCTCCCTCTCTGTCAACCCTCTCATTCACGTACATCCATCTCCATTCATCAAACTCCTCCATACATCTTTCACTCACGACTCATTCCATCTTCATTCCATTGTCATTCGCCAAACTTTCTCCGCAAACCTTCGCTTTCACCACACACATAATCCTATCCATTCCAGGTTTTAGCCGTGTCCGGATCACGTCCGGATCCGGACTCACTCAACCACACCACGTCCGGATCGCGTCCGACCCGACGTAGCGGACATCTCACGTCCGGATCGCTGTCCGACCCAATTGATCCGGACACCTCACAAAACTCATCAAAATTTCCACTTTCGCCCCATTTTACCAGATTCACCCCATTGTCACCAAGATCAACCTCCAAACCAGCATAGCGCAAGGACAAAGGACGGAGCGAGCAAGAAGATCTTCGTAACAGATGATTTCTCTCAACTCTCTCTCATTTATGATTATAATCACTATGTCTAGCTAAGAGGATATACTCTAGGGGAAGGGATGTTGTAATTAGTTAAACTCTGCATTATTTTACTACTTTATTGAGACTATTTGGATTGTTCAGGTTAATGTTTTTAAGTGCTTTTAATAAACGTCATGAATTTATTATAAGCCCTCGAATCATGTTATGATCAGATAAGGTGATTAGCATTGACGGTCCTATTAACCTGTTACCTGTGATAATTGCAATCGGATAGATTACATTAGTCACTAGGAGCTTTAGTCCGGACCAAACCAGACTAGTAATTCTGTGCAATTAAACCATCTAGATATACTTGCTAGGTCTAGACTAGAACTGCGTGCCCTGTCTAGATGAGATATCTGGAATTAAGATTTAATACAGAATAGATAATTGAGAATTACAAGCCGATCCAAGTCTCCGCTTAAGCAGTAGAATATGCAGAACCTAGCTAGTGAAACAACTCCCTGAACCTAGAGTACCGTTCACATTCCCACATCTATCACTTTAATTATCTGCTATTTACTTTCTTGTCTATTATTGATCCTAAAACCAAAACAAACCCCCCTTTAGTTACCCATTGCCTAAGGCTAGACTTACCACATCAAGTCCCGTGGATTGACACCTGGTCGCTTCATAAATTGCTATACTATTTTGACCGAGATTTTACAACACCTGACGATCTATTGAACTGTTAATTTCTAGGATTATTTCTAGGCTTTTAATACACCAATAAATCGTTTGCAATATGTGTAAAGTTAATAGAAATAATTAAATAAATAAAACTACATGAAGAATATCGTGAATAAATACTAATATATATACATAAAAAGAAATAAAAAATAAATAAAATACCTCATAAAAAAATGGAACATGAAGGAATTAATAAGTTAAACTAAACACATACATAATACTATTAAAAGAATATTATATGAGGCGGTATTAATTATGGTTATTAAACTTAAGGAGTTATCTTTGAACTTCTAAGATTTATATATACCATATTAAAATACATGTACAATATTATTTGCCAATGATTAGGATGCAAATCTATAATTTGGTTAAGTAATTAATAAGTTAGGACTAAGGAATATTTGTAATTAGGTTACATAAAATGTTACACCAAATACATCTTATTATATATTAATAATAAGTAAATGAAATACATTTACATCTAAATGTGAAGTGGATTAGTAAGTCTAGATTTAGGAATTTCATAACATTTATAGTATTGAACGATAACTTAATGTTTTAAGATAAAATCATTAAAAGGATTAGGATATAAAACTATATTAAACTATGATTAGGAAATTAATCTAAATAATAATCCTTAAGTGTCTTAGGCATTAGATAAGCCATATGAAATACATTTATAACATTAATTACCAATACTTAGGATGTGAGTTTATAATTAAGTGATGTGTTTAGTAGTTAGAATTTATGAAAAGGTTTATAAATAGAAATTAGATACTTAAAACCTTGAACCTTTATTTAGAGGAAACTAAGTTACATAAGAGATAATATTGATTTACCTTTTGACACTGGAACATGTTAATATGTCATTTGAATATAAGGTATGATAATTTTTTCGGAATAGATGATCTTATTAAATAATTGACAATTTCACTTACGAATAAGAATTTGGTTCTTAGATGAATTCTACCTTATGTTAAGATATATTGTCCATCCTAAATACAATAAAGGAAATTAATTTATTAAGTTATTCCTTTGAAACCTTAGGTTTTGTAAACAACTTAAGACGTATTTAAGACTTAAGTTTATTGAAGTTTAGTATAAAAAGGATTATACATAGTCTATGGAGGGAATGTGTGTTAAAATAAAACATTTAAGAAATTAAATGTAAGCAAGGATACATAAGGTTATCTTAAAATGCCTTATTATATAGTTAATGGTAAAGTAAATAATATACCTTGGGAATACTAAATGTAAGAGTTCGATAAATCTAAGTTAACTATAATATAGTTATTCAAGATGAGAAGCAATTTAACATCTTATGATAAGATTATTAGATGGTTTTAATAAAAGTCATTCTGAACTAGGGATATGATAATTGAGTTTAGTGGCTTAATTAAGTTATAATAAAATGTATCTACAACGCTATGATTCCAATATACAAGATGTAGATCCTAATTAAGTTAGGGGGAAAACTTAATCATAATGGGTTATCTAGTAATATTAATAAAATACATAATCATTACATTTGAAATGTGAAATAATAGTATAGTATTCTGAGATAAACCTATCATGGGTCATAATACGATGTTTATTCTAAATAATGGTGGCCACCGGTCCGTTCCACCGGTTCCGGTTCGGTTCCAGAAAATGTGTATTCGTATTCGGAACCGGTCTGGGGCGGTTCCGGTCTGAAATCTGGATTCACTTCGGATTCGGTCAAAAAACCGGTTCCGGCCGGTTCCAAGCCGGTTGGTTCCGGTTCGGTCTGATCGGTTCCGACCGGTTCTGGAAAGATTCGATCGGCTCCAGTTGCTTCGTTTTAGCTCGATTTGAGATCCGTTTGAGTGCACACGTTGCTCTTTCATCCACTTTACTCCTAGATAGATTATTCTTCAAGTTTATAATCTTAAATGTGTAAGAAACAAAGACTTAGGAATTTTTATTGAATTTACAAAAAATAAGGAACAAAGAGAATTTTATTATATGATTCACTACCTCATTAAAACTTATTAGGTAAAAATCCATTGGGAAAACCCTAATAAGGAAAAAGAGTACAACTACTAAGAGGTTACATTTTAAAAACCCAACGATAACTTCAACCGGTTCCGGGGCGGTTCCGGTTCCGAATCCGACGACAGTTCCAGGCGGTTCCGGTTCCGGTTCAGGCCCGAATCTCAAAACATGTATTCGTATTCGGAACCGGCTGAGGCGGTTCGGTTCCGGTTCCGATTCCCACGGTTCCCGGCCGGTTCTGATCCAATCGGTTCCGGGTAGAACCGCCGGTTCCGGGTAGAACCAGACCGATGGCCACCATTAATTCTAAATTAAGAATAAAAGTATTGAGCTTGAGAATTGTTATAGAAATTCTAAGATTGATTGTATAACACATAGTGCACTTATATTATAAGGTCTTAAATGTGAGAATTATGGTTAAGTATGGGTAAAGTGGATAAGGTGGAACTTAACAAGTGTTAATAAAATACATTCCTTGGTCTTACAACTTGAGTTATACAACATTCTAAGACAAGTCAAAGGTTATACATAACATTTAAGTGAGGGCTAAAAGACAATTGAGACTTAGAAATAAGAGTGAGGAATTTATTTAAGTTTAACTTAGACTACAAGTTATTGATGATAGACTATCTTTAATGTTCTTCAGAGTGTGTTGATGTTTGCACAAATCTGCTAGAACTGCTACAGCGTTATCCAGGTACGATTTCTTGTACTCATATACTTTTGCTAACGGACTTTATGGAATGTTTTGGAAAACGCTAACTGAGCTTGAATGGATTTTAAAAGGAAACTGTTTGTGTGTGGCTAACTCAGCTTGATGTGACTAACTGAGCTTGAATGTGAAACTTACATGGTTATTGGTTCCTTCTATTTGGTTGTTTCATTAGACATTAACTACCTAGGGTTTACGCTTCTGCACTCTATAGGACTGAGTGTTTTGGTATTGCTCTGGGTAGTTAGTGGTCTAGTGGGAATATGGAAAAGGACAATCTTGGTAATTCTTCCGTTGACTCTGGATATTGTTTAATCCATGAGCTGAGTCTTTTGTTGTGACGTGCGCACGTCCTCACCGGTAACAGCAGGGGGCTGTATATCCCTCGTCCACAAGGACATTATATTTGACAGCAGGGGGCTGTATATCCCTCGTCCACCAGGACATTTATATTTGACAGCAGGGGGCTATATATCCCTCGTCCACCAGGACATTTATATCTGACAGCAGGGGGCTGCATATCCCTCGTCCATATGGACATTTATATCGGCGGTGGGGGCCATCTCTCCCAATTGGTTTATTCCACTCTTGAGTTGTTGGTTCTTGGATATCTTCTTCCATTCCTAGTCCTTGTGACTACTTGGTCTCTCTACTCCTAACTGGAATTGGTTCTAACTTGAGCATTGGATGTTCACTAACTCATGGTGTGGTTTTTGGATTGACTAACTTTACATTTCTATTATTTACCACTATCCTTAACTCGGTATCTTTGACTTGGTGATTTTAAAGTGCCTTGTTCCCCTGTTGTACTTCAAGAGTTTGATTTCAAGTTAATGTTTATTTTTTGAAGAGTTATGTTTTAAATATTGTTTCGGGAGAATTGTACCAGTTCCATTCCAGGGAACTGACTCACCCCTCCCGGGGGGGCTGCTTGGTTTCATCTTGCAGGTAAGAATTTTTTATACGGGTGGCCACGAAGAGCATGAGTGATTGGGATGGGAATTAGGAATTGTGGAGAGTTATTCTGTTTTACGTTCAGTTTTGTTTACGTTGTTTTCTTGAGTTTAGACCGTAACTTAGATAATTGTAATGGTTGTAATTGGTGAGGTTGGTACCGGGTGTTTGGAACCCGATGGTCTGTAATCGCCTTAGTATTTTAATTCTGCTGTAATACGTTAAATAGGGGCGTTACACTGTGCCTCCACATGCTCCACACGGTGGTCATGATAGCTACCACCAGCAGAAGTCTGTGCCTCCACATGCCCCACGTGGTGGCTACTCTGACCGTCTATATTGTAACTGGAGCTATGGAGCTGGGCCAAATCAGCAGATGACCAACCTGCAGAGGATGAAGCTTTAGGCATCCTTCTCCTAGGTATGTGTGCGACTGGGTCGGATTCATGGAATGACTGGGTAAAGGATGGTTCCATGATGGGTTGCTGCTGTGGGTGATATGACGAGTGACGAGGCGGGTCAGCATGATCCTGATGTGGCTGGAAAGATGAGTGTCATGCAGGCTCAGCATGACCCTGCTGTGGCTGGAAAGACGAGTGCCATGGAGGATCAACTACGGCAGTGCGCTCACGACGGAACGAAGCAGTCATTGGCTGCTCCACATTCTGTCCTTCTTTTTTTTTGGTGTAGACGTTCATTAGAACATTCTTTAGCTTATCCATCACTGCACAAGTGAAGCTACCCAGTTAGTTAAGATGAGTTACACAAGTAAGTAATAATAAATCAACACAACATAGTTATAGTATAACCCAAAAAATTTCCAAATTCATCATTGTAATCATTAACTCTATCTAACTTTCAAATTCATCATTGAAATCCTTACTACACTTGTTACTTAGTCACTTAAACTTTATTTTAAATTAAACAAAACTTGTAAATAAGTTTATAAGTATATTTAGGCATTATTGAATAATTATACAACAACTACACCCTAGTTCCTCATTTTAATCTTTTAAACCCCAAAATTTCATAAACTTGACAGTTTAAGGGCTTAAACCTTATTTTAACTTACTCAAACTTATGATATAAGTTCATAAACATAAATATATCATTATAAAAAATTCATACAGAGAAACAATTCAGCCCATATACATAACTAACCCTAGTTTTGAAAAATTGCTTTTGCCCCTTTTTACTTATCATTTTGTACCTATAAGCCCCTTTAACTCATATAATGCTTTAGCTTTTGTTCTAAACACATTGTAAACTTAAAATACAGTAAATAAAACAGTAGGTATTCGGCCTTAATAGTTACAACAATAAAACAATACTCTTTAACCCCAAAATTTCATATACTTGTCATTTAAGTGCTTAAACCTTATTTTAACTTACTCAAACTTATGATATAAGTGCATAAACATAAATATATCATTATAACAATTTCATACAGAAACAATTCAGCCCTATACATAACTAACCCTTTAGTTTTCAAAAATTCTATTTTTGCCCCTTTTTACTTATCATTTTGTACCTATAAGCCCTTTAACTCATTCTAATGCTTTAACTTTGTTCTAAACACATTATAAACTTAAAATACAGTAAATAAAACAGTAGGTATTCGGCCTTAATAGTTACAACACCAAAACAATACTCTTTACCCCAAAATTTCATATACTTGTCATTTAAGTGCTTAAACCTTATTTAACTTACTCAAACTTATGATATAAGTTCATAAACATAAATATATCATTATAAACAATTTCATACAGAAAACAATTCAGCCCTATACATAACTAACCCTTTAGTTTTAAAAAATTGCATTTTAGCCCCCTTTTACTTATCATTTTGTACCTATAAGCCCCTTTAACTCATTCTAATGCTTTAGCTTTGTCCTAAACACATTGTAAATTAAAATACAGTAAATAAAATAGTAGGTATTCAGCCTTAATAGTTACAACACCAAAACAATACTCTTAACCCCAAAATTTTCATATACTTGTCATTTAAGTGCTTAAACCTTATTTTAACTTACTCAAACTTATGATATAAGTGCATAAACATAAATATATCATTATAAACAATTTCATATAGAAAAAATTCAGCCCTATACATAACTAACCCTTTAGTTTTCAAAAATTCTATTTTACCCCTTTTTACTTATCATTTTGTACCTATAAGCCCATTAACTCATTCTAATGCTTTAACTTTGTTCTAAACACATTATAAACTTAAAATCAGTTGAAATACCCCTAAATAATTAAACGCTATTTAATATATAAATAGCTATATTAAGGTATAAATAATCAAGCAAGTAATAACCTGTGAACAAACGAACAGTTTATTATTACCGTACTTATGTACATACGGATATATATGTAAATGTACATAACGTTACAAGATTATAACGTTGTAATATAACCAAAATGCGACAAATAAAATAGTCGTATATATATATGTATACATATAACTAGTAACGCTACATATTAATATAGTCACTTATATACAATAAATAGGCTTAATAGGGCTGAAAAAAAAAAAAGAGCAACATGCTCTAGCTGGGATTCAAACCCGAGACCTCTCGTACCTATTCCAAAACCTTAACCAATTGAGCTGAGCTCGAATTCGATATATAACTCACGCGAATTAAAACTAATATCGAATTCATTAAGGTAACAGGAAAGAAAAGAAACCAAACATGTCGTTTGCCCCTCATTCTCCTCGATACAGTGAGATCGAGCACAGAGTCCATTCTCGTGTTCCAAACTTCAGGCGACAAGATCGTGTTCTTTCCTCATCACCCATACCCCCTTCTTGTAACTTACACACCATGACTGTTCTCAATCCCCTTGGAAACTTCAGCAACGCTAGTTTATCCACAGAGCAATACCTTCCTGTTTCTAGCCGCCAGTTAAGACTCCAACAGAGCCATACCTTTCCTCGCTTGCATGCCCACGCCAACTGCAAGCCAAGAACACCGTGGTTATTCCTACGTGAAGGTAACCCCACCTTCTTGATTGTTTTTCTGATTTTGATCTCCTTTCACTGACCTCCATCCTTAATCCAGTAGTTCACGCACCTGTCTACTCCCGGCACTTCTGCTTGGTGTGTTTAGGCCTGCGCACCAGGACAACGTAAATAAATCAGCAAGGTAAGAAAAGAGAGTTTCTGTTTCTAGGATCTCCTTCATCCTACATTCTCGTGTGCAGAAGCAATAGCCTGTAACCTTTCTTTTTCCCTCTGTCTTCTCCATTCTAGTGAGTCAAGCTCCCTGACTGAGATCACTCTGGGATCGAACAAAAATCCCTAGCCAACGAGCCTCTGGTCTAGGTAAGAAACACTACTAAAGAAAGAGGCATGTGCTCCTTCATACTGATTACCGAAACTGGAGCAAGTAACAATTAAATAACTCGTGGGTTTTCTGTCTAGCTGAAAGGAGATACTGGAGAGCTCACATCGTGCCAAACACTACTAGGAGAGACAATAAAGATAAGGAGGTGAGTCATTCGTGAGTAAACTCTATACCCAGTTCTGTATCACAAATTCCTGAGGGTGAATTCCTACTGTTTGGGTAGTCTTGAGTTTCTAATACATTATAATCCCATAATACACCTAAATATGTCTCTATACGTGAGGATGTTGAAGAAAAGAAGTAAAAAACAGATCCTAACTAAAGAAAGGAAGACAAAACAGAAAACAGACGTAGCAGTTCTGGTTTTTAGTTCTGAGTAGTTTACAACTGATGAGATCAGTGTTTTGTGTATTTACCTTGCAGAGGGATTGTGAGGATAGGAAGGGCTAGATTAGAAACTTAAAACTCAGTCAAAAACATGACTATCTAGATAGTAATGAAGGGAAACTGAAAAGAAAACAAGAACTGAGGATTCTCAGAAAAACAGAAGGAGTTTATCAGTTGTGATGTTTCAGTTAGTTGGAGGTTTCTGTATTTCTGTACAATTGGCTTGTGAGGTGAGTTAGTGAATCTAAAACATCCTAACACACTCAAGTGAGGTAAGAACATCTTGAGAAACTAAAAACTCAACCTGTTGCATAGCCATGAACAAGAAGAAGGGAAATATAAACACTAGTTTGTGTTCTGGAAATTTCGGTTCCAGTATTAACACTTCTGTAACACTAGTAAAACTACTTTGGTAGATCTACTTTGAATCTGTTAGAACTTAAAAATAAAAGACTATCACATCCTAAACTACCTAAACTGGTATTGAGAGAAAACTGAAGAGCAACACGTGAGTAAAAACAGAAAGGAACATAGAAGAGGAAGGAAAAAAATTATGTAACAGATTTCAGTTGTGAATTTTTCTTCTGCTTCAGTACACTAAAATTCCTCAGTGGTTGTCAGGACTGCTGGAGCCTCGATTTTAACCCTATCCTATGTGGATTAACTTGATTGGGATCTAATCGGGTTTTAGGTCCACTTATAGCCTAAGATTAATAACGATGTCATATAACAATAATTATTAAAACCTAAGCTAGCTCACTGGAACCTATTATGAGTCGCCACCTAATTTTAACCTAGATCAAATTAGGAAAGGAGAGTTCGGGTTCGGGGGCTTGATATTCGACTTAATTAGGGTTCAAATTACTTTCATTACCCTTCCTAGGTTGTTTTTCCTCTACTTGGTTTAATTACGACTTTCTACAAAGTTGTTTTTAACCTAGGTGCGCGCTTCTGTTTTTTTTTATTTTTAACGTTTTTGATAGAAAATTAAAGTGGAAATTAAAATTACCTAAACTACGGTTTCGGAGGCAGAATTAAGTCAAATTTTTTTCCGTCCGTAGCCACGGACCTAATGTCCGAGACCACGGACCCCAGTTAACCTATATGAAAATAAAAGTCGAATTAAACAGAAAACAGAAAATTGTAAAGTCTGGGGCCACGGACAGGCTGTCCATGGGCCCGGACATTATTAGAAAACCTAAATTTTCAAAATTAAAAATCCCGCCGCCGTCCGTGGGCGTCCGAGCTTACGGACAGGGAGTCCGGGACCCCGGACATGACGTCCGTGGGTGCGGACCGCCCTCGGACGGCGGCGTTGAGGCTGTTCCCGAAGGTGTTTTTGGCTCAAATTTTATGGGTGTGTAGCCTGAAAGATGTACAAGACGTTAGTGATTGAAAGTTTTCAATTTGAATTCGAATTAAGCACGAAACTTGGTAAAAAAGTTATTGGACAGAAGCTTAAACAAACAGCAATACAGAAGCGTACGAAGGTTAGTTTGAACCCGAAATTTGACAGAGAGTTAATAAGGTCGTGGGGAATTAGAAAAGTAGAGTTGTAAACCTGTTTTACCTTCGAATTCAAGATGATTTTCACACCGGGATTCGTTGAGTGCTTCGTTGATGGCAGACCCGAAAGGATTTCGAACCAAGCTTCTGGTTGTTGGTTGTTCTTGCTGTACTTCACGTTTTGGTGGTGTTTTTGTGGGGTTTTGATGACTATTGGTGCTTTGGGGATTGGAAAACGTGTTTAGATGGTGATTTCGGGGGATTTTCGGTATGATTTGGGTGGCCGGGTGTTGGAAAACGTGAGAGAGAGAGAGGAGGCTGTGTTTTCTGACTCTCTAGGGTTCTTGTGCATATGAGGTTCTGATTTTATCCAAAAACCTATCCCCTATATAGACTTTCTTAAAGATAAAGAAAATCTAGTAAAAGTAAGATTTTTTGGTATTTTAATTAAAGACTTCCCAAGGAATTTTGCTGTGAAATTTTAACCACATGTCAAGGATGGATATTATGAATTTTCTGAGGTGGAACCGAATTTTTTAAATGTTGGAATATTTTTAAATTGAATTTCTTGTTAGATTCATTCAGAAATTGCTAGAAAATTATTGGAAACTCGGAAAATCAAAATTCCAACGCCAATATGCTTAGAATGTCATCCTCTATCATGGGTTAAAATATCAAAGCATTTCAAGCTGATTTGGGCATCCTTTGGAGGAGAGAGAAAGCTTATGAGGTCTCAGGAGCCTTTAAAGATTACCAAAACGCCCCTGAAAATGACGAAGCTGTTCCCCATGCCATGGAACGCGCCGATCGAGCCGGAATCCCTCACTACTTGATTAAAATGCCTCTCACAACACCAGCACCCTGTAGACCCTAACCCAGGGGGTCAAAATTTTGGGTATAACAACTGCCTAGATGGTCTAGGATTAAGACATAGCTGTGCCTTGTGATGAAAAAGAAAGTCACGAATTGACAGGAAAGGAAGGGAGTGAGTTATCAGACTTTGGGAGGTTTCAGATTTTCCTTTCAGTTTTCTAGTTCTCAGTAGATTCTGTGCAGCAGATTTCTTGCTCAGGAATGTAGCCCTTATCACCTAGAACCTGTCTAGGAGCTTAGCACTTAACTAGGGGCTAAATAGACTAAGAAATAGAAACTTAAGTGAGTGAACACAGAAAGACAAACAGAAGGATAATGAAACTCCAGTTTTGATTTCAGTTTTATTTCAGTTTCAGTTTTTCTCACCAGATCAGTGTCTGGCTATTTCTGTATCAGTAACAAGTTGTCTTGGGTTTGCTTGGGTTTAAAAACTTATGGAGTACTTAAGTAGCTGGGCAAATCATTTGGCAAGAATTGAGGATCAGACACGTAAACAAACAGAGAGAAAAGAAAAGGAAGGGAAAATTCATCTGTTGTAGTTTCTGATTCTGTAATTTTCAATTCAGTAACACAGTTGCAGTGGCATCAGTAAAACTGCTTGAGTTATTTTTGAGTCTAAAAATCTCGATACATCATTAACTAAGTAGGTAAGGAAATAGGGAGAGTATAGCTCAGTTTAGAAAACAGACAGAGGTAAAAATAAGAGTATACACCAGTTCTAAATTTCAGTTACAGTTTCTGCATAACGAAGTTTCAGAGAGCATAAAGGGATGACTATGGGTAGTTCAAGGACTTAACACCTAGCTAAACCACTTATTTAAGTATGTAAGCACATCGATAAGAAAGAAAAACAAGCTGTAAACCAACTGTGAATTAAACAGAAGGAAAACAGAAAGGTGTTCTTGTCAGTTTGGATTTAGTCCTGCCATTCTGGTTTTTCTTTTCTGTGTATAAATCTGTCAAGAGCATAAACACTATGGTGATGAATCTGTTTTGTGGTCAAGACTGTACTAAGATATTTAGTCCGATAGCTAAGTAACCTAGGGAAAACTCATACCAGAACCGTGAACAAATTACAAGTGCAAGAGGAATTATCAGATCATGTGTTATAGTGTTATAGTTTTAGTTTCGGTAATTTGAGGTGCAGGGATGATAACAACATTGTTCTGAGTTTTCTTAAGCTCAAACCTCTTTCCAATACAAGCATCGAGTGGTGTAATAGCTTGAGAAGTTTGGAAACCAATCAGTAAACCTAGATAAAGATTTGAGGAAGGAATAAACAAATGATGCTTCAGTTTTCTTGTTTCTTCTGTTTCAGATTCTGTAGGGATGTTTCCGTGTTTGTGATAGATTTGAAATGAAACTGTAAATAACACCATAAACTAAGTAGCTAAGTAGAGTGGGGGAGAGAGTGAAGCAGAAACCAAATCGATGAATGAGAAACAAAATAGAAGAGGAACAACTAACCTAACTAATACATCGGTTTCCAAATTACTTCTGAAATGAATGACCTTCTGTATAAACCTGTTACAGGGGATATTAAGGGCAGAATTTGAGTTAAGAATGAACCTAAGGTACTCCTAAGTGAGTGAACTAGCTTGGTACATCCATTGGAGGTTTAGAGCTCAACTGGATGACTAAACCGAAACAAAAAAAAGAGATGCAACCACATGATTTCAGGAGTTTCAACAGTATACTCTTTTGCAATAATTAAGATACAGAGGAGGTTAAGTAGGGGTGCAGTCTTAGTTTTTTCTAATCTATGATGGATGTGGTGGAATGGTAAATTTTTGAAAGAGAATGAGATTTAAAAGGAATGAAATCTGATATGTACATGAATTACCGGTAACTAAAGTAAGGTGTTGTCAAACCTTGGGTTATATTTTACCACAAGGTTTTGATGTTATAAAGTTAGAGGCTTACAACATATTATAAGTTATGTGGAAGTTTTGTGAGTAATGAAAATATATAATAAGGAGCTCAAATGTGGCACATGTGTATATTATTTTCGACACATTCCTAAGTTGCCGAAACCACGTGTTATAAAGTCTAGTGACACATAAAATGTCGTACCATATAACATTATGGAACTAATATAACACAAATAATATTATGTGGCTAAGATATAGTTATTCAACTGTTATGCTAAACGCATACATATATATATATAAACACGTGTCAAGAAATAAAATTATACACTATAGTTACAACGACATAAAATACCAAAGTTAGTATAAGACTTTGGTATGATAAAAAACCCGAGTGAAATGTCATAAGTGTACAACGTAAGGTTTCATGCTCTAATGTAAACCGAGAATTAACTCACACAACGAGTAAGGGGTTTATAAAATAATAGTAACGATACTTTAACTAGTAACAAATGTTAAGTCTGGGGACATAGTACTGGGATTTCAAACGTTATTTGGAAATACCGAATTGTGCAGTCATATGGAAGAACGTATTTCAATAGTTCCAGGAGGTCAGTGAAACTTACGTCGCTCCAGCCATGTTTCGCTTTCAAGTTGAATAGCTTGAGGACGACACTCAACTTGCTTAACTTTGTAGGGTCACACCCGGGGTACAACGGTGTTTTGGATGAATCCAACAAATTTTCATGCTTGTCTGGCGTGTTAGAGTAATGTCGTTCCACATCTTCGAGCATAGTCTCAATGTCATCATCCCAGAAATCTGGCTCAACGTTCCCTGTAACGTCTTCTGGGTCACCAGCAACTGTATCATCTCCAAGTTCTGTTTCTGTGTTTGCCTGACCATTATCCCCTTCGTCAGGCTTAATAACATCGAACGCACTCTGACCATGCCATCGGATTATGTCTTGGAAATCTTTGTAAAACCGCGGCGGATCAGATGTTCCTTAATTGTTTCAACGCCGCAATATCTCAGATTGTTTTGGCAGTCGATACACGGACAAAATATGTATCCCTTGTCTGTAGGTTTCAGATTGTTCGCCAACACCGTGCATAACTTATCAACTCCTTCTAAAAACTTGTCGTCCAAATTTCCGCTGTAAATCCACGAACGTTCCATCTCCTTCTAGCTATTTATATGAAGGCAGCCATTTCATACCGTCACCCGTGGCAGAGTCTTTACACTTTTGTATCTTATCAACCTAAATCCATCCATGAGTATTAAATCCCACCGGTGAACGTGTTTTTAATATGTAATTTATTGAAAATTTCGGCAGCATCTCCCTACAGTTCTTCAAATGCACGATATTATGATATTAATCAATATATATGCATTCGAAGAACAATAAAGAGATACTGCTGAAATAATCAATAAAGTACAATTAAAAACACATTCACACCCTAGGTGTGAGATTTAACAATCATGGACAGTCCCGACAGGGACTGCCGAAGATATACCTCTATTAGGTATATCTTGGGCGGATAACTATGTTTGGTAGTTTGTCAATATTATATGTATATATGTAAATCTTACCTCTGGTAGACGATTAGCCGATGCTAAGACGGTTGAGGTCGGAAGCCAAAATAAAGTCGTAGTCCTGATGCATAAATGAAAAACGACAACATTAGAATTCATCAAAAAATCAAGGTTAAATGCTAGCTAAACCGCGGAAAAAAATCGACAGCATCTCCCCTATATTTCTAACGTCTCCAAATCAGTTTTATCAAAGTCAAATTTGCACGCACCATCTAGAACTAGTAACATACATAAACTTATCTTCTTCTACTATAAATGAAGTTTATTTATGACCTTCTCTGCAGTACTTCAGATTGAAGGACTGAAACTAGTCATTCTAGAACCATTAAAAATACCGAAACTCATCTTATTCTTTCTGGTGGTTATAACAATAGCATTGTTGATTCCTGTCACAGATTGTGAATCAAACAGAGAGCATCTGGCATAGCAGATTGAGCAGTTGAAAATGAGCTATTTTCAGGAATCGGTAATATACTTGAACTTACTTTCTTTCCTGTGGCAGTTTTAAGTAGTAGCATTTTTAAAACTACACTATTATTTATTAATTGTAATACTAAATGCTAAGAATAAATAAATACAGCAGTTTACAGTTTGCTTTGCAAAATTACCGTTACTAAGCACCGAAGTGGGCAAGTAGTGTAGAAATCAGCCCACGAACTAGGTTGCAATTAACTGTGAATCTGGGCACAAAATATGAACAAAGTTAGAACTTGCAATCGAAATGCATGTATATGAACAAAGTTAGAAAAAAACGACAATCAATCGATCGCATACCCAATACGCGATAGAGAGGTCGACGGTGAGACCAGTGGTAGATGGGTGGTGACCGGCGGCGATGGGAGTGACAAAGGTGGTGGGAGCGATGGTGGCGATGGCCGTTAGCAAGGTGACGGAGAGAGGAGGCGATTTCAGTGAGGAAGATAGCGCGAAAGAGAAGAAGAGTTACTGTAAGTACAGTGTGCAGAGTAAACGGGCAAATGTTGTAGTTAAAAGGACTTTAGATTACGGTTTACATGAAAACCGTAATGTAAAGTCACACTTTACATGAAGGTTCCTAAAGAACCGTAATCTAAAGTGTAACGAAATTAATAAAATAGCGTGAAAATTATTTGGCCTATGCTGGTTTCGAACTCAAGATCGATGGTGTTGACTCATGTACCCACGGCCATTGAGCCATGAGTCTTATTCGATCAAACAAATGTAACACATTAATATAAAGTTATTTTTAATCTAAAATAAGCTGGTAAGACGACGTCGTTCACTGTAATTTAGATACGAGCGGCGTCGAAAAAATTAAATAATGCGGGAAATATTTGGCGTCAGGTCAAGACGACGTCGTTGACCATCAGTGGGCGGGGACTTTAGACGACGGTTATTAGTAAAACCGTAATCTAAAGTCCGTTGACCGTAAAGCGCGCGTCAACACGGGACTTTAGATTACGGTTTCACAAATAACCGTCATCTAAAGTCCGTCCTAAAAAAGGCACGCCTACCTCCGATCGATTATTGCTTACGGTTAATTTAATAAACGTCATTAATTAACTCCGGCCTTCATATTAATTACGGTTTCTGTTAAAGCCGTGATTAAACCACCGTCATTAAAGGCTTCCGTTCCACCAGTGGTACGCGCTCGAAAGCTCTAGGGGCCTGCACTGCACGAATCTAGACACGGTGTATGGTATGTAAAGGAGTTTGATCCGAGTTGTCCTGAGGAATTCCTCGGGCTCGGATTTGTTTGATAACTTGTATGACTATGTGTGATGTATATGTGTTTACTGCATTACTTATTTATGCACGAACTAATACTATGTCGACTATAGATCGGCTTATATAAAACTACATATACGAGTTGTGTGACTGTGATTACCGTTGCTTGACCTAATACATTAAGGGTTACAAGTATGTAGTTATAACCTAAGTAAAACACTTAGGAACGGAACACGACATTGTCGGTCCCTAGAGCTTCAACTCAAAGATAAACACTACCTAGAATCATTCTAGGCATGCGTAAGACCCATAGGGCAGCCAACAGATAAGTGATGTTCTCCTTGTTTAAAACTGTAACTGAATTACTAACTAACAAAGCTAACAGTGGAGTGTGAAATGAAGTGATGTGAACCTTAATCTAGACAGTCATTGGCTGCTGGTCGCGCGTAGAGATCTCTTGGGTTAACCTGTGTCGGGTTTTCCCTAGTTAATCGTGAACGAACCTAGATAGATCGTCAGGCGGAGTGTGCTACCATTGGCACCAGGCCCTTGGCCACCTAAATGGACGCCTTTACAAAGGCAAAGTGAAATAGCCCAGAGTCTTCGGATGATCAGGGCAGTGAGCACCTTGTGTGTATGTGGGACTACTGTCCAAGTGATTATATTCGGGTTGTCCTAACTGACTCCCGACAGTGCTAACCAATCAATGTTATGTGAGGGCCCGGGGGGCCGAGTGTGTTGTACGTGACGATGTGAAACTAAGAACAGCGTGTGACTTACCGATGCTATTGTATTGTACAATGTGCTGCTGTTCTGTGTATATCTGTGATGTTTATTGCATGTTCAAATTATGCTTTACAGTTCCTGTTATACTCTGTAAACCAATGTTGCATGTAACGAACCTAATAAAAAGACGGTTAATACGACCTAATTGACCATTAGGGTCCAGACTCGGCATACTCAGCGTTTATCGTTGAGCCTTTATGGCTTCATCCAAGTTGATGATCACGGTCGAAGTCGGAGTGCGGGGCTGGGTAGTCAGGACGTTGTTGATTTTGGATTTACCGTTCATACCTCGTTATGTATTAAGTGATTCCACTGGAAATGGGTTGTAAGCTTTGGATTATGTCTACACGCTCACAGTAGTTGTGCTTTTTAGATAGACATGTAGGCGGTATCTCGTTGTCAACGCGGACTGTAATATTATGTTTAATTTTGTTAAGATGTTGTATTTCTACATCACTCGTATGGGCGAGTGATGGCAAGTAACACCCATGTGAGTTCTATTACTGTAATTTCTTCCGCTGTGAGACGCCTTTATTTCTGTTCACGTGAGCGATTATTACGTAATGTTTGAAAGGGGTGTTACAAAAGTGGTATCAGAGCGAAGTACCGCTCGGATGACGAGATACTAGGAATTTAACAGTGAGCTTAGGATTTAGGAAACCGGGATACGTCTGTGAGGTACGAGACGACTTATTAGTGAATTTAAGTAGAGATTCCGCACTATGCGTATATCCATTTAGCCTCTAAGGCAATTTAATATCTTTTGTGTGTGCTGACGGTATATTTACCGAATTATAATACGACGGTCTGTACAGCAGATGGCTGGTAGACCTAGAGGCCGGAGCCGGCAGAGGGGCCGGTGGCGACACCGGTATTCCAGGCATCAATGAAGCGTTGCTGCCATACTGACCCAGATTGGAGGCACTATACCCCACCCACCGCAGCCCCGCGAGACGAATTGGCTTAAGGCGGTATCTGAGACACGACCACCGACCTACTCAGGGGAGCCGGACCCCATTGCCTTGGAGCGCTTCATCGTGGAGCATGAGAAGGCCTTCGAGGCCTTGCGAGTGCCAGGGATCAGAAAGTTACAATTGCTGCATTCAACTGAAGAACGCAGCCAGTACCTGGTGGAGACTTGTGAAGGACCAGCACTTGCGACACCCGACTTCTCATGGGCTATGTTCGTGGAGATCCTGCGAGGGAAGTACTATCCCGCTCACCTCAAGCAGAAAAGCGTCGGGAGTTTGAGACGCTGACCCAGGGGAGTCTGTCCGTGACGAGTACTATGCTCGTTTATCGGTCTTCTTGACTTCATCCCCGGAGTCGACTACTCTGAGACCGTTAAGGTCGAGAAGTTCCGGGGGGTCTTTATTCCGTATCCAGGCAGCCATGGGCGCCACTCTCTATACCACCATACAGGTAAAATCTAAACACGTTAATTCTTATTAATATTCTACTTCCAATACAGTGAATGTGTGAAGAATCACCAGTTTAAATTCCAGGAATGTTATGATGCGGCCTCGAGGACGGAGCTGATGCTCCAGACTCGGGATGAGACTCTGGGCCAGAAGAAAGGAAAAGTCCGAGAAGGAGTCTGAGGACGGGGGAGTGAACCGAGGCGAGGGCTCAAAGAAGGGAAAGTAAGGAAATATTTTCATTTATTGATTTAATCATTAATTGATTATCATGTGTGCTGACCCCAAATCTGTTTTGACAGAGGCTTCTTCAAAAAAAGGGAAAGCAGGGGCAGCAGGGGCAGCAGAGTCAGCAGGGTTTCAAGGGGAAAGATTCCGTACCACGACTGACCGGCCCACCCATCGATGCCCAGCCACTGAGATCGGCACCTCCCAGGGGTGAGAATACCCTCCTCATAATTTTAGTTGTCAAACTATTGTTAATCCTAATATTGTGCATGACTCGTGTTAACCTAAGTTACGGTTGCAACAGGCACCGGTAGACCCCAGCGCCATTACTGTAAGCGCTTGGGAAGGACCACCCAGGGGTGGACTGCAGCGGCAACAAGGTGGAATGCCGATACTGCAGGAAGATGGGGCACCGCGACTTGAATGCTACTCCAACCCGCCGGAATTACCAGGGCACGAAGACTGCTCAGAAGCCCACTGTTGGAGGATCAGGAGCGCCACGAGGTGGCCAAGGGGGCCAGACGTCCACCGACATGCGTTTTCAGAAGGGAAAAGGAGTCGACCAGGGACGCGCCACCCTTAATTCAGCGGGAACCTCAGGCGCTGAGGCGGGCACCCAGCGCACTACAGGTAATTCTAATACCCGACTGATTGTATGAACCATGATGTGTGTTAAACGCTTTAAAGCATGACCATGTATGTGTGTTACGACCTTAAGTAGTGACTTACCTTAGGAAAACTTCCACATCTTAGGTAGTTTCGACATTTGCTACCCCCTATCTACGAGACCGAGATCGCCAAGACCCGTAGCCGAAGACAGGACATCCAAGAGAGAATAGTCAAGTCATCCGACCAGGCATGATTCTGCTTAGAGAATTCTTAACCTTAGACGAGCAAACCGACATCATAGAAGAGTGTAGAGCCTTGGGTAGAGAACTAGGTGGGTTTTACATTCCGGGTTTTACGAGCGGTTCGAAGATGAGGCTACACATGATGTGCCTAGGTAAGGATTGGGATCCACAGACTAGGACATACCAGGAAGTGAGGAAACTAGATGGGGCGAGAGTACCTAGGATACCGAGAGATTCAAGACCTTAGCACGGAAGGCGGTGGAGACCGCGCAGCAGCTTGAAGACGAACCAGTACCCGGCATTGATGCCGACGTTTGCATTGTAAACTTCTACGAACAAAATGGGCGACTGGGATTACACCAGGACCGGGATGAGACACCCGAGTCCATTGCAAAGGGTATTCCCGTAGTGTCGTTCTCCATTGGTGATGAAGCAGAATTCTTATATGGCGACCAAAAGAGAATGGACCTAGCTAAGAAGCTAGTCCTCAGATCTGGAGATGTTTTGGTATTCGGTGGAGATTCGAGATTAATGTATCATGGAATCAAGCGGATTAAGTTAAACACCGCACCACCAGCTTTAGTAAACACTACCCACATCAAACCGGGACGTTTAAACTTGACCTTAAGAGAGTATTGATGTAATGTTGTAAGCCACTAGCTTTGTATGCAAGTATAATGTAATGATTTGTGAAATAAATAAAAGTGGAGTTTCAAAGTTTTCGTACAATTGTTATCAATCTTATCCTCATGCGACTCGTTAATCCGGGCCTCGAATCTGAGAAAGAAGCAAACCTCAACATTCTGAATACGACACAAGCCAAAGAGATGGCAACGTCATCACTGGTAAGGATAGGAAACCAGCCGCTAATAAATTTAACCTTTATAGCCACGTACTAATGTAAACCAAATGCTACAGGTACCTTCCCTGTAAATGGCACCGATGCATCAGTCTTATTTGACTCAGGGGCATCCCACTCCTTCGTTTCCTCTTCTTTTGCAAAGAAGTTGGGACTGACCCCGGAGCACCTCTCCGACTTCACCGTCACGTTACCATCCAGGGAGAGAGTGCGATGCACGGGACGCTACCGCGACTTGCGAATTGTTATACGGGACGAGATTTTCCCCGTGGATTTGACCAAATTCAGAGGGTTGGGTTTCGACGTCATCATCGGTATGGATTGGCTGCAGAGACACAAGGGCCGGATACATTGTGCCGAGCACCGACTGTTACTCAAAAGCCCGGGGGCAAGGCTATTTCCTACCGCAGTGTACCGAAGGAACCCACCATCAAAATTGTATCTACTTGAACCTAATGAAAGAAGTGAGGAAGGGCCACACCGCATATATATGTTATGTCCACGATACGAGACAAGAGGAGCAGATGGATTTGGATATACCAGTGGTATCCGAATTCCCTGATCTGTTTCCTGAGGAATTACCAGGCATGCCACCACCACGAGAGGTGGAGTTCGCCATTGATCTTATGCCGGGCACGGGGCCTATTGCCAAGGCACCCTACCGAATGGCGCCTGCAGAATGAAAGAGTTAAAGGTTCAGTTAGAAGACCTACTGGACAAGGGCTACATCAGACCGAGCGTCTCTCCATGGGGAGCGCCAGTATTGTTTGTCAAGAAGAAAGATGGGAGTATGAGACTCTGCATCGATTACAGGGAGTTAAATGCCGTTTCAGTCAAGAACAAATACCCTCTTCCACGCATCGACGACTTGTTTGATCAGCTCAGAGGCGCAGCAGTGTTCTCGAAGATCGACTTGAGATCAGGCTACCATCAGATACGCATTGCAGAGAGAGATATAGAGAAGACAGCGTTCAGAACACGTTACGGTCACTACGAATTTACCGTGATGCCATTTGGATTGTCAAACGCACCTGCAGTATTTATGGATCTCATGAACCGTCTGTTCAGAGAGTAGCTTGACTCATCAGTAGTGGTATTCATCGACGACATCTTAATCTACTCTAAAACTAAGAAACCACGAAGCACACCTTAGGCAGTTCTACAGATTATGAGAGAAAACCAGCTATATGCCAAGCTCTCGAAGTGTGAGTTTTGGCTAGATAGCGTGGCATTCTTGGGAACATCATTCAGCCAGCATATCAGTCGACCCTGCGAAGATAGAGGCAGTCAAGAGCTGGCCGAGACCAAAACAGTGACCGATATCCGCAGTTTCTTAGGGTTAGCCGGATACTACAGACGTTTTGTGAAAGACTTCTCCAAGGAAGCTAAGCCTATGACTAATTTGATGAAAAAGGACGCTCAGTTTGTGTGGACTGTAGACTGCGAGCGTTCCTTTCAGACACTGAAGGACCTTCTGACGTCGGCTCCCGTACTCACCATTCCTGAAGGGACCGACGGGTTCGAAGTGTACTGTGATGCCTCAGGTATGGGGCTAGGGTGTGTACTCATGCAGCATGGGAAGGTCGTAGCCTACGCCTCCCGACAGCTGAAGAAACATGAGGAAAACTACCCGACACATGATTTAGAGCTGGGAGCAGTGGTTTTTGCTTTAAAAATATGGAGACATTACTTATATGGTGTGACAGTGACGATATACTCAGATCACAAAAGCCTTCAATACCTATTCACCCAGAAAGATCTGAACATGAGGCAGAGGCGATGGGTCGAGTTCTTGAAGGACTACGACATCGACCTCAAGTACAAGGAGGGGAAAGCAAACATAGTAGCTGATGCCCTGAGCCGGAGAGCTCACTCCTTACATGCCATGTCAGCAAACAGTAGCCTAGTCGAAGAAGTACGCTGTGCTCAGGAGAGCGACCAGTACATACAGACCATCAGGCAGCAGTTAGTTGACGGCATATTCGAGAGGCAGAAATACGATTTCACACTCAGTGATGATGGACTGATCAGATTGAATGGCAGATTGTGCATTCCAGAGTCCAGCCCAGAGTTGAAAGAGAAGATACTTAGTGAAGCTCATTGTTCTTCCTTGTCCATCCACCCGGGATCATCGAAGATGTACAAAGATCTGAAGACTCACTTTTGGTGGAGTGGTATGAAAAAGGATGTAACAGAGTTTGTTACCCGCTGCTTGACTTGTCAGAAAGTCAAGTTCGAGCACAGGAGACCAGGAGGTTTGGTGCAGCCTATGCCCATTCCGTACTGGAAGTTCGAGGACCTATCCATGGATTTTGTTGTCGGCCTCCCACCGACTAAGGGAGGTGCGAACACTATTTGGGTGATCGTCGACAGATTGACGAAAGTGGCTAAGTTTATTCCGATCAAAGACACATGGAAAGTTCCCAAACTAGCGGATCTTTTCCAGCGAGAAATCATAAGACACCATGGCGTGCCAAAAACAATTGTGTCAGATAGAGACCCTCGATTCCTATCACGGTTTTGGGGGCAAGTTCAGGAGGCTTGGGTACCAAGCTGAAGCTAAGTACCGCCTTTCACCCGCAAACGGATGGTCAGAGTGAGAGGACCATCCAGACTTGGAGGACATGCTCCGAGCATGCGCCCTAGATTTTCAGGAGAGTTGGGTTGATCGATTGCATCTAATTGAATTTGCCTACAATAACAGCTACCACGCATCGATTCAGATGCCACCATTCAAGCTTTATATGGTAGACCATGTAGGACACCTCTCTGTTGGGACGAGCCTAGCGAGAACACATTCCTTGGACCCGAGTACTTAGAGCAGGTGAAAGAGGATGTCCTACAGATACGTAGAAATATGAAAGCTGCCCAAGATAGACAGAAATCATATGCAGACGTCCGACAGAGATCTCGAGTTCGCAGTCGACGACCGAGTCTTCCTCAGAGTGTCACCCATGAAGGGCATCTTTCGTTTTGGACAGAAGGGCAAGTTAAGCCCGAAGTATGTTGGTCCGTATCGCATTACGGAGCGAGTGGGCCCGTTAGCTTACAGGTTAGACTTACCTGCTGAGCTCGGGAGAGTGCATGATGTATTCCACGTATCTCAGCTGAAGAAATACATCCCTCACCCCTCGCATGTGTTACAGCCAGAGCATCTGGAACTAGACCCGAACTCAGTTACGAAGAAACTCCACTACGTATCTAGATACGAAGACACGGGAGACCAGGAACAAGACCGTCCGCATGGTCAAGATTCTTTGGTCAAACCACGAGGTCGAAGAGGCCACTTGGGAGTTAGAGGATTCGATGAGAGCCAAGTACCCAGCGCTTTTCGAGTAGCGTCTGTCAGTACTTGTGGGTTACGGGGGCGTAACCCCTTTTAAGGGGGGTAGAGCCTCAAGTTTTGTGTGTCTGTATGTGTATTTGTATGTGGGGCATACGTGTTTTGTCTTGTTGGTAGGTTGTTTGCATTGCGCATATGTGTATGTTGTGAACATGTATGTAAGTATCCTACGAGATACTCGGATGTATGAATTGTTTGCGCATTGCGCACATGTGTATGTTGTGAACATGTATGAATGGATGTATGAATGGTTGACGATTGTTATATATATATATATGTACACTCCTTATGAATTTAGTTATACTGTACCGCTTAGGTATCGTCACATCAAATAGATGTGCACCATGGCTATATGGGTAGTTGTTATAAATCACTCGAGAAAGACGACTTCGGGACGAAGTCTCCTTAAGGGGGGTAGACTGAAATACCCCTAAATAATTAAACGCTATTTTAATATATAAATAGCTATATTAAGGTATAAATAATCAAGCAAGTAATAACCTGCGAACAAACGAACAGTTTATTATTACCGTACTTATGTACATACGGATATATATGTAAATGTACATAACGTTACAAGATTATAACGTTGTACATATAACCAAAACGCGACAAATAAAAATAGTCGTATATATTTATGTATACATATAACTAGTAACGCTACATATTAATATAGTCACTTATATACAATAAATAGGCTTAATAGGGCTGAAACAAAAAAAAAGAGCAACATGCTCTAGCCGGGATTCGAACCCGAGACCTCTCGTACCTATTCCGAAACCTTAACCAGTTGAGCTGAGCTCGAATTCGGTATATAACTCACGCGAATTAAAACTAATATCGAATTCATAAGGTAACAGGAAAGAAAAGAAACCAAACATGTCGTTTGCCCCTCATTCTCCTCGATACAGTGAGATCGAGCACAATAAAAAAACAGAGTCCATTCTCATGTTCCAAACTTCAGGCGACAAGATCGTGTTCTTTCCTCATAACCCATACCCCCTTCTTGTAACTTGCACACCATGACTGTTCTCAATCCCCTTGGAAACTTCAGCAACGCTAGTTTATCCACAGAGCCATACCTTCATGTTTCTAGCCGCTAGTTAAGACTCCAACAGAGCCATACCTTTCCTCGCTTGCATGCCCACGCCAACTGCAAGCCAAGAACACCGTGGTTATTCCTACGTGAAGGTAACCCCAGGTTCTTGATTGTTTTTCTGCTTTTGATCTCCTTTCACTGACCTCCATCCTTAATCCAGTAGTTCACGCACCTGTCTACTCCTGGCACTTCTGCTTGGTGTGTTTAGGCCTGCGCACCAGGACAACGTAAATAAATCAGCAAGGTAAGAAAAGAGAGTTTCTGTTTCTGGGATCTCCTTCATCCTACATTCTCGTGAGCAGAAGCAATAGCCTGTAACCTTTCTTTTTCCCTCTGTCTTCTCCATTCTAGTGAGTCAAGCTCCCTGACTGAGATCACTCTGGGATCGAACAAAAATCCCTAGCCAACGAGCCTCTGGTCTAGGTAAGAAACACTACTAAAGAAAGAGGCATGTGCTCCTTCATACTGATTACCGAAACTGGAGCAAGTAACAACTAAATAACTCGTGGGTTTTCTGTCTAGCTGAAAGGAGATACTGGAGAGCTCACATCGTGCCAAGCACTACTAGGAGAGACAACAAAGATAAGGAGGTTAGTCATTCGTGAGTAAACTCTATACCCAGTTCTGTATCACAAATTCCTGAGCGTGAATTCCTACTGTTTTGGGTAGTCTTGAGTTTCTAATACATTATAATCCCATAATACACCTAAATATGTCTCTATACGTGAGGATGTTGAAGAAAAGAAGTAAAAACAGATCATAACTAAAGAAAGGAAAACAAAACAGAAAACAGACGTAGCAGTTCTGGTTTTTAGTTCTGAGTAGTTTACAACTGATGAGATCAGTGTTTTGTGTATTTACCTTGCGGAGGGAATGTGAGGATAGGAAGGGCTAGATTAGAAACTCAAAACTCTGTCAAAAACATGACTATCTAGATAGTAATGAAGGGAAACTGAAAAGAAAACAAGAACTGAGGATTCTCATAAAAACAGAAGGAGTTTATTAGTTGTGATGTTTCAGTTAGTTGGAGGTTTCTGTATTTCTGTACAACTGGCTTGTGAGGTGAGTTAGTGAATCTAAAACATCCTAACACCCTCAAGTGAGGATAAGAACATCTTGAGAAACTAAAAACTCAACCTGATGCATAGCCATGAAACAAGAAGAAGGGAAATATAAACACTAGTTTGTGTTCTGGAAATTTCGGTTCCAGTATTAACACTTCTGTAACACTAGTAAAACTACTTTGGTAGATCTACTTTGAATCTGTTAGAACTTAAAAAGAAAAGACTATCACATCCTAAACCACCTAAACTGGTATTGAGAGAAAACTGAAGAGCAACACGTGAGTAAAAACAGAAAGGAACATAGAAGAGGAAGGAAAAAAAATTATGTAACAGATTTCAGTTTGTGAATTTTTCTTCTGCTTCAGTACACTAAAATTCCTCAGTGGATGTCAGGACTGCCTAGATGGTCTAGGATTAAGACATAGCTGTGCCTTGTGATGAAAAAGAAAGTCACGAATTGACAGGAAAGGAAGGGAGTGAGTGATCAGACTTTGGGAGGTTTCAGATTTTCCTTTCAGTTTTCAGTTCCTAGATTCTGTGTAGCAGATTTCTTGCTCAGGAATGTAGCCCTTATCACCTGGAACCTGTCTAGGAGCTTAGCACTTAACTAGGGGCTAAATAGACTAAGAAATAGAAACTTAAGTGAGTGAACACAGAAAGACAAACAGAAGGATAATGAAACTCCAGTTTTGATTTCAGTTTCAGTTTTTCTCACCAGATCAGTGTCTGGCTATTTCTGTATCTGTAACAAGTTGTCTTGGGTTTGCTTGGGTTTAAAAACTTATGGAGTACTTAAGTAGTTGGGCAAATCATTTGGGAAGAATTGAGGATCAGACACGTAAACAAACAGAGAGAAAAGAAAAGGAAGGGAAAATTCATCTGTTGCAGTTTTCTGATTCTGCAATTTTCAATTCAGTAACACAGTTGCAGTGGCATCAGTAAAACTGCTTGAGTTATTTTTGAGTCTAAAAATCTCGATACATCATTAACTAAGTAGGTAAGGAAATAGGGAGAGTATAGCTCAGTTTAGAAAACAGACAGAGGTAAAAATAAGAGTATACACCAGTTCTGAATTTCAGTTGCAGTTTCAGAAACTTCAGTTTCTGCATAACGAAGTTTCAGAGAGCATAAAGGGATGACTATGGGTAGTTCAAGGACTTAAAACCTAGCTAAACCACTTATTTAAGTATGTAAGCACATCGATAAGAAAGAAAAACAAACTATAAACCAACTGTGAATTAAACAGAAGGAAAACAGAAAGGAGTTCTTGTCAGTTTGGATTCAGTCCTGCCATTCTGGTTTTTCTTTTCTGTGTATAAATCTGTCAAGAGCATAAACACTATGGTGATGAATCTGTTTTGTGGTCAAGACTGTACTAAGATATTTAGTCCGATAGCTAAGTAACCTAGGGAAAACTCAAACCAGAACCGTGAACAAATTATAAGTGCAAGAGGAATTATCAGATCATGTGTTACAGTGTTACAGTTTTAGTTTCGGTAATTTGAGGTGCAGAGATGATAACAGCATTGTTCTGAGTTTTCCATAAGCTCAAACCTCTTTCCAATACAAGCATCGAGTGGTGTAATAGCTTGAGAAGTTTGGAAACCAATCAGTAAACCTAAATAAAGATTTGAGGAAGGAATAAACAAATGATGCTTTAGTTTTCTTGTTTCTTCTGTTTTAGATTCTGTAGGGATGTTTCCGTGTTTGTGACAGATTTGAAATGAAACTGTAAATAACACCATGAACTAAGTAGCTAAGTAGAGTGGGGGAGAGAGTGAAGCAGAAACCAAATCGATGAATGAGAAACAAACAGTAAAGGAACAACTTACCTAACTAATACATCAGGTTCCAAATTACTTCTGAAATGAATGACCTTCTGTATAAACCTGTTACAGGGGGATATTAAGGGCAGAATTTGAGTTAAGAATGAACCTAAGTACTCCTAAGTGAGTGAACTAGCTTGGTACATCCATTGGAGGTTTAGAGCTCAACTAGATGACTAAACCGAAACAAAAAAAAGAGATGCAACCACATGATTTCAGGAGTTTCAACAGTATGCCCTTGTGCAATAATTAAGATACAGAGGAGGTTAAGTAGGGGTGCAGTCTTAGTTTTTTCTAATCTATGATGGATGTGGTGGAATGGTAAATTTTTGAAAGAGAATGAGATTTAAAAGGAATGAAATCTAATATGTACATGAATTACCGGTAACTAAAGTAAGGTGTTGTCAAACCTTGGGTTATATTTTACCACAAGGTTTTGATGTTATAAAGTTAGAGATTTACAACATATTATAAGTTATGTGGAAGTTTTGTGAGTAATGAAAATATATAATAAAGGAGCTCAAATGTGGCACATGTGTATATTATTTTCGACACATTCCTAAGTTGCCGAAACCACGTGTTATAAAGTCTAGTGACACATAAAATGTCGTACCATATAACATTATGGAACTAATATAACACAAATAATATTATGTGGCTAAGGATATAGTTATTCAACTGTTATGCTAAACGCATACATATATATATAAACACGTGTCAAGAAATAAAATTATACACTATAGTTACAACGACATAAAATACCAAAGTTAGTATAAGACTTTGGTATGATAAATAAACCCCGAGTGAAATGTCATAAGTGTACAACGTAAGGTTTCATGCTCTAATGTAAACCGAGAATTAACTCACACAACGAGTAAGGGGTTTATAAAATAATAGTAACGATACTTTAACTAGTAACAAATGTTAAGTCTGGGGACATAGTACTGGGATTTCAAACGTTATTCGGAAATACCGAATTGTGCAGTCATGTGGATTGACGCTTAGTGTTCCTTGTATTACTAGATCGCATTCCCGACGTACGCGCTCGAAAGCTCTAGGGGCCTGCACTGCACGAATCTAGACACGGTGTACGGTATGTAAAGGAGTTTGATCCGAGTTGTCCTTGAGGAATTCCTCGGGCTCGGATTTGTTTGATAACTTGTATGACTATGTGAGGTATATGTGTTTACTGCATTACTTATTTATGCACGAACTAATACTATGTCGACTATAGATCGGCTTATATAAAACTACATATACGAGTTGTGTGACTTGTGATTACCGTTGCTTGACCTAATACATTAAGGGTTACAAGTATGTAGTTATAACCTAAGTAAACACTTAGGAACGGGACACGACTGTCGGTCCCTAGAGCTTCAACTCAAAGATAAACACTACCTAGAATCATTCTAGGCATGTAAGACCCATAGGGCAGCCAACAATAAGTGATGTTCTCCTTGTTTAAAACTGTAACTGAATTACTAACTAACAAAGCTAACAGTGGAGTGTGAAATGAAGTGTGAACCTTAATCCAGACAGTCATTGGCTGCTGGTCGCGCGTATAGATCTCTTGGGTTAACCTGTGTCGGGTTTTCCCTAGTTAATCCTGAACGAACCTAGATAGATCGTCAGGCGGAGTGTGCTACCGTTGGCACCAGGCCCTTGGCCACCTAAATGGATGCCTTTACAAAGGCAAAGTGAAATAGCCCAGAGTCTTTGGATGATCAGGGCAGTGAGCACCTTGTGTGTACGTGGGACTACTGTCCAAGTGATTATATTCGGGTTATCCTAACTGACTCCCGACAGTGCTAACCAATCAATGTTATGTGAGGGCCCGGGGGCTGAGTGTTGTAATACGTGATGATGTTGAAACTAAGAACAGCGTGTGACTTACCGATGCTATTGTATTGTACAATGTGCTGCTGTTCTGTGTATATCTGTGATGTTTATTGCATGTTCAAATTATGCTTGACAGTTCCTGTTATACTCTGTAACCAATGTTGCATGTAACGACCTAATAAAATACGGTTAATACCTATAATTGACCATTAGGGTCCAGACTCGGCATACTCAGCGTTTATCGCTGAGCCTTTATGGCTTCATGCAGGTTGATGATCACGGTCGAAGTCGGAGTGCGGGGCTGGGTAGTCAACGTTGTTATTTTGGATTTACCGTTCATACCTCGTTGTATTAAGTGATTCCACTGGAAATGGGTTGTAAGATTTGGATTATGTTTAGACGCTCACAGTAGTTGTGCTTTTTAGATAGACATGTAGGCGGTATCTCGTTGTCACCGCGGACTGTATTATTATGTTTAATTTTGTTAAGATGTTGTATTGCTACATCACTCGTATGGGCGAGTGATGACAAGTAACCCCATGTGAGTTCTATTACTGTAATTTCTCCGCTGTGAGACGCCTTTATTTTCTGTTCACGTGAGCTATTATTACGTCATATTTGAGAGGGGTGTTACATCAGTAAATAAAACAGTAGGTATTTGGCCTTAATAGTTACAACACCAAAACAATACTCTTTAACCCCAAAATTTCATATACTTGTCATTTAAGTGCTTAAACCTTATTTTAACTTACTCAAACTTACGATATAAGTTCATAAACAAATATATCATTATAAAATTTCATACAGAAACAATTCAGCCCTATACATAACTACCCTTTTATTTTTCAAAAATTCTATTTTTGCCCCTTTTTTACTTTCATTTTGGTACCTAATAAGCCCTTTAACTCATTCTGATGCTTTAACTTTTGTTCTAACACATATTACTTAAAATACAGTAAATAAAACAGTAGGTATCGGCCTTAATATTACAACACCAAAACATCATAAAATGACATTTAACCCTAACATAAGGAGTTACCTCCTAATGCCCAAATGTTGATTTCAAAGAGGCTTGTAGCTTGAAGTTTTCCTTGCTCTTCGACCCTATTTATAGAGGAGTTTCCCTTATATTATTGGTACAAATTTCAAGCTTAGCCAACTCTTTACTTTCAAGGTTTAGTTTAGAGTTTTTACCTTCACAAAGATGGACTTTTCCACACTTGTTTCCCTTGTTTTTCTTGGCTGTTTCAAGGGGTTCCCAACCTCCAATTTCCTGCCATAATACAAGGAAAAAGAAGGTTCAAAATAATGGTGGCCACGGGTCTGGTTCCACTGGTTCCGGTTCCGGAAAATGTGTATTCGTATTCGGAACCGGTCTGGGCGGTTCCGGTTCTGGTTCCGGTTCCGGTTCTGAAATCTGGATTCGCTTCAGATTCGGTCAAAAAACCGGTTCTGGCCAGTTCCGGCCAGTTCCGGTTCCGGTTCTGATCGGTTCCGACCAGTTCCGGGGCGGTTCCGACCGGTTCCGGATAGATTCAATCAGCTCCAGTTGCTTCGTTTTAGCTCTGATTTGAGATCCGTTTGAGCGCACACGTTGCTCTTTTCATCCACTCTACTCCTAGATAGGTTATTCTTCAAGTTTATAATCTTAAATGTGCAAGAAACAAAGACTAAGGAATTTATATTGAATTTACAAAAAATAAGGAACAAAGAGAATTTTATTATATGATTCACTACCTCGTTAAAACCTTATTAGGTAAAAACCCATTAGGAAAACCCTAATAAGAAAAAAGAGTACAGCTATTAAGAGGTTACATGATTTCATTTTGCAAGTCTTAAAAAAAAGATTATATGGAAAGAAAGTAATACTAAATTACTAATACATTCTAAAATATTACAAGATAGAAGTCCTAAGTGGTGTTATCCCCATTCATCTCATACCAATCATCGTGTTGGCCTTCGTACTGCGATGCGCGTGCTTGGGATCTAAGCTCGGCTAAGTCCCAATCATACTTCTCAACACAAACCTTGATTGAGTCCGGTGAAAGGCTTGATCTCTTTTCATCCAATACTCGTTTGCCTGCACTAAACGCCGACTCTGAAGCCACGGTTGATGCTGAAATTGCTAGCACATCTCGGGATATCTTTGCAAGGATGGGAAACTTGCCTTCATATGCTTGCCACCACTTAAGAACATCTATATCACCATCATCATCATCAAAACTAAAAGTAAAGTTAATATAATCATCATATGTACAAAATCCGGAACCCGATTGAACTGATTTTGGTCTTTTCAAAATACTAGAAATCAAAGAACTTCTTTTGCTACCGGGCATGGTGGTTTGGAAGAGGAACCACTACCACTAGCAGAAGAAAGATCATCTGGACGATACTTTGAAGTATATTCATCATGTAGCTTTTTCAAGGCTACATTAACCTTTTGTACATATTCCTTAACATAAGTTTCACTAGGGACCTCCTGGAACAATACTATAATAATAGTCAAGTAAATTTGTTAGACCTTCCAATTTTATTTGAGGATCAAGAACAGTTGCAATACAATAAATCAAAGTAAATTTGTTCCTGTTCCACTGGTTCCGGTTCCCGGATCCGAATCCGACGACGGTTCCAGGCAGTTCAGGTTCCGGTTCTGGGCCCGGTTCGGGCCCGAATCTCAAAACATGTATTCGTATTTGGAACCGGCTAAGGCGGTTCGGTTCTGGTTCCGGTTCCCACCGGTTCCCGGCCGGTTCCGGATCCAATTGGTTCTGGGTAGAACCGCCGGTTCCGGGTAGAACCGGACCCGATGGCCATCATTTCAAAAAATAGAAGTATACACACCCCATAATCCATGGTAAAAGCTTAAAGGCACAAAGATGGGTTTTAAGCTTGGTTTAAGTAGTTAAACCTAATTTTAACTTAATCAAGCTTATAATATAAGTTCATAAACATACATGTATCATTATAAACTATTTTATACAGCAACATTTCGGCCCTATACATAAATATCCCTTTAGTTTTCAAAAATTGCATTTTAATCCCTTTTTACTTATCATGTTGTGCCTAAAAGCCCTTTAACTCATTCTAATGCTTTAACTTTGTTCTAAACACATTATACACTTAAAATACAGTAAATAAAATAGTAGGTATTCGGCCTTAATAGTTACAACACCAAAACACCATTAAAATGAGATTTAACCGTAACATAAGGAGTTACCTCCAAAACACCATTAAATTACCTTTTTAACATTCGATTTACTACACTTGTTACTTAGTCACTTAAACTTTGTTTTAAATTACCAAAACTTGTAAAACAAGTTTATAAGTATATTTAGGTCATTATGAATAATTTTATACAGCAAGTACACCCTAGTTCCCTCATTTTACTCTTTAACCCCAACATTTCAAAAACTTGTCATTTAAGTGCTAAACCATATTTTAACTTAATCAAACTTATAATATAAGTTCATAAACATAAATATATCATTATAAACTTTTAAAAACATTTAATATTAAAAAAACAAGTGAGTCACCCCAATAGGTGGGGCGACACTCACTGGTTCGTGTCAAGCCCAAGGGCGAGTAGCGCAGGAAAACCACCGCCGCTAGGGTGAGCTCAACCAGCTCATGTCAACCATTAAGGCGAGTCTGGTGTTCCCGTTTCTTCAGCCGGGGCGAGTGCACAGGGGGCGTGTCATCAGACGGGGCGAGGCACCGTCATCTTTGTGGCCGAGGCGAGCTCAATCTTCGCGTGTCGACAGCAATGGCGCGCCACTCCAAGTCACCTCAGGAGGTGAGGCGAACCAGCCCAGCTCATGTCACTGGCTGAGGCGAGCTTCATCTATTCATTTCAAGAGCAGGGGTGAGTCGACTGCACTAGTGTCGGTGGGAAGAGTGACTGAAACTCCATTAATGGAGTTTCAAGCTTTTTTTCCAGATTTTTATTTTGTTGATCTAGGCTAATTTAATGTGTGTTTCTAAATTCTAACAACATATTTGAAATCACCACATCAAGATCTATAACTTGCAAAAAAAAACAATTGAAAAACTCACCGGAAAATTTTTCCGGCGGTAGTCGGCGGTGGCTCCGGCGATCAGGAAGAGAGGATTCCGGCGAGGTAGTTTGGAGGAGAGATGGTGCGTGCGTGAGAAATGAAGATACCAAACACATCCCGTTTATATATAACATGCACGTTTTGGAGCGTTTTTTCAAAAAAACGCTCGTTTTGACTCATTTTCAACATATTAATGTCGTTTCGTACTAAATACAGTAAAACATCAATAACTTAGCATAAAATCACAATTATAACATCCAAACACAATAAAAACGGGTTTAACGACTTTTACTACAACGAGAGCGTGTTTTTACCCGAAATTGGCGTTATCAACTACGTTTTCAATACGACGTTTTTCTATAATTTAATCAAACATTACGTAAAACGTCGTTTACCAATGTCAACTCCCAATTATAACGTTCGAACACAATAAAAACGGCTTTAACGATACAATGAGAGCGTTTTTTACGGTTCACAGTGACGAAATGCATTTTTGAAAAACAAAATTTACGACACGATGTCACTACATGTTTACAACGTTAATATGATTTATAAACATTTTATACTGCGGTGATTAGTAATTTTGTACTGCGAATAGCAACCTAGTTAAATATGAATATAAAAAAAATATAAATATAAATATAAATATAAATATAAATATAAATATAAATATAAATATAAAATAAAATAAATAAAATAAAATAAATATAAATATAAATAATATAAATATAAATATAAATATAAATATAAATATAAATATGAATATGAATATGAATATGATATGAAATGAATATAAATATAAATATAAATATAAATATAAATATGAATATAAATATAAAGATTAAATATAAATATAAAAAATATAAATAAAAAAAAAATAATATATAAATATGAATATGAATAAATGTAAAATAAACAGAAATAAATAAAATAAATATAACAGATAATAATATAAAATAAATATAATTAAAGAAAAGATAAAAAAATAAACATAAATATAAACATAAGATAAACATAAAATAAAATATAAATGAACAGAATATAAACAGAAACTAAATAATAATATACAAATAGTAACAGAAAAATAAATAAAATAGAAATAAATATAAACATAAACATAAATAAAAACAAAAAAAGAGTAACATAAAAAGAAATAAAATAAAACAAAATAAAACATAAACATAAACATAAACAAATATAAAATATATAAAATAAATATAAATAGAAATATAAATATAAATATAATAAAATATAAATATAAATATAAATATAAATAAAATATAAATATAAATATATAAATATAAATATAAATATAAAAATCATAAATTTTGGAAAAAGTAAATTCTTAGTTTTTTTATAAACTATTCAGTACCATAAAAAAGAACATAGCGTTTTAAACACATAATTTATACCAATATTTATACAAATTTTTACCAATTAAGTACCATAATTTTTATCATACATTTTTAAATTATTTTTCTACCGATCAACATTTTTATTCAAAATAAATTATATTATCTTTTCTACTAATATTAAATAAATTTTAAAAAATTATATTCTATTTGTAGATAATGACATAATAGTTTTTTTAACTACAAAATATATGTCATAAAGTTTTCTACTAAATAGAATATAAACTTTTAAAATATTATTTTTGAATATTTGTTAAAGAATATAAAGTAATTTGTTTTGAATAAATAATTTAAAATTTATATAAAAAGATAATTTAAAAATGTATGGTGTAAATTATGGTACTTAATTGATATAATTATGGTACTTAATGGTATAGATTGGTAGAAAAATTGGTATAAATTATGTGTTTACAACTTTATATTCATTTTTATGGTAATGAATAATTAAATGAGAAATCTTAGAAATTTATCGTTTTCAATATTTTATTTTTTTACTTTTATTCATTGTTTGTAATACTTTTTTTAAATTTTTATAGTATTTTGAATTTTATGTGTTTTTTGTGTGAATTTTTTAACACTTAGCGGTGAACTTTAAAAGTACTTTGTTCACTAGTAGAGGTAGTCAATGACTATAGTGATATTTCATTGGCTTTATAAAAATATAGTGTCATTTTGTGATTTTCTTTTATTTTTGGGGTCTTTCATGAATTAGCAAACAATATAGTGGTATTTTATACAACTACCCTTGTTTTTATTATTTTCTTTGGTATCAATTAGCGGAACCAAGAACAAGAGAAGTGCCTTCTTCCATCTAGACCTGGTAAAACGGGTTGGCGGGTTGGGTTAGCCTCAATCTAAGCCCAACCCATTTAGATATGTGTCAATCCTAACTCAACCATTTAATTAAACAGATTCAAAATTTCAACCCTAACCCATCAACCCGCGGATAACCCATTAAACTTTCTACATTAATAAATAATCTTTTATACAAACATGTTATAAGTTAATACATAATTGACTATAATATTAAGATAAATGATATCATGTGTTTAAACAAGAAAGCTTATACTAAAAGTTCGTACATAAAGCTTAATACAAAACAAGATTGAATTCAAACTTAATTGATAATTAAAACTAATGATAATTAATTGTATATCTTGTGTAAATAGTAGTAAAAAGTGAACGAATTATATTTTCAAATATTATATATGACCCGTTAATAAAGTAAAAGATTACTACATGTACCAAAAAATATATAGATATAACTGAAAATAAATAGATATTCGGGTTAACGGATTGGACTATGTCAAACCTAACTCAACAAAAATATAAATTCCTCGATCCTAACCTAAAGTATTTATCAAACGGGTGAAAAACTCATTTTACCTGGTTACTTCGATCTCCTCCACCGCTAGTAGAATCCAATGAGTCATTCAAGAAGTGGTTCTACACAAATCTGGAGAGGACGGTCGTCTCTAAGCGCAAGATTGAGGCGAATGTAAAAAACATCTTCAATTTGTTCAATATCGGAGTTGTTGGTAATTTGAAGTTGAAACATAAATGCTGAATATAAAATGATATTCTTTCTCATCTTTCCACCTCGCATCTCCCTCTAGTACCCTTTCATTCTTCTTCATCTCTCTTGTATCTCATCAATAGGAGAAATTAGTAGTACTAGTACCCATTCGTTCTCCTCTCACTCTCTATCACCAACCTCATCGATAGGAGTGGCAACGTTCTTTGTAACATTTTCGATCCACCTATGTTTTAATTTTCTTTCAAACCACGCTGCCCAAATCTAACAACATATATATGCCAATGAAATACCTAACCCTAACGACGACCACAATCCACAACAATCGGTTCAGATCATGATATACCCAACCACGGCACAAAAACCGCCTCTACCTCTCCGTTGGATTATTCTTATCGAACAAAATGAATCTCAAATCAAATTTTGTTTTCTCCATTAGGTTGTTGTACAGAGAAATAAAAAATTAGAACTCATACAGAAGGATTAAGTAACTACACAAAATGAAGTTTAGTAGATCTTTCTCTCTACTCCATATGGAGTCAATTTTTGACCAATTTTGTCGCTTGGTGGGGGCAGCAGCTCAAGTTTTCCATCTTGAAAAGACTGCTTGCTGGCGAGGTCGCTGCTACGAAATTTCCTTTTCCCATCTTCTTCAGTGAGGCTACACCGCCCACTTCCATTCCAGGTCTTTGAAACTGACTTTTTGACCACCTGCTCACGTCATGGATCCCCCCTTTCATCATTTCCTCGGCATTGCGCTTCTCTGCATCTATCCCTTCTCCTTCTCCCTCTCACCCTGAGTTTGAATGTACAGTGCTTTTCACGCTTGGCTAATGTTTTGAATTCAGTCATCGTAGCAACCGGTTTGACACTTATCAGTCATTGCGCAATCTGAGAACATTGGTAGTAACACCTAGTTTTCTGTCATGGGCCTGAAAACATGTCCCGCTCTGACTGAGATGTATAGAACTAGTAGTTTCCAGTGCCCGCAGGAAGTCCATAGATCAATTCAAGACCCCAGTAACATCTTGAGCACATGGAACTTCTCTAACACGACTGAAGGGGATATATGTAACTTTATCGGGGTTGAATGTTGGAACCCACTGGAGAGCAGAGTGCTAAACATAAGGTTAGAAGACATGGGCAGGTTCCCCACGGCCTTCATCTTTGCGAGGGCTTGATTGGATTGTATCACTCTCTGGGAATAATTTCACTGGCTCTCTTCTTTCTAACATATCCAATTTGATTCCTTTCGTTACTGTCCTTGTGCTCTCAGATAACGACTTCTCGGGCCACATCCCCGCTAGTCTTGGAAAGCGTTGCTCTTACTTGAACAAGCTTATGCTTGATGATAACCAGTTCTCGGGACGACAGATTCCTCAAGAGCTCGGCGAGCTTAGTCGGCTCAGTGATTTCTCAGTTGCGGATAACAATCTCTCAGGCGAGATCCCTTGTTTTCTAACAAAGCGGCGAAGGTGGATATTCGCAATAATCCGGGCCTGTGTTGTGGTGGGGCAGACTGGATCCTTGTAAGCATAGAGCTCATAAAAATTGCGTGGTTAAAACTTGAACTGTTTTGGGTTGTATTAAATTTTGGATTATGCTTTATCCTCTCCCTTTTGACTTGCATGTATTAGAGTAATACTATTAGGGAAGACTACTTTATTTTTGAATGCTTAAACAGACGATTTTGCAGTTCTATCATGCTTTGGAAAAGATTGGAGCACTTCATTGCCGCGAAGAAAAAAGGGCCCGACATCAAGACACCTGTGTATATATGTTAGATGATTGTTGGTCTTTTTTTATCACCTTTTCCTTTTCTTGGGTTTTTCTGCGTTTACAATATAGTCTTGTTTCCCCTCAACTCTAGAAGTGGTAGCTTAGGAAAATCGGAAAATGAAATAAATCGAAGAACAAGGAACTGCAGACAGTAACCATTTGAGCATAAACCGAGACTTGAACATCAACTGGATTTCAGATTTGATCCTGTACTTTTGGTTGGGCAAGGGTTTGGCTTGAGGACAAGCAAAAAAAAAAAAAAGTAGCAACCTTGCACACGAAGACACCAAAAACTTGTTGTTCTCCTACCAAGTTTTGTTTTTAGATTATGTTTCGAGTCATTTTATGGGAGGAGAGGGATTGATTCTATCTTGGTGAGATTATTTTCATCAAGAGCACCGTAACTATAACTAGTTTTTCCGTTAATATTACGATGTTGAGATTTATCTTTTTTTTTAAAAAAAAAACCAACGACCTTGAGATTTATCGAAGGAAACAAATCAGAGTGGTTGCTTTTTATTCTTTGTTAGGTTTGTGGTGAAGATGATATTTTTCTTGACACAAAGTTGATAAAGCATGGTAGACGCTTGATGTTGTCAACCAACCGATGTTAATGTTAACTATTGAGGGGAATGTACGTATTATTGTTTTTTATTATGTAGAATAGATTTGTCACTCATTGATTAATGGATGATCATAATTAGGTTATGGCTCATCATTAAAGCAAATCCAATTACAAGGCTAACTAAGAAATCAAACCAAACCAAACAAAACTTAACGGCAATCAAATTTAGAAACCCAAATTAAGAGGTTAACCAATAATAATTATGATGTACGTGTATAATATAAGTAAATTAAAAAGATAAATAATAATGAAAAGCACATACTAGGATTTTTTTGAAAACAATTTATAGTTTGGATAAAAAAAAAAGAAAACAATTTATAGTATTATTAAATATGAATGACACTTAGAGCAGAATTATCGAATTATTGGTGGTTCCTAACTAAATTAAATGAAGAATAAGAGGTGGATATGACGAAGAGATATTAACTATTCTTAGTTTCTTACCATCACAATCTATCAAAAAAAATTAACAAACAGGTTGTGTGATAATCGAGCTAGGAGTGTGCCCTCTTTTCCGCGTTGCTCGGTGTTTGGATTGCAGAGGAAAGTTTGTGTTTCTACTGAGAGAACTCTTACAATCGATAAAGTAATTACAAGGACAGACTGTAGGTATTTATAATACCAATACTAACAGACTAAGACTACTACCATTATAACATACAGTAACTATACAACTATATATTATAACAGCAAAGTCATATATCCTAACACCCCCCTCAAGTTAGGGGGATTGGAAAACACACTTTACTTGCTCAAACCCTCTTTATGTTGAGGACCACTAAGAGCCTTAGTGAGAATGTCAGCTTGCTGATCATGAGCTGGAATATAATCAACAGAAACGACACCTTGCTGTAGAAGTTCCCGAACATAATGAACATCGATATCGATGTGTTTAGTCCTCTGATGAAATACCGGGTTCTTGGCGATATGAACCACGACTTGGCTGTCAGACCGAATGGGAACTGGGGTAACGTTAGACACACCTAACTCGGACAGAAGACGAGTCAGCCAAGCTATCTCTGTACAGACAGCCCGCATCGATCTGTACTTGGCTTCAGCAGAAGATAAAGAGATCGTGGACTGCTTCTTGGACTTCCACGAAACCAAGCTTCCACCGAGACAGATGATATAACCACTAAGGGATCTTCTTGTGAGTTGGCAACCAGCCCAATCAGCGTCGCAAAAGGCTTCCAAGGTGAAGTCGTTGTTCTGCTTCAGAATAATACCGAGGCTGGCGCTTGACTTCAGATAGCCAAGAGTATAGTAAGCTAGCTTCAAATCCGCATCAGTGGGAGAATGCTGGAACTGGCTGAGATGCTGCACACAAAAAGCAATATCAGGTCGAGTATGGCATAAGAAACTTAGTTTACCTATTATCTTCCGATAAACAGAAGGATTATCAAGCTTTCTGCCATCTGTTTTAGCAGTTTTCAGGCAAGGAAGAGGACAAGAATGTTCTTTGACATCAGCTGAATCAAACTCTTTTAGAAGGTTATCAATGAACCGCTTCTGATTCAAGATGAGACCATCATTTACTCTAACAAACTGAATACCCAAAAACAGATTTATCAAACCAAGATCCTTAATTCTGAAACTATTATGCAAGAAAAGCTTAAGAGACTCGATCTCTTCACTGTCATTACCAGTAATGGCGATGTCATCAATGTAAATAACCAAATAAACACATTTATCACCTTGTAACTTGTAGAAAAGAGAGTAGTCATTTTTTGACTGAATGTAACCTCTCTGCTTGAGTGTGCTGTTCAACTTGGCACTCCACTGCCGGGAGGCTTGCTTTAAGCCATATAAGGACTTCCTTAACCTGCAGACTTGTTGCGGTTTGTCAGTAGATAATCCTTTAGGCAGTTGCATATATATTTCCTCATCTAAGTCACCGTGCAAAAACGCGTTATTGATATCAAGTTGGAAAATTGACCAATTTCTTTTAACAGCAACAGAGAACAAAACTTTAATGGTGGTTAGCTTCACAACAGAGGAGAAGGTTTCTAGATAATCAATCCCCTCTTTCTAAGTATAACCCTTAACCACTTGCCTAGCTTTGTACCTCTTTATGTCCCCATCAGCCTTAGTCTTAACCTTATACACCCACTTACACCCTATTGGCTTTTTCTTAGGAGGTAAATCCACTAAATCCCATGTATGGTTTAGTTGAAGACCCTGAAACTCTTCATTCACAGCCTTCTTCCAATGATCAAACTGATTAGCATCCTCAAAAGTAACAGGCTCATAATAAGCATCAGAATTTTGCATATGAGCAAGAATGGGCAAATGAACAATAGCAGTATTCTGCAGAGAAACTAAAGAAGGGAGAGTATGCATACACACTCTATTAACATTGGAACAAACATAATCTTGTAAATGAGTAGGCATTCTAGAAATTCTACCAGACTTAGTGGCAGGAACAGTTCAGAAAGAGATGGACTAGGAACATCAGAAGGAACAAGAACTGTGTCTGTACCTGTACCAACAGGCATTGTTTCTGTACCTGTATCAACAGACCTTACTATCTTCTCACATTGCTGCTGCTGAACTCCTGAAGACTGCTTCAGAACTTCCTTAAAAATATCTGCCTGATCAGTCTTAAAAGAGTCAAAAGCAAAAGGAAAGACATGTTCAATGAAAGTAACATGCCTACTCACTCTGATTTCACCAGTTTTTAAATCAAGAACCTTATAACCTTTAGTACCAGCGGGATATCCCACAAAGCAAGAAGCATGACTTCTATCCTGAAACTTGTCACAAATTAAATTGTTGTGACAGTAGCACAAACAACCAAACACCTTCACACTGTTCAAATCGGGCTCTTTGTTATAAAGAACATAAAAAGGAGATTTACCTTTTAGAACCTTACTAGGATATCTGTTTATCAAAAACACAGCAGTAAGAAGGCATTCTCCCCAATATTTTAAGGGAAGTTTGGACTGAAACAAAAGAGACCTAGAAGTTTCTAACAAGTGTCAGTGCTTTCGTTCAACTATACCGTTTTGCTGCGGAGTGTACGGGCATGAGGTTTGATGACTTATTCCTGTTTTGGCAAAAAAATTAATGCCTTCAACAGAAGAACCAAGCTCAAAGGCATTATCAGTCCTAAGAGCTTTGACACGAACACCGAATTGTCTTTCAACACTCTTAATAAACAACTTGATGCACATAAAAGCATCACCCTTAGAGACTAACATATAGACCTAAGTTGCTCTTGAATAATCGTCAACCAAAGTAAAAAAGTAGCGATACCCATCATGAGTAACTTCATTATAAGGTCCCCAAATGTCACCATGAACCAACTCAAAAACAGTAGTAGACTTAGTAACAGACCTAGCAAAAGGTAACCTAACATGTTTAGCTCTCATACACACATCACAATCAAAAGAACTGTCTGTAAGAAGAACACCATAACTGACAGACCTAGTCTTTTTCAAGGATAAATGCCCTAGGTGAAGGTGCCAGAGCTGCAAACTGCTTAGAGAAGACTTATGAAAAAAAAATAGAACAAACATCCTGATTACAAGAAACAAGAGAAATAGAACAGACATTCTGATGAGAAGACCTATCAGAATCAGACAACACATTGCCACCAAACTTCTCATTGTAGAAACCATCCATAGCACCTTTCTGCAGAACATAAATCCCATTATATCCTCTACCAATCTCCTTTAGCTTCCTCAGAGAATGGTCCTGATAGAAACAAACATCACCCTTAAAAGAAACTGTGCCACCCAACTGTTTAATAAGCCAACTAACAGAAACAAGATTGTACTTAAACTGGGGAATGTAAAGCACATGTTTCCAAAGAAAACCTCCAATCTTATCATCACCCATAGTAGTAACATGCTTCAAGGACCCATCAGGTAACTCTATATTAACACCCTTAATAGCAGAATAGAAATTAACAAAACAATCTGCTTTATAGCACACATGGTGGGCTGCACCACTGTCAAGAATCCAACTATCACCCAAAGAATTGACCGAACAACACACAGGCAATCTCAATTTGAAAGTTGCAGGTCTAATAAGTTCAAAATCGTTACCAGCCATAGCCACGGGAACAGCCGAATTGGAAGGATTCTTCGCGAAGAAGTCCAACATAGCCTGGTACTGGTTCAACGAAACACCTGGAATTGGTGAAGCAAGAATCTGCGAAGCAACATCTTGAGACACCGAAGAAGAATCTTGAGATGGAACTTTAGAGACTTGGGCAACCGGCTTCTTTCCCTTCGACTTGTAGCCAGGCGGAAACCCTAATTTCTTGTAGCAGCTAGCGGAGACATGCCCGAGCTTCCCACAAAAATCACAAATCATTTTCTTCCAATGAACGACCTCAGCCTGCCTTTGCTTGTTGGAGTTGGTGAAAGAGAAAGATCCCGACGGCGGCTGAACCTTGACTTGTCGTTGTTTCTCTTCTTGCGCCAACATAGAGTACACCTGATCCACCGAGGGAAGCGGACTCATCATAAGGATAGAACCTCTGGCTGGCCAGAAAGTCTCATTCAGTCCCATGACGAACTGCATCAGGCGCTCCCTCGCACGATAGATGGCCAGACTAGTGTTGGAAATGCAAGAACAATCGGGAAGCTCATCTACGTCATCCAACTCATCCCAAAGGATCTTGAGCTTCGAATAGTAATTGGAGATGGAATCCGTCCCTTGATTCGACCAAACAATATCCCGTTTGAGCTCCAGTAACCGAACCCCATTTGGCTTCCCAAATCTTTCGTGAAGCTGATCCCAAATCAATTTAGTCGTGCGAGAGAAAATTACCGTATTAGAGATCTGTTTGTTGATCGTGTTCAGTAGCCACACCATGACCATGGTGTTACAGCGATCCCATGAGTCCCTCTCTGGTGAAGCCTCCAGCGGTCTCGGAAGCGCACCCACTAGTGTAGAAAATGTTTTTTACCACGGTTATTTTGCCTATATATCACAGTTAGAAACCGTGGTTTATACTCGCGTGGTATATCGGAAAATTGCAATAAACCACGGTTTGAAACCGTCGTTTAAAAGACGGATTATAAACCACGGTTCTAAAACCGTCGTTTAAAGCCCATTGTGTCACGGGAATCAGACGACTTTATACGACGGTTGCGACAGAAACCGTGGTATATAATGTCGTTCCATTGAGTTTTATACGACGGTTGGGACAATAACCGTGGTATAAAATGTACATTATACGACGGTTTTCTACTAAACCGTGGTTTATACTCGTCGTTCCATTGAGTTTTAAACCACGGTTTTAAGTGAACCGTGGTTTTTTTTCTTTTTTTTTGTTTTTTTAGCCTCTACCACATATGTTTTCCAACACAACCCAATTTACAATCGCATATACAACCTGTACAGGGCATCCAACTGGTATTGCCCTTTGATAACCAACCACACTATATGACCATAAACCAAGTTGCCAGTTTGAATTGCAACATTGAAAACGAATTGCAAACAAAACTTTCAAAAATAAGAGAGAGTTGAACTTTACAAACTTTGAGAGTCTACGTTGCTTCAGCAAAAACAAAAGTCTAAGTCTAACTACACTAGGATAAGATCTAAGAAACGCTCAAGTAATTTTTACACCAAAACTGCGATAAATGATCTCTTACAAAGTCGAGATCCCTTGGAATACGTGCTCCCTGCTTTTGTGAAAAAAGAAACGATCTGTCCATAAAAAGAAACTGATCATCATTAGTACACAATTTTATTTAAAATGCAATAACTTTAACTAAAACTTTGATTGGTATGGGTTACCTTGTCATCATCATTAAGCGTGTCAATATTTTGTACAATCTCGAACATGTACCGCATCACATAATAGCCACAGCTTCGTGAATCAGGCTGTTGAGGACACTGTCATCACACCATCCATGGATTACCAACTTTAGACAGATCAAAAAATTAAACGTTTAACTTTAATACAAAAATGCATAAATTAAATGATTACTTACACGTATGTATTGGAAGTCCAAGATGGAGAATGGTTTCTTTTCATCACTTAAACCAAGCTTATGGCCCCTGCATAAATACAACATTTTAAAATGAAGCCATTTATTGTCAATAATCTAGGACAAGCTTAAAATAAATACAGAATGCATTAAAATTTTGAATACTCACTCCTTCAAATATTTCTCTACAGCGATCTCTCGAAGGTCATCAGGGCCGCCCAATGGGTCTAGTATCAACAAGCATGAGGTGTCGATACACAACACCATCAACATCCAATGATTGCTGCCACAGATAAAACAAAGAATGTTTTGTAGAACAATATTTTTAATTATCACAATTAGGAAGCAAAAAATTCCAGTTATTGTGTACTTACATCTGATGATATGGGATCAGCAAATATTTGCTTCTTCGCACCGCAGCACAAAATCTCTGCCTCACGTGCTGTGCACATCCTTGCTCATCCAATGCGGCCTGACTTGCTGACATCAATTGCGGGCACAAGAAAGAGATGGCAAATAATCTCTTGTTCGATAGTCTAGTAGTCAAACACCTAAACAACATTTTTTCATAAGATATGTTAAATAGCTTAAAAAATGAAAGATAATTTAATAATTTAAAAGATACTTACACACAATAGGCCTGAATCACAGAGATGTTAAGCAGGTCTCCCATCAAAAATTCTCTTAGATCGCTCACGGTAATCATCAGATCTCTGGGCTCGGGGGAGTGGAAAACATGCTTAGACACTTTCATGTTGAAATTGGTGACAGACTGCGGCCTCGTCATGAAAAAGTCATACAACATTTTTTGTTTGTCTGTCAACTTCTTCAGATACTTGGGTGTCAGAATGGGGGATCTCCTAGGAGTCATATCGAAAGGTTTGACCACTTCCTTTCTCACACTCTGACTCTCCTCATTTGATTTCACAACTTCCTTCCCCTTATCCACTTTCCTCTTCTTAACCGGTCTTAATTCCTTATCAATCTAATAGTATACAAAATTTAAATAATAAACATATCAGTCAACAGTCAAGTTAAAAACTAAACAGTAAGCATGTAAATAGTTTACCTTGTCACTGACATCAATGAGAGAATATGGCCATGGAACAACTGAAGATTGTGCTTGACCTATTTTACTCCACTGATTCCACTCCAACGGAAGGGAGAGTCCTCATGACCTCGCACAATGTCGTCTACCATCACACGAGCGTGGAGAGGTGGGATGAGCTTGAAATGTACTACAGTGTTCGGTCCGGTCTGTAAAACCCGACCGAATGCAACATGCACAGTCCCACCATCCAACACTTGAAACAGATGACATGATTTAGCCACCTACATCAACTCACAACAGTAAGCAAGCTAATAAATTATATTGTTTTAAAAGTAATGTTAAAATAACTAAGGAGGAAAAAAGAACAAACCGAAAGGTTTTGATAAGGAAATGTGTCTCTGGTAGGAGAAGAAGGTGCAGGATGATCGACCATCGGAGTATCCGCCGTCGTGGTAGGAGCAGACGTCGGTGTAGGATCATCGACAGTATCCGCCGTCGTGGTAGGAGCAGACGTCGGTGTAGTGGATCATCACAGTATCCGCCGTCGTGGTAGGAGCAGACGTCGGTCTAGCAGTAGGTGCCGGTGTAGGAGACGCGGCCACTATCGATGTATCCGCCGTCGGTAGGAGCAGACACCGGTGTAGGAGTAGGTGTCGGTGTAGGAGCATGCACCTGGCCCAATACTAAAGCCTCAAGTCTTCGCAGGCGCTCCTCGTAGGCTTGACGCTCCTCAGCGTGACGTCTTTCCGACTCCTCCAACCGGTCAGCGTGACGTCTTTCCGACTCCTCCAACCGGTCATGCACCCGTTCATCCACCATTCTCTCTATCATTTCAGCCTGTGGTACTCTCGATCGAGACGTAGGAAACACGTCTTTTTGGCGAACTTCCCCTCCAAGCCCCCGCACTCGCCCTGGATGATCCTTTTGCCCAAGGGCCTTATTCAGTGGATCATCCTGAGACGGAGGGGCCGGAACCATCTCCCATCGCTCAGTAGATCCAGACTATTTTAAATTAACAAAAATATTAGAAATGAACTTACTAATTAGTAAACAACAACTTTTAAATATATATACTTACAATCTTTGAAGCCAACTCAGCAGTCTCGCTCTGCGGGAACACATATACTCCCTCGTCATTTTTCTTCATGCGACCCAGCATAAATGTCTGCACCCTACTTGCATCGTCAACATATCAATAACTGACTGAGTGCCGTCTTCATTAGTTTTCGTCAGTAAGCCCTCGCTCTTCCACTTCTCCAACCGCCCCGTATATCCAGCTCGCCCCATGAAGTGCTTATATATTCTTCGCCCGGTTACGTCTCGCTTGTTCTTGACGTAACTGTTACAAAATTTGTATATTTGTAAGTTATACATAATAAAAAAAATATTTGTTAAATTTTATTCCTTAAATAATTAAGAAAGAATAATTGTAAAAGTACCTTAAACTCTTCAGTCTGGCGATGGTCGTAGAATATCTTCCAGTCCTCCTCCGTGATCATACCATCATACACTACCCACGGCGGTGACCTCTTGGAGCCCGGTTTGGTAATCCAGCCATCTACCAACCGATGCTTGAACTGTCGCAGCGATGTCGCTAGAAGTGATTCAATCTTCGTCCGAAGTTCATCCGCGACTTTGTACTTCTTCTGCACCATCTGCCACATGATGTCTTTGTCTGCCTTTTCTTGATTTTCCAATCCTTATTAATCGAGCAATGGGATTTTACCATCAATCCCAAGTAGGAAGCAAACTGCTGCTTGACCCACCACACGATGTCGGAGGTACTTGTCCCAGACAAATCGATGGGAGAATCCTTCTTCACCTTCAACCCACGGGTCGGTCCACGTCCCTTCCGAGGGTTTTGCGAAGTAGATGCAGCTGGTGGTTCTTCAGTAGGGACGTCATCGTCAATATCATCCAACCCCAACAGTAAGTCCTCTTCGACTCTATCGTCAGGATCCATAATCTGAAAAATAATCAATAATTAACAAGGTTAATACGAACATCTACTGAATCAAATATTGAAACATGACAAAAATGAAATAATATAATATTGTCAACCAACTTACAAAATAACATTTCATCGTTCAATCCACAATCCTTCATTGTGGTCGGACCTTCGATATTCAAAATTAGTTACATTATCTACCTCCATCGGCAACCGAATAGGTACATCTGTTTCATCTTCACAATCGTATTCATCCTCATCAACAATATTATCAATCCCAACTATCGATCTTTTACTCTGCATTACAATAGACCATCTGGGATTACACTGATCACGACAGTAGAATACTTGTTTTGCCTTTGATGCAACAATAAAGGGTTCATCAGTAGGAGCCGCTGTCGTTAAATCAACTAGCTTCATACCATGATCCTCCTCACGATATCCCTGTTTGTTGTCCACCCATTTGCAACGAAATACGCAAGTTTCATAACTAGTGTAATTCAAGACCCAATATCCTCAATAACACCATAATATTCGTTCTTCAGTGTATTACGACTTGTTCCTGTGAAAATGTCTTGTGAAGCGATAAGATGCACACCACTGTTCTGGTTTGTCGATTTACAATCTTGACGTTCAGTGTAAAAAGAAAATCCATTTACATCATATCCTTCATAAGACAACACATCGAGATTTGGACCAAGGCCAACAACTGATCATTTCATCCACGTTCCTTGAATCTTCATACAACACCTTCTGTCTGAACCACTTAACAAATGTTGCATTCTGCTCTTTTTTTAATTTGGCATTACTCATCGTTGGGTGTTTTGTTTTGAGGTAGGCTAGGTGTGCATCGAAATACGGTTCAACAACTTCAGAATGATTCAACACAACCAGATGTGCCTTGTTCAATGTATCAATATCAACTCTGCATAATTTTTTCCCACAGGTACCAACCCCTTTAAGCCTGCCATCATGTCTTGCTTTGGTAATCCAATAACATCAACACCGTGTAAGTAGTGAGTGCAGAAGTCAACTACCTCCTCTGTTACTGTCCCTTCAATTATGCTTCCCTCTGGACGCCGACGGTTTTTCATTTTCTTTTTCAGTATACCCATATATCTCTCAAACGGATACATGTATCGAAGGTATAACGGACCACAATGTTTGATCTCTCTAACAAGATGAACAAGTAGATGCACCATAATATCAAAAAACGAAGGAGGAAATACATTTCCAACTGACACATGGTGATCACAAGGTCATTCTGTAGTTTATCCAGCGTCTCCACATCAAGCACTTTACACGAAATTCCTTTGAAGAAAACACATAAATTTGTAATAGTTTTCCTGACATCAGCTGGAAGGATCCCACGGATTGCAACCGGAAGTAAGTGCTGCATCAGCACATGATAGTCGTGAGACTTCATCCCTACCAATTTAAGATCAGACATTGATACCAAACTTGATATGTTCGATGAGTAACCGATGGCACTTTAATATGACGAAGAGAACTACAAAAACTTATTTTCTCTTCTTTGGATAATGTATGACAAGCGGGAGGCAAGAATGTTCTTTTCCCTCTTTGTTGTGGCGCGAGTTCTTCTCGTATACCCAATTCAACCAGATCTTTTCTACCCTTTAAATGGTCTTTTGTCTTTCCTTTCACGTTTAGTAGTGTCGCAGATACACTTTCACCAATGTTTTTCTCCACGTGCATAGCATCAATGCAATGTCTCACCTCTAAATGTTGCCAATATTCAAGTTCCCAAAATATTGATTTTTTCTTCCAGATGCTCTTTTCAGTGGCTTTAATTGGTGGACCGAAGTTGTTCACAACATTCTTCAACTGATTGTAAGTCTCAGCAGCAGATAGTGGTGGTCGTGCGACTGCATGATCCGTTTTTCCATCAAACTCTTTTGTCATCTTACGGTATTTGTGACCTTTCGGGAGGAATTTCCGATGGCCCATGTACACATTTTTTCCACTGTGTTTTAACCGTATACTGCAAGTTCTATCTCCACATATAGGGCACGCTAGAGCTCCTTTAATTGTGTATCCCGAGAGGTTGCCGTATGCAGGGAAATCATTGATTGTACAAAACAACATAGCCCGGAGCGTGAAGTTTTCCATACCGTATGAATCATACACTGTCGCACCTTCATTCCACAACAATTGTAAATCGTCAATAAGTGGTTGCAAAAACACATCAATTTTGTTTCCCGGTTGTTTTGGACCCGATATCAACAGAGAGAGGAGAATATGTCTGGGTTTCATACACAACCATGGCGGCAGATTGTATATTGTCAATAAAACAGGCCAAGTACTGTGTATACTGCTCAAAGTGCCATAAGGGTTCATCCCATCAGTGCATAAACCAAGTCTTAAGTTCCTTGGGTCTGTACCGAATTGAGGGTATATTCTGTCAATGTTTCTCCATTGTGGTGAATCGGCTGGATGTCTCAATTTACCATCATCCTTTCTATGGGTAGCATGCCATCGGAGGTTCTCAGCATCTTTCTGAACTGCAAACAAACGTTTGAATCGGGGAATTATCGGTAGATACCACAACACCTTCGCAGGAGAACCCACTTTAGTGCTTATGTGGTTTTGTCACCCTTTTTTACATAGCGTGATTCCCCACATTCAGAGCAATGGTCATCCAACTCATTCTCCTTCCAGTACAACATACACCCATTTGGACAAGCATGTATTTTTTTATATTCCATACCCATCGGACACATTAACTTCTTTGCTTCATAAGTTGTTGTGGGTATCACATTGTCCTTTGGTAGTACATCCTTCAGCAGTTGTAAAAGATCTGTAAAACTGACATCACTCCATCCATGTCTCGCCTTCAGATTGAATAGTTTTAGGACAACGCTCAATTTGTTTTGTGTTTGCGTATCACATCCACTGTACAACGGTTCCTTTGATGCTTGCATCAGATTTTCGAATGTTTTGGGTTTGTTGGAAAAATGTTGTTCAACATCTTCCATCATTGCATTAAGGTCCTCCTGATCATCTGAATCACTAACTAGTGAATCATCTTGAGTATCCCCAAAATCGTGTGAAGCATCCATTTCTGATTGTTCTGCAACGACGTTATCAGCACATTCAAACACTTGTACTGAATGTTGACCATGCAGTATTGTTATGGCTTCATAATCTTCTGTAAACCCTCTGCGAATCAGATGATCCTTAATCTTGTCCACACCTCGGTATTTGAAGTCGTTCTTGCAATCGACACAAGGACATCGAATATATCCCTTATCCCTTGGTTTAAGATTGTCAACAAGGACTTTGCAAAATTTATTGACCCCTTCTAGGTACTTGATGTCCAATCTGTCACTGTACATCACTGAGCGCTCCATCTCCTTTTTCAACACACACCAGATGTCGTGAACTCGTTCCATTGATCTCCTCTTTTTTATTTACAGATTTAACAACCTAAACCTATCCAATCACCTTCGATCTCACCTAGGAACAAGTTAATAATATACAGTAGTTCAGTGATAATTTCGGCAGCATTACCCTACAGTTCTCCTAGTGTGATATATATATATATATGAATCGTTTCAATTCACATATATATATGTACACTAGAAGAACACTAGGGTAATGCTGCCGAAATTATCACTGAACTACTGTATATTATTGACTCATTCACAACCTAGGTGGTGAGATCAAAGGTCATTGGACAGTCCCAACAGGGACTATCTAAGACATACCTCTATCAGGTAAATCTCAGAATAAGGTTTAAATTCTGGAAAAAATTGGGCATGACCTTTGCGTATTGCTAGAGACTACACATTTTTTTAAGCAGAAACAAACACAATAGCAGCATAATAGCAGGCTAAGAGGTGCATCCTACATCACACACTACTAGTAACATTTTTTTGAAAAGACTGCAGTAACAAAAAAATGATAATAATTCTATGAAAAGAAGAGCACATCCCGACATTTATGCCGGTATAAACCATTACCATCGACACGTTTTTTATAATTAAAATGTGGATATCAAATAAGTTACTACTTTTCCACATGGGCCCAAAATCTTCAACAAATCAATATAACCAAATCAAATATACTATGATGATAACTTTCCAGCTCATTGAGATACCTATTCATATTAGCCTTGGTGCCAGTAAATACCAATGAATCTAAAAGGACATTTTTTTTATCGATGTCTGCTAATGACCCATTTGAATTTTCAAACCCTAATCTATAATAAGTAACATTAACTAATAATAAAGTTAATCACACATCATATATTAAAAACATGTAAAAATAAGTAGTGGAGATCGAGCTTACCAGAGGGGGCGCGCGACTTGGTGGTTGAGCTGGGGCGGCGTGCGCTGGCCGCGGGCAGTGGAGGAGGCTTCACCGGAGGGGGCGACTGGATGGGCGGCGTTGGCGCGGCTTCACCGAAGGGGGAGCTTCGGGAGGACGACAAGACGAGGGGCACAGGCGCGAGGGTGGTGGAGCGAGCTGGGGACCGTGAGCAGCAGGGCGACGGCGGAAGGGGGGCAAAACGGCGACGGGAGAATGGGGAGGGGAGTCGTCGACGGGAGAATGGGGGAGGGGAGTCGTCGGCCGGAATCGCACAGGAGACGGGGTGAGTCGGGAGGGAAGAAGAAGAAATGAGGCGTGAGGGTTTTTAATTAAATGACTTTAAACGACGGTTGATACACAAACCGTTGTTTAAAACCTATGTCACGAGAGGAATAAACGACGATTATTAGATAAACCGTGGTTTTTAAGTTTTGGCGCAATATTTTAAACGACGGTTCAATAGTAACCGTGGTTTATATAGATTATATACGACGGTTGTAATGGGAACCGTCATTTATCTTTTAAGGCGTCGAACTATAAACGACGGTTTCTGTTAAAACCGTCGTTTATATAGTGAGCCGTGCAACATAAATGACGGTTCTCTAAATAATCGTGGTTTATAACATTAAACGACGGTTTCATTGTTAACCGTGGTTTAAAGTCCGTCATTTAAAATCTTTTTTCTACTAGTGGCCATTGACGAAGACAAACTTGTTCTTCGCGCACAAGGAGAGGGTAACGGAACGCTTCCATAAGCCGAAATTGGGACCGGTAAGTTGAGTGGAAGTAAGACTCATACTTGGCCCATCTGAGGAGTGAAGATAAAAAGGATCGGAATAATCTATTCCGACTCCTGCGTTGATGTTGAGAACAGGACGTTGTTGCTTCGCAGCGCCCTTTCTGGTAACCCGCTGCCTCTTCTTGGGTGACTCTTGCACCGCCGGTGAATTTTCTTCGTCAGACATCGACAGGAGAGATAAGCGCAACAGGGAAGAAGGAAAGAAAGAAAGAATGGAATTAAAATGCGGAAAAGGAGGACAGGACGAGAGCCTGCTCTGATACCATGTTTGGATTGCAGAGGAAAGTTTGTGTTTCTACTGAAAGAACTCTTACAATCGATAAAGTAATTACAAGGACAGACTGTAGGTATTTATATTTTATAATACCAATACTAACAGACTAAGACTACTACCACTATAACATACAGCAACTATACAACTATATATTATAACAGCAAAGTCATATATCCTAACACTCGGTGAGGCAGCTCAAATCTTCCCACTTGAAAAAGACTGCTTGTTGGCGTTGTCGCTGCTAGGATTTTTTTCCCATCTTCACTGGGGCCACAGAAGAAAATCGGAAGTCTTCTCCCATAGCGCACTTCAATTCCAGGTCTTCGAACTTGACTTTTGACGCACCTGTTTCACGTCATGGAGTTCCCCTTTCATTTTCTCCACGGCATTGCGCTTCTTGTTATATGCCTATATCCTTCCCCTTCTCTGCCATTGATTTCCTGTGTTCTTTAGCCGGAGGTGTAGCGTTGATCCCGCTGGGTATGTCTCAATTTCAATATAGTTCGCGCTTTTCCCTTTCTCTGTATTTGGAAATTCATTTGGGTTTCTTAGTTGCTGGTGTCGAAGTACGTGCGCTAATCTTTGTACCATTATTCTAGGTTTCTTGCCGCTTCAAAATTGCTTCCTCACCCCTGACTCGGATGTACAGTGCTTTAAAGTTTGGCTAATGTTTTGATTTCAGTCACTATAGCTACCAGTTTGGCTAATGTTTTGATTTCAGTCAGTATAGCTACCAGTCTGGAACTTATCAGTCATTGCCCAATCTGAGAACATTGATAGTACCTGGTTTCTGTCATGGGCCTGAAAACATGGCCCGCTCTGATTGAGTTCTATGGATTCGTGTCGGTTGTGGTTTTGCTGATTAAAGCACCTATGAGCTGTGGGGAAGGAACTAGTAATTTCCAGTGCCTGCAGGAATTCCATAAATCAATTCAAGACCCCAATAATGTCTTGAGCTCGTCATGGAACTTCTCTAACACAACTGAAGGGTCTATATGTAACTTTATCGGGGTTGAATGTTGGAACCCACAGCAGAGCAAAGTGCTAAACATAAGGTTAGAGGACATGGGCTTGAAGGGGACGTTTCCTCAGGGTCTTCATCTTTGCGAGAGCTTGACCGGATTGTATCTGTCGAGGAATAATTTCACTGGCTCCCTTCCTTCCAACATATCCCATTTGATTCCTTTCGTTACCGTCCTTGAGCTCTCAGATAACGACTTTTCGGGCCACATCCCCGTTAATCTTGGAAATTGCACTTACTTGCACAAGCTTGTACTTGGTGATAACCAGTTCTCGGGACAGATTCCTCAAGATCTCGGCAAGCTTGGTCGTCTCAGTGATTTTTCCGTTGTGGGTAACAATCTTTCAGGCGAGATCCCTGTTTTTTCTAACAATACGGCGACGGTGGCTATTCGCAATAATCCTGGCCTGTGTGGTGGGGGTATACTAGATCCTTGTGAGCATAGAACTCCCACTTCCGCCTTGAAACACTTTTGCGCTCACTTGAATTGTTTTTGGTTTGTATTAAATTTTGGATTATGCTTTATCCTCTCCTTTTTTACTTGCATCCTGATAATTAAATGTCCTTTTCGACTTGCATGTATTAAGTAAAATATGTATTATTGAAGACTACTTTCTTTTAAATGCTTTAAGACATGACTTTCGCATTTCTATCATGCTTTGGAAAAGAAGAGCAATTCGGTCCGTTTAGTGACACTTGTTTCGTCAGCTGTTACATACTAATTGATAGAGTGTTGCAAAGAAAATAAAATTGTTAGATAAATTGTATGCTAAACAACTCAAAAAGTTGCTTCATAAAAAGGAGCCTTCATGTCTTATTTTTGCAAGGTAGTCTTGTTTTTCCTCAACTTTACAAGTGCCAGCTTAGAAAAAATACAAAATGTAATAAAACGGCGAACAAGGAAAACTTTGTTAATCTAGGAAAATTGCCAACATCCTTTTGAAGAAGATGCAGTAGTGTGTAATCATTTGATCGCAATTCGAAACTTGAACAGCATTCAGGTGCTGTTAGAATTTGGAATATGAAGCATGCTGAGTGACAATCGAGACTCAGCCTTAACTCAGATCCTCTCAGATTTCTACTACAACCAAGGCTAGAAGTAACATCCGCGCGCTAGATCCAACGCTTAGACATCTCTAAGACCTTATCAGAAATTCAAAATCAAGTACTAAGCAAATGGACTTGTGCTCTTTTCCCGTGTACTTCTATAGTTTTTCCTTCTTTCAAAGCTCATATTCTTCTTTAAACAAGTGTTAAATATTTTTGCTAAAGGTCTTACGAAAATCTCTCCCCCTTATCCTCGAACAATGAGAACATTATCCGACTTAAGTGCAGTGGAGGATAGCCTTTAAAAAATGTGTTTCAAAGCTTTCGTTTTAATGCTCCCATGCTTAATCTATAGAGTTGTTAAAAGTTTCCTCGCATCTAAGCATGCGCTTTATGTTAAGGACCCTTCTTGAATAACCAACACTCTTATGAAGACGTGGAATAAAAGTTCCCAAATTATTTCTTTCATTTCTTGAGGAGCATGATACTTTTCTTCACAGTGTGAACATATGATCTTTAAAGGAAGAGTTTTAGCTAAAGGCGCTTATACTACCTTCTCATCCCTCAGAATTTCTAAGAGTACTTTGTTTGTGAATATCTGTAAAGAACTTAGGTAGTCATAATTAGAACCATAATAAAGTGAGACTGAGTGCTCTTATAATGCAACACCAATGAATGTCTAATGAAGTATTTTCATCTCTTACTTCTTAATGCCCATTTCATGGTAAAAATGTTCAAAAGTTACCTAATCTAATTTGCAAATTGCACCCTTGGGCCTTGATCATACCATGAAAGTCCCACATATTTCTTTACCTAATGTTTACCTTTGCCTATTAAATGATGGGGATAGTTCTTACTCTTGACGTTTTGATCGTTTATTTCTCTCAATGTCCTATCTTCTCCTTCCTAATAAGGATGATAAATGTGAAAATGTCCTAAACGTTTGGTTGAGTATGAATGAAATACCCTGTAATTAAAAACAGTGATTAATTAGGCTAATTATAATTTTAAAGGCTTAATTACACTTAAATAAACATGAGGGAACAAATCCCTAAGAAAACGGACCTTTAAAATGGGTTAAAAGCATAAACGAACCTTAAAGCGCGTTTTTCGAGGAAACCGGGAAAACGCGACTTTAAGCGAGTCAAATAGACTCGTAACAATTTTGGTCAACTAAATAGTCACTAATGAATATTAGTGAAGCTTTAGAACCAATAAAATTAATTTAACGAGAAAATTCCGGAAAACGGGTTCCGGTTAGTAAAAACTGTAACAACCGGGAAGTTGTGGGGTGAGAATGCAAATAAGCGAAGTTAGTGTGTCCACTTTACAAAAAAAATAATCTGAGTGTGTGTGTGAGAGTGGGCCGGCCAGCTCCCCCCTCCCTCACTCTCTTAATGCTTTCTTATTAGCTAAATGACAAAAGAAATAAGTAGAAAAGTAGAAAAAGAAGAAGGGGCTCTCTCTCCTCCATCCCTCACTCCCTCACCGTACCCACCTTCCTCTTCTTCTGATTTTCTCCTCCTCTACGATGGCTATGGAGTTTTGAGAGCTCCACAAAAACCTCACCTTCTCTCCTTGTTCTAGCTCAATCCTTGTCCAAATTCAACAAAAATTGTACCATTGGAATACCCTCACCAAGGAGAACACTTTCCTTCTTTCAAAAATCGAAAACAACCAACTTCATCTCTATGGGTGTGCTGCATTTGAAGCTTGAGTACCACCATTAGAAGCACCTTCACCTCCTTGTTACTTTGAGGAAAAAGAAATTCGAAAATCCTTCATTTCTAGCCCTCATTAGCATTATAAGAATTTTCAGTTTTTGAATGCCTTGTTCTTCATGCTCCAGCCGACTTTGGCTTTTCCATTGGGCTAGGAATCTTACCCTCTTGCTAGTCAAGAACTTCATTTATTGGTTGGAAGGTAATACCCATTTCTAAACCCTAAAACATCTAGATTCTAGGGTTAGTTTTAAATGGATGCTAAGTGTTTATGTGTATTGGTACGGCTTGCTGTAGCATTGCCATTTCTTGAACAAAACCGAGAACAAGAGAAGAAGGAAAAGGGAAAAGAAGAGAAGGAAAGAAAAGCAAGAAAAACTAGCAAGACAAGGTAAATACTCTCACCTTGAGTTAGTTTGTGTAAGGTATTGTAACAGATTTTAAGTATCTAAAAATAGGTAAGGTATTGAGTAATGAGTAGTAGGTATGATGGAATATAATGAGGAATGATAATGTAACAGTTAATGTTTAAAAGCTTGGGAAAACATGGGGTATTGAATGTGCATGTGCAGGAATTTTATGTTGTTGTAGTAGAGTTGAATTGTGAGTATAATGATGTGTATAAACAGGTTGTGAAAATGAGCCATTGTGAGCTGAAATAGTGTGTGAGCAAAGTAAGAATTATAGGGGAGACTATGTCAAATTTTATGTAGGAATGAGAGGACTTAAGTGTTTAAGAAGAGGAAATAACCTAGATAGTAACTAGGGGTATTTGGGGAGTGTAATGGGAGTGTTTAGGATCTTGAAACAGATTTGGAAATGAGTTTGTTAATGTGATGGAACTAGGATGTGAGTTAATGTATTTAGGATGCTAAGAGTGGCATTAGTTGAAGAAGTATTAAGAGGGAAGGTAAAAGAGAGTTTAAAAATTTGTAGCAAGGTGAGGAGTAAAAAACTGATGAAGTGTTGGAATGAAATGAGAAGAATTGTATAAGTGTATCTAGGATTGAGTAATGAGTTTGGTGGATTAATCAAGGTGATTTAGAGCATCAAAATGAGTGGTAAACATGTTGGGAAGTATTAGTGAAGATTGTGGAAGAAATGGGAAAGAAAAAGAAGTGAAAACAAGGTCTGTATGCAAAATCTGCTACCGACCGACCCAGAGGCTGGATCGGTCGGTGGGTCGGTCGGGGCATAATTAACGAAACGGAAAGCTTCTGGAATGGGCCAACCCAGAAGCCGTGAGTCGGATGTGGGTCGGTCATGATGGATTCCATGGCCGGGAACTTTCTGTAATGGACCGACCCAGAAGTGTATGGGTCGGTCGGAACAGTTCTGGGTCGATCGGAAGAATTTCAGAGAACGAAAACTTACTGGGATGGACTGACCCAGATGTTGGGTCGGACGGTGGGTCGGACGGCCCAAACTTACAAAAAAATGTTTTACTATATGATTATAGTAATCATATGTATGTATATATATATGCTTATACACATGTATGCATACGTATGTAGTAATACACCATTAATGAAGTAATGATGGTAAGAAAGTAGATAAATGAGTAAGGAAGTAAGTTTAAGAAGTAATAAGAAAAGAATGGTTTTATAATCAAGTGTGAGTGTAAAAGAGTAGCAAGTATACAGTAGAAGTATTAATGAAGGAGTAAGATGGGTCAATAATAGATCATTGATCATACTACTTCATGTATGTATAAGAATCAAATAGTTGATCATTGGAGGAACCCGGTAGTACGAAAACGACGGTGTACGGTATGATTTCTTCATGCCCTGTATCCTAACTTGGTTACCCCGATTTGTGTGCTTATGTGATCACCAATAAGATAAATGCACGAATCAGACTTATATTGCACTTAACTGTGTTTGGACTATTATATTCTTCTGTATCTTCTTGAACATTTAGTTTGTATAATTCATGAAACGAATGAATGAGAATGAAGTCTATGTGTACATGATGAGTACTTGTGTATTGTATTGATGTATGGAAATAAAGTACTGACTTCTACTAATTCCTAACAATCTAACTCCTGACATGAGTAATGAGTAAAATGGAATGAGTAGAAGTCCAATATAGTTTCAGCCACGCGTGAGGATAAGGAAACACAAAAGGTTGGATCTGAATTCTGGCTGTAATCTTTTCCATGAACCAAATCCCTTGAATGGGTAGCATCCTGGATTAGTGGGCCACCCTAAAGCCCAGTGGTGGGATGTAGTAATCCCTGCCCGGAGGTCATACCGACTTGACTAGAGTAAAGTATGTAAGAAGTAAGTATTGTATGTGTATCGGTCTTGACTATTGTAAGTCATCAACCTTGAGTAAAAGAGTATTGAGCACCCGATTAACCCGGGTGTGTAATGAAGCTAACACGACTTCTGTATGGAATGGAGAATTGTATCTCCATTATGCGGTGAGTATTCGGTAAGTAAGAACGGTTGACTTGTAATGTCTTCCATGCATGTATTGAATGTATGTATGTATGCCTTGTGAATTGAATGTATTGAATTGTGTTGTATAAAGCATGTATGTATGTATGAATGAAACGAACCGCATGTACTCGACCAAATAGTTGGCGTACCCTCGCTAGTACGCGGGGTATGCAGTTATCATATGCAGCGTAAGCTGACCCCCTAGGGGGAATGTTTTTATTCTATAGGTACCCACGAGGCGTGATGGTAGAGTAAGGACCGGATGTAATTCTTTTTGGTATAGATAGTAGATTTGGATGGTGTACCGAGTTGTACACGGCTAAGGCCTTTTTGAGTAGCCGGTGTACCATGTGGTACACCTTTTTGGATGATAAATTCTGATTGGATAGAAAGGAGTAGTTGTATAACTCTTAAATTCTTTTGGAGATAGCCTTGGAATGTAATTCATACATCTAGGTATACTCGGTAATCAAATGTAAATAAGTATTTGGCGTTGTAAGTAAGTTTCATGTATTCGGTATGTTCTAATCGTCACACCGTTACTGTAAGTATTAGTAGCCTGGTTAGTCTTGGATGGCTAACGGCGTTGTATCACCCGTCGGGAGTAAGTAAGTAAGTAAGTATTCCGCTGCGAGTAAGGTAAGTATGAGGATGATTAGAGGATAATAGAAGGATTAGCGGTTGGGGTGTTACAAAAAGTGGTATCAGAGCGAAGTCTCGCTCTAATGATTAGAATACCGAGTGTAGTGATTACCGAGTTAGGTTATAAACCGTTTTACAACGGAGAACTAGAAACCTAACTAGGAACTACCGTTAGCAATAACGGATACCCTTGACGTCTGTAAAGACGATGCCATTGCTTGAATCAAGACCATGAGGTCATAGTGTCACTGTACCTAATGTAATTCGCACTTGGTCAGATGTCATGACGAGGTCGGGGCCGACCTAGAGGAGAGACATCTGATGGACCGGGTGCGCAGACGATAGCTGAAATCGTCGCCTCCACGGTAGCACAGATGCTACCGCAAGTAATCAACGCTGTACAACAAACTCAGCAAAACCAACAGCAGCAACAACAACAACAGCCCGACCCGCCTTAACCCCGTGAAACAAATTGGGTAAAGGCCGTCGCTGACCTTCAACCTCCATGCTTTAGAGGCGAGAGCGACCCCGCCAAGCTCGAGGCATATCTCTCCGAGATGGAGACGGCATTCGAGACACTTGAGACTCCCGCTGGAGTTCGAGTGAGGATAGCTACGTATTACCTCAAGGACGCGGCTATGGACTGGTGGAAGCTCATTAAGGCCGAGCACGTAGCCGACCCTGCATTCGGTTGGGAAGCATTCACCTCTCTCCTCTGATCTAAGTACTATCCCGAGCATGTCAAGACCAAGAAACGGCTTGAGCTCGATGCCCTAAAAATGACCGAGAAGATGACGGTTGATGAATATTACCGCACCTTCACCCCTCTTCTCAGACTTCTACCCGACCTCGGGTATACCGGCCAAGTCTTGGTCGACCGCTTCTACGGCGGATTGAGCCATCGACTCCGGTATGGCATGGGATTCACACGGTTTACTTCCCTTCAGGTAAACAACGTCGAACCCTTAAAAGCCATGAGTAATGTGAATTAGTAATCCCGTATGTAAATGTGTAACCTAATGCCTAAGTAATTCAGGAGTGTTACCACGCTGCGTCTCGAGTTGAGATCACCTGCCAGCTAAGAGATGAGGAGCAAGCGCTGAAGCGCAAGGTGAGCGGCAAGGGTAACAGCTCCGATGACCAAAACCAATCCAAACCATGGAAGAAGAAGAAAGGGAAGTACCCCCATCAGAAGAACACCTCTGGAGACGGCAGTGCCCATGCTGAGAAGGGCAAGGCAGCTGAGCCATTACAGCTTGCCTACACTGCACCAGTGGCAGCCAAGCCACTGAGGTCTCAGCCCTTCAAGGGTAAGAACCCAAAACCGAATTAGTACACCTGCGAACTAGTATGTATATGGAGTATTGTAAGTATACCGAACCTTGCTAACTTGGAAGCTATAGGTTCTGGATTTGGCCATGGCAAGAACCAAACTGATGGCCGCAGCTACATATGCCGAAACTGCAACAAGGATCATCCCGGCACAGATTGCCAAGGAAGGGAGATCCGCTGCTACACTTGCCAGAAGCCGGGGCACCGTGCTAATGCATGCCCAGAAAACTCGAAGCCCAAGGGCAACTATCAGGGCTACAAGCAGCGTGAAGGCAAGGAGACTGCATCTGGCGATGCTCATGCCCAGCACACCTCACAGGGACAGGGATCCCGAGGTCCGCAGAAGGGCGCACTGCAGAGGCAGCCGACCTTACACATCATTGACCGTGACGGGACTGGAACTAAGTCCGGCCCAGGTAACTACCGTAACCTTTAATCCTTGAAGAGAATGACTAAGTATTGAAATATCTGTATGAATGGACGCATGAATGCATGAATATTTGAAGTAGGAAATTGAGTATGAGTAAGTAACATGGAAGTATGCATTGAGCATGAAACGAATTAGTGAGCCTAGAACTCACACTAGATGTAATTTACCACCTTAGGGAAATTCCTTATCTGTTACCCGATACCTTCAAACTCACCTCATGAAGAGACCGACATCGCCACTCACCACTTTGACAACAATCAGTGTCAGGTCATCCGCCCAGGTATGATCTTATTAAAAGGATACCTGACACCCGAAGCACAAGTTTCAATCATCCGATGATGCAACGAGTTAGGAATGGGTCCAGGAGGATTTTATACACCCGAATTCCCCGGTGGAGCTACAATGAAGCTGAAAATGAGGTGCTTGGGAAAGGATTGAAACCCTTATACCAAGACATACCAAACGACGCGAGCAGGAGACGGAGCCACACCTCCATCAATACCCCCTGAATACCAAACGCTTGTCACTCAAGCTGTAGAAATTGCACAACAATGTGAAGATGAACCAATCCCTGCACTTGAAGCAGATCTTTGTATTGTCAACTTCTATGAGAAAGAAGGACGACTTGGCTTACACCAAGATAAGGACAAGACGACGGAATCTCTCGAACTAGGAGTGCCCGTTGCAGACGTGATTATCGTGAGTGGTTAGAACTGGTGTAATTAAAACAATTGAGAAAGAAATTAATACTCAAAATATCCGTCGGGCTGCAAACAAATCCCGGTCGTAGTAGTATAGTAAAGTGTAAGCGACCGGATATCGAACCATGGGACTAAGGGGAATTATATAGTACCTAAGCATGTCACAAAAAAGGGGGGATTAATTGACTTGTTTTTATAAATAAAAAGGAAAGATAAAATAAACTAAGTTAATAGATAAATTAAATGGGCCTCTGGTTCAGGTTAATAATATCTGCTCTTTCATGCTATGTCTACTGGTTTAATTATAATTGTTTGGCAAATTTTCTCTTATTATCTTAAGGACTAAATCATAGACTCAAAAGAACTTGTTTATCAGAAAATGCTCGGTTCTAATCCAGGTTCGAGCACAACGCATGTAAACGGACGGTTTAGATATGAGAAATTATATTTGCATATGAAAATACTAACTTATTAAATCATAATAAGTTTTCTCCAGATTTACGGCTTAATTAACCTGTCTATTTATCACCGGTCTGATCAAAATAGACTTTGTAAAGCATTTTAACAAATTCATGAGATTTATTAAAAGGCGAGAGATAAGCTTAATCGTAACAAACTGTATTTAATAAAACCAGTAAAACATATTGCATAATTAATACAATACATAATAACCATTCCCAGAGTATACTATTCTAGCCTAACATATTAAATAGTTGATCTGCTATTTAAATGCGTAGACTAGAGGTGGAAATGGTGAAATGAAAAGAAAACAAAATGGAGAAGACGGGAGAAGAGAAATGGAATGAACGAGTGAATGGTGGTGTAGTGGATCGAAGATGGATCGATTGGATGGATTGGAACTTCGGAAGGAACCACGGAAGGAACCTCCGAAAGGACACTGGAGAAGATGAATGGAGCGTGGGTTTTATAGAAGAAGGAAGCGGAAGAAGAGGGAACACCGCGTGAGTGATTTAAGGTAGGCGCCTGATATGTTAAATGGAGTAGATGGATATGTTGCAGGCGCGCAGAAAGGAAGAAGCAAGTTAGAGAAGACAGTCGGCGAAGAAGAAAACCAGTTGCGTTAATTTCCAGATCTGGACATTTACACGCGTCCGTGTAGATGTCCGCCTTCAGTTATGTGGACATCTCATGGTCCTTAGTCTTGTCCGTGTAGATGTCCGCCTTCAGTTATGCAGACGTCTCATGGTTGTCTCGCGGACTCTCCATCTCTTGTCCGCCTAATATTACGCGGACGCGGGGGCGGACGTCTCACAACTTGTCCTCCTATATTTACGCGGACACAAAACAACTTGTCCACTTGTTGTCCGCCTTCAGTTATGCGGACATAAAACAACTTGTCCGCTTGTTGTCCGCCTTCAGTTATGCGGACATGCCTCTATCTCTTGTCCGCCCTATATTATGCGGACACAGGGGCGGATACACCTTAGAAATAAGGCTACTTGCGTGCTTCTCGCGTGACTCTTTTTAATCCCTTTTAACATGTGTGTTTATTTGTCATTTTTCCTACATTTTAACACAAATAATACATCAGTTAATATAACAACATAATTATAGGAAAAACCCAAGATAAGTGAGAAACATTACTAAAAATGCTGCAAATTATAAGGTGATTAAACCTTAATAAGTCTATATGTTTTGCACTTATCAAACTTCCTCACACTTGGCTTTTGCTTGTCCTCAAGCAAAATAAGGAATATAATTATCTCTAAGCCATAATATAAAACAAGATTAAATAAGTGTAGAAGGGAATTAGACTAAGTGACAATTAAAAGAATAATTCTGCTTTGAGAAGTAGGTTTTTGCAAACAGTGAAGAAGAACAATTTAATAAAAGCATAGAAAAACTAGACTGCAGAAAACAAGTTAGATTAACCTGGGATTTTCAACCAATTTCAATTTTCTAACCCGGGATGACAAGGGGTGTGAAGTAATGCCTTATTCCGCAATACCTTTCAACACCACGTACTCATGTTTATAAATATAAACTGTAATTTATTATTTTCATTCATTTTTTTTTGAATGCGAAGATTGTATATACAAAACACACATTTTTTTTATTGCATTATTTTTCTGTACCCCAGACTTTTCTCTCTATCCTTGTAGCGGTGTTGGGTCTTCTATCCCAGATCACGAGACCTTAGGTAGATAGGTGTTAAAGCACCCCGAAGAACTTAATAACCGGATAGACGAGGCCTGTTTTGGTTAGAAAAATTCATAAACAGCGGAGTACCTTGTCTTTATCCTTTTCTTTCCTAACTTTCCAAACATATTTCCATAATCCCAAGCTAAACTAAATTGGTTTTTACAATTAGCAGATCTATCGTATTTTGAGTGAAAATAGAGTATTTTGATGGAAAATAATTTTATACAAACTCCTTTAAATAAAACTATCTTTCAGTTATCACTTGACATAATTTCAAACACTTCTACAATTATTTTATCTCATTTTTTTCATCATTTTTTATATACTGGCAATTAGAGTAGCAAAAAGCGAGTGTGGCATTATCGAACAACTGTCATATTTTCAGGGAAAGGTCTCTACTTCCTCACACTTGAGAGGAGAAATGTCCTCATTGTTCAAAATTAATTAAAAAAAAGCACCTTTCAAAATATGACAGACTCATAAAGGATTAAATTAATAGAGTAGGATTAACATCAGATAGGTTGAACATTAATATTAGAGAGATAGAACTAAGACTCCCCTTATATCGTAGATTGAGGAAGGTGCCCTTCCTCACACTTAAAGCTTTCGTGGGGGTGAGACGTTCCCCACACTTAAATTCGCGCAAGTGCTCAACCGAAGATATCGAAATTTCCAAAGCAACTCAGGTTGCTTTCCATATGCGAGTTCAGCTATATCGAATATATAGAATTTATTCTGAAAAAGAAAAACAGTATAGCCAGCAGAACTCAAATTGCACCAAAATTAATCAAAGACAAAATATAAATAAATAAGCATAAATAATAAAGCATTGCATAAAATAAAAGCATAAAGTAAACTGAACTGTTACCTTCCTAAATACAACAAAAGTTAGACAAGGTTAAAACAGTATGAGTTTACATAAAGTTAGTTAACAAGAGAGAAATATAAAATAACAATAAAAAAATAACAATAAAAAATAAAAATAAAAATCACTGCGGTGTGTTTTGGAGAATTTAGGGAAGAACTGGGACTGAAACGCGTCGTCGAGTTTTCCTGATTTGCCTCGTCCGCCCATCTGTCCGCGTCGTTTTAGGCGGACACGGCTCCGTCCGCGTCCTCTGTCCGCGTAAAGTTAAGCGGACACGGCGCGGACACGGCCTGGGCGGACACGTTTTGCTTCCTCCGTTCTTTTTTTTATTTATTTTAATTAAACTGTAAGAAACAACAACAAATAAAAATGACATGAAATTATAAGTTAGTAGTTAGATGACAGAAATTATAAGTTAGTAGTTAGATTGCTGGAAATTAAATGTTAGAAGTTAATTACAGAAAATTAAATGTTAGTAATTAGTGTACAGAAAATTTAAATGTTAGGAGTTAGATTAAACAACAAATATAATAATATAAACAAAATATAGTAGATAATTAATATTAACAATAAACAAAATAATATAGACATAATATTAACAGAATAATAAGAACAGAATATTTATAATATAACAGGTGAATAATCCGGGGCTTAGGGACTAGAATAAATCTAGTCCCCGGCAACAGCGCCATTTTGCAGACGTGATTATCGTGAGTGGTTAGAACTGGTGTAATTAAAACAATTGAGAAAGAAATTAATACTCAAAATATCCGTCGGGCTGCAAACAAATCCCGGTCGTAGTAGAATAGTAAAGTGTAAGCGACCGGATATCGAACCGTGAGACTAAGGGGAATTATATAGTACCTAAGCATGTCACAAAAAAGGGGGGATTAATTGACTTGTTTTTATAAATAAAAAGGAAAGATAAAATAAACTAAGTTAATAGATAAATTAAATAGGACTCTGGTTCAGGTTAATAATATCTGCTCTTTCATGCTATGTCTACTGGTTTAATTATAATTGTTTGGCAAATTTTCTCTTATTATCTTAAGGACTAAATCATACTCAAAAGAACTCGTTTATCAGAAAATGCTCGGTTCTAATCCAGGTTCGAGCACAACACATGTAAACGGACGGTTTAGATATGAGAAATTATATTTGCATCTGAAAATACTAACTTATTAAATCATAATAAGCTTTCTCCAGATTTACGGCTTAATTAACCTGTCTATTTATCACCGGTCTGATCAAAATAGACTTTGTAAAGCATTTTAACAAATTCATGAGATTTATTAAAAAGGCGAGAGATAAGCTTTAATCGTAACAAACTGTATTTAAATAAAACCAGTAAAACATATTGCATAATTAATACAAATACATAATAACCATTCCCAGAGTATACGTATTCTAGCCTAACATATTAAATAGTTGATCTGCTATTTAAATGCGTAGACTAGAGGTGGAAATGGTGAAATGAAAAGAAAACAAAATGGAGAAGACGGGAGAAGAGAAATGGAATGAACGAGTGAATGGTGGTGTAGTGGATCGAAGATGGATCGATTGGATGGATTGGAACTCCGGGAGGAACCACGGAAGGAACCTCCGAAAGGACACTGGAGAAGATGAATGGAGCGTGGGTTTTATAGAAGAAGGAAGAGGAAGAAGAGGGAACACCGCGTGAGTGATTTAAGGTAGGCGCCTGATATGTTAAATGAAGTAGATGGATATGTTGCAGACGCGCCGAAAGGAAGAAGCAAGTTGGAGAAGACAGTCGGGGAAGAAGAAAACCAGTTGCACTAATTTCCAGATCTGGACATTTACACGCGTCCGTGTAGATGTCCACCTTCAGTTATGTGGACATCTCATGGTCCTTAGTCTTGTCCGTGTAGTTGTCCGCCTTCAGTTATACGGACGTCTCATGGTTGTCTCGCGGACTCTCCATCTCTTGTCCGCCTAATATTACGCGGACGCGGGGGCGGACGTCTCACAGCTTGTCCTCCTATAGTTACGCGGACACAAAACAGCTTGTCCGCTTGTTGTCAGCCTTCAGTTATGCGGACATAAAACAACTTGTCCGCTTGTTGTCCGCCTTCAGTTATGCGGACATGCCTCTATCTCTTGTCCGCCCTATATTATGCGGACACAGGGGCGGACACACCTTAGAAATAAGGCTACTTGTGTGCTTCTCGCGTGACTCTTTTTAATCCCTTTTAACATGTGTGTTTATTTGTCATTTTTCCTACATTTTAACACAAATAATACATCAGTTAATACAACAACATAATTATAGGAAAAACCCAAGATAAGTGAGAAACATTACTAAAAATGCTGCAAATTATAAGGTGATTAAACCTTAATAAGTCTATATGTTTTGCACTTATCACCCGTAGTGTCTTGGTCCGTTGGTGATGACGCCGTATTCTTGTATAGCGAGCAAAAGAGTGTGGACCTCGCAGAGGAATTGGTATTGAGATCAGGAGATGTCCTAATCATGGGTGGAAAATCGAGGTTGCTGTATCACGGGATCCAGAAGATCAAGTTGAATGCGGCACCACCGGCAATAATCAATGCCACACACATGAAACCAGGACGCCTGAACCTTACCTTTAGAAAGTATTGATCTTGTAGTAGCATGTAATCCAGTAGTAACGTGTATTAGAGACACAGTATGTATGATGGTTGGTTATTCAATAAAAGCAGTGTTGGTTATTAAATTCCACTTGCGTTCCACCATCGTTACTTATAATCTTATGAATCAATAGGTTGTGGACTCGGTACCGAAGGTAACCTGAGTATCCTCACCGAAGAGCAAGCCGGCAAAAGCAGCACCATTCTAAAGGGAACATTCTCAGTAAACGGCATCGAAGCCTCAGTACTATTCTACTCCGGCGCCTCTCGCACCTTTGTATCGCCATCATTCGCTACAAGGTTGGGGCTAGACGCAGATGAGCTACCAAATTTCTTGGTTACTCTCCCGTCGAAGGAGTGGGTAAAATGTACTAAGTATTACCACACCGCCACCATTCAAATCAAAGGCGAAGCGTTTCCCACTCCTTCATTGAATTCAACGGGTTGGGATTCGACTTAATAATTGGAATGAACTGGTTGGAGCGGCACAAAGGGAGAATCCTATGCGCCGAGCATCGAATGCTGCTCAAGAGTCCATCTGGGGTCACTGTTTCATACCGCCAGAGACCGAGAGAGCCTTCAACTACGGTCATCTTCGCTATGGCAATGTACCGGGAGCTCAGAAAGGACATGAAGTGTATTTATGCCATGTGCAAGACCTGGAGAGAGATCCAGAATTCAGTGATGATGTAGTAGTAGTCTCAGAATTCCCGGATGTAATTCTGAAGGAGCTACCTGGTATGTCACCACAGAGAGCAGTAGAGTTCAAAATCGACCTTGTACCTGGTACTGGTCCCATTGCTAGGGCACCATACCGTATGGCACCAGCAGAAATGACAGAGCTGAAAGAGCAACTACGTGATCTACTCGACAAAGGGTTCATACGCCCGAGCGTATCACCCTGGGGAGCACCGGTCCTCTTCGTGAAGAAGAAGGACGGTAGTCTTCGCCTCTGCATCGACTACCGTGAATTGAATGCGGTCACTGTAAAGAACAAATATCCATTGCCACGCATCGACGACCTGTTCGATCAGTTGAAAGGAGCTTCGGTCTTTTCTAAGATTGATCTCCGATCCGGATATCACCAAATTGCTATCAAAGAGCAAGACATTGAGAAAACAGCATTCCGAACAAGATATGACCACTACGAATTCACGGTGATGCCATTCGGTTTGTCTAACGCACCAGCCAAATTCATGGACCTAATGAATCGGTTATTCAGTGATCAGCTGGACACTTTGGTGGTAGTATTCATTGACGACATCCTTGTGTATTCGAAGTCACCAGAAGAACATGGAAACCATTTGAGAAGAGTACTTGAGACACTGCGCGAGAACCAACAGTATGCGAAGTTCTCCAAATGTGAGTTTTGGCTAGATCAGGTATCTTTCCTCGGTCATGTCATCTCGATCGCGGGCATTTCAGTAGATCCATCCAAAATCGAAGCAGTGCGATCATGGCCTAGACCTAAGACTGTTACCGACATCCGAAGCTTTCTTGGTTTAGCCGGTTATTACCGGAGGTTTGTAAAGGACTTCTCAAAAGTCGCTAAGCCCATGACGTCATTGATGAAGAAAGATGCACCGTTTTTATGGACAAACGAGTGTGAGGTATCCTTCTAGAGCCTAAAAGACTCATTGACCTCAGTGCCAATTCTCACACTTCCAGAGGGCACAGAGGGATTTGAGGTGTATTGTGATGCATCGAGCAAGGGAATGGGATGTGTGCTCATGCAGCATGGCAAGGTAGTAGCTTACGCCTCCCGCCAGCAGAAAAAACATGAGGAGAATTACCCGACACATGATCTAGAGTTAGGAGCCATTTTCTTCGCCTTGAAGATATGACGACACTATCTCTATGGGGTAAGCATCACCATCTACTCCGACCACAAAAGTTTGCAGTATGTATTCACACAGAAGGAACTGAACCTAAGACAGAGGAGGTGGATGGAGTTCCTCTCAGATTACAACATCAACCTCCAGTATAAAGAAGGGAAGGCAAATGTTGTAGCGACGCCCTGAGTCGTCGAGCACACTCACTCCATTCGCTACTCGCTTCTTCTAGCTTGGCTGACGAGGTGCGAGACGCTCAGTTGAGCGACCCTTACTTCACAGAGATCAGACAGAAAATCACAGAAGGTACCTTCGAGAGCCGAAAGTACGACTTCAAATTGCATGAAGATGGTCTGATCCGATTGAATGGCAGATTATGAGTCCCCCGAAGCAATGCTGAGCTAAGGGATCGCATTCTGCGAGAGTCACATTGTTCGACACTGCATGTCCATCCGGGAGCCTCTAAAATGTACAAAGACATGAAGAGGTACTTCTGGTGGTCAGGAATGAAATCCGACGTGACTGAGTATGTTCTGCGGTGTCTCACATGCCAGAAGGTGAAGTTTGAGCACCGAAGACCGGGAGGAATGGTGCAATCCATGCCCATTCCGGAGTGGAAATTCCACGATATCTCTATGGATTTGTTGTTGGACTCCCACCTGCTAGGGGAGGACTCAACATGATCTGGGTAGTAGTCGATCGTCTCACCAAGGTTGCCCGATTCATACTGATGAGGGACACCTGGAAGGTGGCGAAGCTCACGGAGCTATTCGACAAGGAGATCATCCGACACCACGGAGTCCCGAAAACTATTGTATCTGACCGCGACACCAGCTTTCTTTCGAGATACTGGAGAGCAACACGGGAAGCGCTGGGTACTGAGTTGAAGCCTAGCACCGCCTTCCATCCACAGACCGACGGTCAGACTGAAAGGACCATCCAGACACTAGAGGATATGCTTAGGGCATGTGCCTTAGACTTCCAGGGGAGCTGGATTGATAAGCTTCATCTTATCCAGTTTTCGTATAACAATAGCTATCATGCTTCGATTAAGATGTCGCCTTTCCAAGCTTTGTATGGTAGACCTTGCCGTACCCCGTTGTGTTGGGATGAATCAAGTGAAGCGGTCATCATAGGACCAGAGTATCTAGAACAAGTACAGGCTGAAGTTCAGCAAATCCGAGCAAATATGAAAGCAGCCCAAGATAGACATAATTCCTATGCGGATGTGCGACGACGTGACCTTGAGTTCACCGTGGGCGACCAAGTGTTCTTGCGTGTCTCACCTATGAAGGGCGTCTTTCGATTTGGCCAGAAGGGCAAGCTGAGCCCAAAATTTGTAGGCCCGTATACCATTACCGAGAGGATTGGAGCCGTAGCTTATAGGCTAGCATTGCCTGAAAAATTGGGGCGTGTTCATGATGTCTTTCACGTATCACAACTCAAGAAATACATAGCCGATCCCTCTCATGTATTAGAACCCGAACATCTATCCCTAGAGCCGACGATGAGATATGTCGAGACTCCATTACGAATCCTTGATACAAAGACAAGAGACACTCGCCATAAATCTGTACGAATGGTGAAGGTCTTGTGGTCTAACCATGATGTTGAGGAAGCGACTTGGGAATTAGAGGACGCCATGAAGGCGAAGTACCCGAATCTGTTTGTAGACTAGATGTCTAGTATCCGTATAGCACGGAGGGTACGGGGCGTACCCCTTTTAAGGGGGGTAGAGCCTTTTGCTTTTGCATTGCTTCGGGTTAGCATTGCATAGTATGTATGTATTGTAATTGTATTTTGTTGGCACATGCAGTGCTAATGGTATTTATGGGCACAAGGTAGTGCTAGTAGTAGCCGGTATGTAGCACAATGAGTACGGTATGTGTATGGTATGCGTGTAATGAGTATTGCATTTGTGCTGTGTGGTATGTGAATGGTATTATGAAATGTATTGTGGAATGTGTGAAGTGAATTGAGTATGGTGTATGGTATTTGAATTGGCGTATGCTTGTAGTGCAAGAATTGTGAACACCTTGTAAGGTGGTAGTAAAGTTCATTATGGCAATTGGTTTGCCAAATGAGTAGAAATAGTAAACTATAAACCTTGAGCAACTTTGAGGGCAAAGTTCCTTAAGGGGGGTAGAATGAAATACCCCGTAATTAAAAAAAGTGATTAATTAGGCTAATTATAATTTTAAAGGCTTCATTACACTTAAATAAACATAAGGGAACAAATCCCGAAGAAAATGGACCTTTAAAATGGGTTAAAAGCATAAATGAACCTTAAAGCGCGTTTTTCGAGGAAACCGGGAAAACACGACTTTAAGCGAGTCAAATAGACTCGTAACAATTTTGGTCAACTAAATAGTCACTAATGAATATTAGTGAAGCTTTAGAACCAATAAAATTAATTTAACGAGAAATTTCCGGAAAACGGGTTCCGGTTAGTAAAAACTGTGACAACCGGGAAGTTGTGGGGTGAGAATGCAAATAAGCAAAGTTAGTGTGTCCACATTACAAAAAATAATCTGAGTGTCTGTGTGAGAGTGGGCCGGCCAGCTCCCCCCTCCCTCACTCTCTTAATGCTTTCTTATTAGCTAAATGACAAAAGAAATAAGTTGAAAAGTAGAAAAAGAAGAAGGGGCTCGCTCCTCCATCCCTCACTCCCTCACCGTACCCACCTTCCTCTTCTTCTGATTTTTCTCCTCCTCCTGCGATGGCTATGGAGTTTTGAGAGCTCACACAAAAACCTCACCTTCTCTCTTCTTGTTCTAGCTCAATCCTTGTCCAAATTCAACAAAATTGTACCATTGGAATCCCCTCACCAAGGAGAACACTTTCCTCCTTACAAAAATCGAAAACAACCAACTTCATCTCCATAGGTGTGCTGCATTTGAAGCTTGAGTACCACCATTAGAAGCACCTTCACCTCCTTGTTACTTTGAGGTAAAAAGAAATTTGAAAATCCTTCATTTCAAGCCCGCATTAGCATTATATTTCAGTTTTTGAATGCCTTGTTCTTCATGCTCCAATCAATTTTGGCTTTTCCATTGGGCTAGGAATCCAACCCTCTTGCTAGTCAAGAACTTCATTCATTGGTTGGAAGGTAATACCCATTTCTAAACCCTAAAACATCTAGATTCTAGGGTTAGTTTTAAATGGATGCTAAGTGTTTATGTGTATTGGCACGACTTGCTGTAGCATTGCCATTTCTTGAACAAAACCGAAAACAAGAGAAGAAGGAAAAGGGAAAAGAAGAGAAGGAAAGGAAAGCAAGAAAAACTAGCAAGACAAGGTAAATACTCTCACCTCGAGTTAGTTTGTGTAAGGTATTGGAACAGATTTTAAGTATCTAAAAATAGGTAAGGTATTGAGTAATGAGTAGTAGGTACGCTGCAATATAATGAGGAATGATAATGTAACAGTTTAGAAGCCTTTATATAATGTTTAAAAGCTTGGGAAAACATGGGGTATTGAATGTGCATGTGCAGGAATTTTATGTTGTTGTAGTAGAGTTGAATTGTGAGTATAATGACGTGTATAAACAGGTTGTGAAAATGAGCCATTGTGAGCTGAAATAGTGTGTGAGCAAAGTAAGAATTATAGGGGAGACTATGTCAAATTTTATGTAGGAATGAGAGGACTTAAGTGTTTAAGAAGAGGAAATAACCTAGATAGTAACTAGGGGTATTTGGGGAGTGTAATGGGAGTGTTTAGGATCTTGAAACAGATTTGGAAATGAGTTTGTTAATGTGATGGAACTAGGATGTGAGTTAATGTATTTAGGATGCTAAGAGTGGCATTAGTTGAAGAAGTATTAAGAGGTAAAAGAGAGTTTAAAAATTTGTAGCAAGTGAGGAGTAAAAACTGATGTAAGTGTTGGAATGAAATGAGAAGAATTGTATAAGTGTATCTAGGATTGAGTAATGAGTTTGGTGGATTAATCAAGGTGATTTAGAGCATCAAAATGAGTGGTAAACATGTTGGGAAGTATTAGTGAAGATTATGGAAGAAATGGGAAAGAAAAAGAAGTGAAAACAAGGTCTGTATGCAAAATCTGCTACCCACCGACCCACAGGCTGGATCGGTCGGTGGGTCGGTCGGGGCATAATTAACGAAACGGAAAGCTTCTGGAATGGGCCGACCCAGAAGCCGTGAGTTGGACGTGGGTCGTTCATGATGGATTCCAGGGCCGGGAACTTTCTGTAATGGACCGACCCAGAAGTGTATGGGTCGGCCGGAACAGTTCTGGGTCGGTCGGAAGAATTTCAGAGAACGAAAACTTACTGGGATGGACCGACCCAGATGTTGGGTCGGACGGTGGGTCGGACGGCCCAAACTTACAAAAAAAATTGTTTTACTATATGATTATAGTAATCATATGTATGTATATATATATATGCTTATACACATGTATGCATACATATGTAGTAATACACCATTAATGAAGTAATGATGGTAAGAAAGTAGATAAATGAGTAAGGAAGTAAGTTTAAGAAGTAATAAAGAAAAGAATGGTTTTATAATCAAGTATGAGTGTAAAAGAGTAGCAAGTATACAATAGAAGTATTAATGAAGGAGTAAGTTGGGTCAATAATAGATCATTGATCATACTACTTCATGTATGTATAGGAATCAAATAGTTGATCATTGGAGGAACCCGGTAGTACGAAAACGATGGTGTACGGTATGATTTCTTCATGCCCTGTATCCTAACTTGGTTACCCCGATTTGTGTGCTTATGTGATCACCAATAAGATAAATGCACGAATCGGACTTATATTGCACTTAACTGTGTTTGGACTATTTTGTTCTTGTGTATCTTCTTGAACATTTAGTTTGTATAATTCATGAAACGAATGAATGAGAATGAAGTGTATGTGTACATGATGAGTACTTGTGTATTGTATTGATGTATGGAAATAAAGTACTGACTTCTACTAATTCCTAACAATCTAACTCCTGACATGAGTAATGAGTAAAATGGAATGAGTAGAAGTCTGATATAGTTTCGGCCACGCGTGAGGATAAGGAAACACAAGAGGTTGGATCCGAATCCTGGCTGTAATCTTTTCCACGGACCAAATCCCTTGAATGGGTAGCATCTTGGATTAGTGGGTCACCCTAAAGCCCGGTGGTGGGATGTAGTAATCCCTGCCCGGAGGTCATACCGACTTGACTGGAGTAAAGTATGTAAGAAGTAAGTATTGTATGTGTATCGGTCTTGACTATTGTAACTCATCGACCTTGAGTAAAAGAGTATTGAGCACCCGATTAACCCGGGTGTGTAATGAAGCTAACATGACTTCTGTATGGAATGGAGAATTGTATCTCCATTATGCGGTGAGTATTCGGTAAGTAAGAACGGTTGACTTGTAATGTCTTCCATGCATGTATTGAATGTATGTATGTATGCCTTGTGAATTGAATGTATTGAATTGTGTTGTATAAAGCATGTATGTATGTATGAATGAAACGAACCGCATGTACTCGACCAAATAGTTGGCGTACCCTCGCTAGTACGCGGGGTATGCGGTTATCATATGCAGCGTAAGCTGGCCCCCTAAGGGGAATGTTTTTATTCTACAGGTACCCGCGAGGCGTGATGGTAGAGTAAGGACCGGATGTAATTCTTTTTGGTATAGCTAGTAGATTTGGATGGTGTACCGAGTTGTACACGGCTAAGGCCTTTTGAGTAGCCGGTGTACCATGTGGTACACCTTTTTGGATGATAAAGTCTGATTGGATAGAAAGGAGTAGTTGTATAACTCTTAAATTCTTTTGGAGATAGCCTTGGAATGTAATTCATACATCTAGGTATAATCGGTAATCAAATGTAAATAAGTATTTGCCGTTGTAAGTAAGTTTCATGTATTCGGTATGTTCTAATCGTCAGACCGTTACTGTAAGTATTAGTAGCCTGGTTAGTCTTGGATGGCTAACGGCGTTGTATCACCCGCCGGGAGTAAGTAAGTAAGTAAGTATTCCGCTGCGAGTAAGGTAAGTTTGAGGATGATTAGAGGATAATGGAAGGATTAACGGTTGCGGTGTTACAATGAATTTGGCTTGAGGACAAACAGACGAAAAACATAGCAATACTGCCGGACCTAAAACATTTTTTTTAGACTATGTTTCAAGTCATTTTATGAGGGAAAGAGATTGGTTATATCTTGGTGCAATTACGTTCTTCAAGAGCAAAATAACTACAACTAGCTTTTCCCTTAACATTATAACCTTGAGATTTATCTAACCCTTGAAACTAGAGTGGTTTCATTTTATTCTTTGTTAGGTTTTAGTGAAATAATATTTTTCGTGACTCAAAATTGATAAAGATGTTCACTAAGATTCGGAAATCCTAGGATGTCCATGTTTTCCCTCCCCTAGCTTTCTCTTGTGATCCTTTTATTTCTTCCTATGTGTTACTGTTAAGGTTCATTGATAATAATGAAATATCATTCTCATGATCATAGATATGGGTTACACTTTGTGATACTTGCACTTCTTATAAGCATCAAGAAGTTAAATCTTGACAAGCTTATCTTTTATTAGTTGGGAATTGACTACTTCCCCTCACTATATTGAGACAATATGTCTCATTTTCCTTATAGTCAGGTTCTTTCAACCATCAATAATGGTATATAGGTGGAAGAACTTTAAGGCTACGGTGAAATGGTCAATTAAATCTCAAGTAACTAAAAGAGCGAGAAAGAGCAATGATACATATTAATTAAAGAACTTTGAGAGATTATGCATTCAGACTAAGAGAGCTACAACATTTCAATCCCAAGATTAAGGGAGGTTGTTGAGCGACTGAGAATTCACGAGGGCGACAGTGCAAGAAGAGAAGAAAAACTTCTGTTACTGAAGAAGAGAAGAGAGTGTATAATCGATACAACTATATGTTTTTGTATATATGTTCTCAATGTATTCTATCTCTATTATATACGTGCATATAATACATATATGTAACATAATACAAAGTACAGAGTACATATGTAACAGAACATAATAAAGATATATATCAAGACATATATATCAGTTTATGTATTATATGTATTCCTAATACCCCCCCCCCCCAAGATGTAAAACTGTTGAAGTTTTATGTCTTGTTGTCGAGTATTGTATCCATGCCCATCTGTGGCAAGCCTGTTCTATAAGCTTTTCCCGTCAATGGCTTGGTTAGCATGTCAGCTAGTTGCTTTGAACTGGAAATGTACTGAATCTGGATTAATTCAGCTTGCAACTGCTTACGGACATAATGACAGCCACGTTCTATATGCTTCATCCTTTCATGTGCTACCGGGTTCTTGGTGATATGGATAGTAGAAATGTTGTCACAGTGTAGGGGAACTGGTGCTATGTCTGGTACCTCTAGTTCATTCAGCAACCGTGTGAGCCAGCTGAATTCACTTGTGATCTGTCTTAATGCACGGTACTCAGCTTCTGCTAAAGAAAGTGCAACGACAGCTTGCTTCTTGGATTTCCAGCTAAGAGGGGAACCTCCAAGAAGTATGTAATACCCAGATATAGATTTCCTGCTAATGGACATGAAGCCCAAACAGAGTCACAAAAAGCTAATAGGTTAAAAGAGTTTATCTTATTAAAAGAAATGCTGAAACCAATGGTGCCTTTGAGATAAGTTAATGTATTATGCAGTAGATAAATGAACATTAGTAGGTTGCTGTAGAAATTGACTCAAATGTTGTACTGTATAAGATAAGCTGGGTCTGGTGTTTGTTAAAAAATTCAACTTCCCTATTATTTTCCGGTATTGAGTGGGGTCTTCAAGTAGCTGTTATGTGTCCTTTTGAAGCTTCTGATTCATCTGTAGAGAAGATACTGATGCACGACAGTTTAGCATGTTATATTTAGACAAAATATCCAAGATATACCTTCTTTGTGACATGACTAACTTGTCTTCTGTTTTAGTGAATTCCATGATGAGAAAAAAACTGATTCTGCCAAGGTCTTTAATTTTAAACACATCATTTAACTTCTTTTCAACTTCTGAATTTCATTTTTATCATTTCTAGTTACAAGGATGTCATCTACATAGATGCCAAGAAAGGTTTTTTCCCATTTTCCTTTTTAGAGAACAATGAATAGTCATTTGTGGATTGTTTATAACCAAGTTGCTTTAGGTAATTTTCCAATCTGTCATACCATTGCCTAGAGGCCTGTTTGAGACCATATAAGGATTTGCGTAATATACAAACCTTATTGGTCCCAACTACCTCTTGTCCTTGCAGTATAGACATGTAAACATCTTCCTTAAGTTCACCATGCAAGAAAGCATTGTTTACATCTAATTGGTCTATAATCCAGCCCCTCTTTATTCCAATAATAATCAATGCTCTAACAGTAGTGATTTTAATGATAGTGGAGAAGGTCTCCTCATAATCTAGACCGCATCTTTGTGTGAATCCCCTAACAACTAATCTAGCTTTGAACCTCTTCAAACTGCCATCGGCTTTTAACTTAGTTTTGTGTACCCATTCGCAGCTGATGGGTTTCTTTCCTCTTGGTAAGTCAACTATTGACCAAGTTTCATTTTCCTTGAGGGCTTGGAATTCTCTCTCATTGCATTGACCCATCTTGGGTCTTGCTAGCTTGATTATATGTGGCTGGTTCTTGCAAAGAAATGACCTGGGTTAAGACTTCATTTGAAGTGGCAGAGAGAGAGAAGGAAGTAATGTTTGCATTTATTATGATGTTTGTGAGGGTTTCCAGAGGTAAAAGGTTACTGTTTTCATGCTGCTGATTGTGTAATATGTTACACAAGATTTTGAGAAATGGTCAGCTTTCTTGTGATTGATGGCACACACATAATCTGCTAGTTTAGCTGGGGTTTTGTGTGTTTGGGATGACCGTTTGAGGCCCTGATGATCATCAGTTTCTGGGAGAGGTGTTTCAGTGGGAGGAGGAAATGAATTTAGAGAAGGTGTTTTAGTAGAAGAGTTGTGATTACTATATGAGTTTTCTTGAGAAGTAGCAACAAATGATGGAGAATTGTTGTTGTGGTGGACAATTTCATCTCTGGTTGCCATATTGACAGGCTCCTTTTGTTGTTCATTTGATGTTTTGTTTTTCTTGAAGATCTTTGTATAGTTGATAAGTGTCCAAATGAGCATGTTTTATAGGCGTATTTCATATATAATATCAGCACTTTTCTTGCTCATTTCTCCACTTCGGTTAGTTTTCCTCTAGTTTATGTTTTATTGTTTATCTCACAAATTTATTGGTTTAACATGAGGAAAACCAAGCTGGGAGTAAACTAGACGAAGAGACGAACGCATAGACGCAAACGGCTCAGAAAACGGGGTCCAAACGAAGAATCTAGAGCCGGTCAAAGTTTGAAGGAAAATAGGTCACGACCACACTTGTGTCCGCGTCTAGTTGGGCGGACGTGGATGCGGACAGGACCAGGCAACCGCCTAGCTTTAGGCGGACGTGGGGCGGACGCCAGGGCGGTCAAGCTTGCAACCGCCTAGTATGGGGCGGACGCCATGCGGACCAACATAAGGAACCGCCTAGCTAGAGGCGGACGTGAGTGCGGACAGGACTACGTCCGCATGGATTGAGGCGGACACCAATGCGGACGTGACTAAAAATCAGTCGCGAACAGTTTTCTTCTTCGCACCGACTGTCTGCAACTCGCCATATCCATCTACTCCGCCTACCTTAATTCTCTCACACGTTTTGGCTCTGACCCCTGCAATCAATGAGCAATCAATGAAGCAATCAATCTGCAATCAATTCCTCCGCTCCAGACTACCTCTTCCCTTCCTCTATATATACTCAGCTACTACAACCTTAAACAGGCGTACGGAGAAAACCAGAAAATCAAACCATCGCTCACCTCATTCCATTCTCTTCCAGTAAATCTCTCCCGTACATCATAACACACCATTCAGTCCCCATAACTCAAACTCTCTAATTCACTCATTCCACATACAATAACCTACGTACATGTTCCACTCTTCGTTCTCTTCATTTCTCCATTCACCATTCACGCCTCCGTATTATTATTACGTCCAACCTCTGTCTGACTTATTACCAGTTAATATGTCAGGCTAAGGAGGATTTGCTCCGGGTGAAGGTTTAGCTTTAGTCTGTTTAATTATGTAATCAATATTTCTACCGGTTAAAATAAATACAGTTTGTTACGTTTAAAGTTTATCTCCCGCCATTTTAATAAATTACATGAATTTATTAAAATGCTTTCCAAAGTCTATTTTGATCAGACCGGTGATAAATAGACAGGTTAATTAAGCCGTAAATCTGGAGAAAGCTTATTATGATTTAATAGGTTAGTATTTTCAGATGCAATTATAATTCCTCGAATTTAACGTGTTTACATAAGTATTGCTCGAACCTTGATTAGACCGAGCATTTTCTGGTAAACGAGTTCTTATGAGTCTATGACTTAGTCCTTAAGATAAAACAGGAATTTTGCCAAACTATTATATTAAACCGGTAGAGATAGCATAATTAATCAGATTTATAAACCTGAACCCGGAGTTCCATTTAATTCATCTGCACTCAGTTATCTTATCTGCTATTTAATTTCTCTAAAACAAGTCAATTAACTTCCCCCCTTTTGTGACAAGCTTAGGAACTATTTTATCTCGCTATAAGTCCCACGGTTTGACCCCGGCCGCTTTTGTTTTACTATACTACTGCGACCGGGTTTATTTGCAGCCCGACGGATATTTTGAGTTTTAATTTCTTTCTTTTATTAATTACACCAGTTCTATCAACTCACGATATAAACATTTTGCAAAATGGCGCCGTTGTCGGGGACTTGATTTAATCTAGTCCCTAAGCCCCGGTTAATTCACATGTTATATTATAATAATCTGTCAATATTAAATTGTTAATCCAATCTCAGACATCTAACCTCAGACATTTGACTTTGGACTTCGGACTTCTGACTTTGGACATCTAACTTCTAACATCTTAATGTTATTGTCATTTCTTTCCATTGTCATTTCATTTCCATTGCCCTTTAATATTCCATTGTCTCTAACTACTAACTTAAAATTTCCTATCATTTCTTTCCATTGTCATTTCAATTTCCTGTCATTTCTTTCCATTGTCATTTCAATTTTCTGTCATTTCTTTCCATTGTCTCTAACTACTAACTTAAAATTTCTGTCAACTAATTCCTAACATTTTTATTTATTCTAACACATAACAAGTTCTTTTCTCTGTGTTGAGTGGTGAATGCCTTTTACCAGGTCAAACAGCCTCCCAGAAAATATTAATAATCACACGGTTGGTTACAATCCAGAGATCGAGAGAACCTTTCTGCGCACCCTAAGGCAGAGACGAACTCAACAAAACATTACCACCACAGTGATAGAATCTGACCCGGAAGCTAACATGGCATCTACACCAGCGACAGTTCGAAATATCAACAGGCCGTCTAACCAAGGACAACAGCCTGCTATCATCCTTCCTCACCTTAGCCCATCCGAATACGATGAGTGGCAGAAGCTGAAGCCATATCATCAAATCAGATGTGTGAAAGAGTTGGGCATGTTTGATGGCACCAGTCCAGACGAAGCCCTGTTACATGTTACAAAATTCTTGCAACATGCCAATAGTCTTACTGCGACTGACGCAGTACTCCAATATGCAAGATTGTCATTATTCCCTCACAGCCTGACGGGAAACGCGAGCAAGTGGTATCATAGCCTAACACCAAGTACCATTGGTACCTGGGACGACATGGCCACCAAGTTCTACGACAAATTCCTACCCCCGAGCCGAACATTGGAGATGATTGCTGAAATCTATAATTTCAAGCAACCAGGGTCGGAGAATATTTGTGAAACTTGGGATCGTTTCAAAGGACTACTACTTACTTGTCCTCACCATGGTCTGACGAAAGAACAAGTATCACAATTGTTCTACAAAGGCTTGATCGGTCCGTGCAGAACAATGGTATTGTCCTCATTAGGGGCTGGCATTCTGAAAAAGCTAGGAGCACAATTTCTGAACAGCATGGAGTCTCTCTGTGAAGAAATCAGAGACTGGGCCTCCGGTGGATCAAGGAGCGGTACTCCAGGTTTATACCATGTTGGGGAAAGTGATAACAAGTTCGACCAATTGATGAAAAGCCATGAGCAACTCATGGAAAGCAATGCTCAGCAGGCAACAAAAGTGAGTACTCTGGAAAGTGGTTGAGCAGATGGCTATGAACTCCTACCCCCAGCAAGCTAAGTCGATGATTTCCCGATCATCTACTACCCCTCCAGGCTATGCTCCTCTATCCCAACCATCTCCAACTATTTCTTGTACGCAATGTTGCGGGCCTCATGACTATGATCAATGCCCCCAACTACAAGAAATGAAAGCAGCGGAGGAAGCAAACTACATCACCAACAATTCAGGATACAGACAACCTTGGCAACGTAACATGCAATCTAACCTTCGCTACTCAAACACAGAAAATATCCAAAACCCACATACCCTTCAACCATCTCAAAATTACAGACCTCAGTCCAATTTCCAAGGAGGCCAAAGGCAATATCAACAACAGCCTTATGGCAATGAAGCTTCATCGAGTCGACCGACTCAACCTCCTTCGAATCCTGAGTCTGATATGTCTCAAATGCAAGAGATGTTTAAGGCGATGATGGGTAAATCCCGAGATACGCAAGAAGAGGTCGCAGCTCTGCGCAAAGACCAAAAAGCCTTGCAATCTCAGATTCAACAGTTACTCACTCAACAAAGACCACCTGGTCAATTCCCTTCACAGACTAACCCCAATCCAAAGGAACAAGCAAATTCAATCCTTATAGACGATGGCACATTTCAATCAACAAACTTGTGTGCAGTCTCCTTAAGGAGTGGAAGGGAACTTGCCACCAGAAAAGGAAAAGAAAAAGAAAATCTAGAAGAGGCCTATATCAATGATGAAGAAACTACCAACCAGCTTCACCTCCCTCAGAAATCCAAGTTCCTACTCCTGCTACTCCACCTCCATCTCGAGTTACCATCGACATCCCAACTTCCACTCATAAAAACAGTGAACTCCCATTTCCGAACAGAATGAAAAAGAAACACCTAGATGAGCAGTTCTCCAAATTCTTGAGTATTTTCAAGAAACTGACCCTCGACATACCTCTAATTGATGCTTTGCAAGAGATGCCTAACTACGCCAAATTCCTAAAGGATCTCTTAACAAAGAAGAAAAAGAAACCTGGAAAAGAAACAGTGCACCTCACAGAGGAATGCTCTGCTGCCCTTCTTCGAGCACTTCCCCCCAAACAAACAGATCCGGGGAATCCCGTGATCCCGTGTTTTATAGGTGGGGTGGACTGTGGAAGTGGTCTATGCGACCTAGGAGCCAGCATCAATATCATGCCATACGCCACCTTCTTGAAAGTAAAAGGAGGAGAAATGCAACCGGTTCCTTTCAAACTCCAACTAGCAGACAGATCAGAGATCAAGCCCATGGGCATAGTCCGAGATCTGGTAGTTGGAGTGTCTCGCTTTATCTTTCCAGCTGACTTCGTCATTCTAGAAATGGATGACGATGTTGAGGTTCCCCTGATTCTAGGTCGACCGTTTCTGAGTACTGCCAAAGCCATCATTGACGTCCATGATGGGAAAATCACTCTGCGGTACGAGGATGAAACGATTGAATTCGACATGCAGAAAATGATGAAGAAAAGCTCTAACTTTTCTCCTCATGCTAAGACAGTGGGATTAACAGATGATGAGGAGGAGGAAAGCGAATTTGCTACAGATGAGGACATGTATTCCCCATCTTCCATCCTGAAAGCTGAAGCTGAACCGCTAGAGCAAGTATTATTTACTTCTCTAGAAGAAAAGGTGGAGGATCCGGAAGTTAACGCCATGCTGGCGTACGTAGAAAAAGGAAAAGCAGGCTATCAAGCCTACCGGCCACCAATCGAAATACTTGACAGAAAACCTCAAAAATCAATTCCATCAATAGAACAACCACCAGAGCTCGAGCTTAAAGAGCTACCTTCTAAACTCAAGTATGCCTTCTTAGCTGAAGATGACCATTTGCCTGTCATTATTTCCTCTTCTCTGAATTCCGGGGAGGAAACGAGGTTACTTGAGATATTAAAGAAGCACAAGACAGCAATCGGGTGGACTATTGCTGATATCAAAGGAATTGATCCCTCCTATTGCACGCACCACATCTATATGGAGGAAAACTACAAGCCTATCAGGCAACCCCAACGTCGGCTAAACCCTAACCTCAAGGAGGTAGTTAAAAAGGAGGTTCTGAAACTCCTTGACGCAAACATCATTTATCCGATTTCTGACAGTCCATGGGTCAGTCCTGTACAAGTTGTCCCGAAGAAGGGGGCATCGAAGCTGTTATAAATGATAAGGGAGAGGCTATCCCTCAAAGAAAGATCACAGGTTGGCGCATGTGTATCGATCGGCGCTTAAACTTGGCAACCAGGAAGGATCATTTCCCTCTCCCCTTTATCGATCAGATGTTGGAGCGACTAGCAGGGCAAGAGTACTACTGTTTTTAGATGGGTTCTCAGGGTATTTCCAAATACCAATCGCACCAGAGGACCAGGACAAGACAACCTTCACTTGTCCATACGGTACCTTTGCATACAGACGAATGCCTTTCGGCCTATGCAATGCCCCTGCTACCTTCCAGAGATGTATGCAAGCAATTTGCTGATTTCATCGAGCAGAGCATAGAAGTCTTTATGGATGACTTCTCGGTCTATGGCTCTAGTTTCGACAAATGCTTGGCACAACTTGATTTGATCCTAGGACGGTGTTGAGGTGGATGATCTTTTTTTGTGAGGATACAAATCTCGTTTAAACTGGGAGAAATGTCATTTTATGGTCAAGGACGGGATTGTCCTTGGACATAAAATATCAGCTAAAGGAATAGAGGTGGATAAAGCCAAGGTAGAGGTTATCGAGAAGTTACCGGCACCAACTACTGTTAGAGACATAGCATTTCTTGGGCATGCAGGATTCTATCGGCGGTTTATACAAGACTTCTAAAAATCAGCAAACCATTGACCGACCTGCTACAGAAAGATGCCCCGTTTCATTTTGATGAAAGGTGTTCAGCTGCTTTCAAAACTATACACAAAAATTGGTATCATCACCTGTTGTCATACCACCTGACTGGTCTCTTCCGTTTGAGATCATGTGTGATGCAAGTGACTACGCCGTGGGGGCAGCTCTATGCCAGAAAAAAGAGAAAATTTTGAGAGTGATTGCTTATGCCAGCAGGACACTAAACGACGCCCAGAAAAACTATACGACCATCGTAAAAGAACTTCTGGCTATAGTTTTCTCCCTTGATAAGTTCAGGTCGTACTTATGGGGAAGCAAAGTCATAGTGCACACAGACCACTTCGCTCTCAAATACTTATTTACAAAACAAGAAGCCAAGCCTCGCTTGTTGCGCTGGATTCTTCTACTTCAAGAGTTTGACATCGAAGTCAAAGATAAGAGCGGAAAATTAAATGTCGTCGCTGACCATCTCTCTAGATTGGTAACTCCTACGGATAGTGTGCCTATCAATGAATTCTTCCCCGATGAGACTGTCTTCTCAATCACCAAGGTACAGGAGCCATGGTATGCGGACCTGGCCAATTATTTAGTCTCTGGAACAGTACCCTATGATCTATCTTACTCCCAGAAGAAGAAATTTCTTTCTGATTCAAGGCATTATTTCTGGGAGGATCCGTATTTGTTCCGAGTTAGTGCTGATGGGTTGATTCGATGATGTCTCCCGGAAGACGAGGTTTCAAGCGTCATACATTTTTGTCACTCACGGGAAGCCGGAGGTCACCATGGACCCACAAGGACCGCTGCTAAGATCCTGGCCTCAGGATTTTATTGGCCTACCCTTCACAAAGATGTTTACCAATTCTGCAAGCAATGTGATAATTGTCAAAGAATGGGTAACACATCTAGGAGACATGAAATGCCACAACAGAGGGAATACTAGAAGTGGAGCTCTTTGATTGTTGGGGCATTGATTTTATGGGACCGTTCCCTTCCTCGCAGGGCCACCAATATGTTTTAGTGGCAGTGGATTACGTGTCAAAATGGGTAGAAGCCATACCCTGTCATCATGCTGATGCAAAGACAGTAACCAGGTTCCTTAAGAAGCACATCTTTACCCGTTTTGGCGTGCCTAGAATTATTATCAGTGACGGAGGATCTCACTTCTGCAACCGTTCATTTGAAGCGCTTATGGGTAAGTACGGGGTACGTCACAAGGTAGCTTTACCTTATCACCCCCAGACAAACGGCCAAGCAGAAGTTTCGAACCGTGAGTTAAAATGGATTCTCCAGAAGACGGTTAACTCATCACGAAAGGATTGGGCACTTAAGCTGGATGATGCGCTTTGGGCTTACCGCACTGCATTCAAGACTCCCATCGGGATGTCTCCTTTTAAGCTTGTCAATGGAAAAGCATGCCACCTACCTGTAAAGCTGGAACATAAGGCATATTGGGCAATCAAGGCCTTAAACTTTGACATGACTTCTGCAGGAGAGAAAAGAAAATTCCAACTTTCCGAATTAGAAGAACTGAGAGATCAGGCTTACCAGAATGCTAAGATTTATAAGGAGCGCACCAAGAAGTTCCATGACAGGATGATCCTCAAGAGGGACTTCGAAATTGGTGATTGGGTTCTCCTATATAACTCTAGATTAAGGATCTTCCCTGGGAAACTCAAGTCTCATTGGGCCGGCCCTTTCCAGATTGTTAGTGTGACCCCGTACGGTGCCTTTGAACTCCAGAACAAACAAGGCGAAACTTTCAAGGTCAACGGGGCACGTCTTAAAAGGTATAATTCTCATTCTGATATTTCAACTGACCTATCTACAATTTATCTTGTCCAAGAACAGCAGGACAACTCGCCCTCAAACTCTTCTCCAAACTAAAGCTTGGTCAAATACGTCTAGCTAGAGACGTTAAACCCGGGCAGCTTGGTGGGAGGCAACCCACTATCTATCTTTTGTCTTTCCTTTAATTTAACGTTGTTTTCTTTTTTGTACTATATTTCCCTTTTATTTGTTATAATAAAATGCAGGTTTCACTTGAGTTCTTCTCGCTGTGTAGAATATTCTTTACAGGTTCATTTCATGACATTCCACAGCTGCACTCAAGTGTGGGGGAGCTCTACACACTCTACGAAATCTGGGGAGTACACTCTTTCCTTTATTAATTGCATGCCCTATTAATTTAATTCCATCTACGCAATGAGGGCATTGCTTGAGTTTAAGTGTGGGGGAAGAGCCTTTCCAGGGCATTTTGTGCTTAAATTGTTAAATCTCTCTGCTTATCTTGCATTTGTTCAAAAATTAAATTATGTACCCTGCTAATGTAGGTTGTTCTCTTTAAAGACAAATACTGTTATGATTTGTGGGATAAATGGTACAAATTTTAAAATTTTCATTTGATTACTTTTGAGGAGCATTTTTCTTATGCGGTGTGACCCAATATTCTGCAAATGGTTGGATTTTATTGCTCAGGGTTTCTTTCTGTCTTCTCTCTTAGGGATTGCTAAGGGGTACTTCTCTGTTAAAAAAAAGAGAAGAATACAAAAAAAAAATAAGGGACTTGTGAGACACCATTGGCAACCAACAAAGAGAGTTGAGTGTTCTTGAATACAAGGCGTTATGCCTACATTTTCTCATCCCTTATGCAAAAGTGAAGCAAATGCATAAATCTTTTCTTCCTTTTGTTTTCTCCTCAATGCCCATTCTTGAGAGAAGTTGGCCATGGTAAAAGTTCTCGGAGTCACCTAAACAAAAGAAACATTGAAGTACCTTAGATCATACCCCGAAACTCTATATTTTGTTTTTACCCTGAGCACACCTATGCCACCAGCAGATAATTTTTCACACTCCTCAATAAGTTAAAAAGATCATGATTGTTCACCTCTTTATCCTACCCTTCATAATAATATTTGTTAGTATTGAGCATTTCCTACTTGCTTAGGTACGTGGTTTTGCTTGAGGACAAGCAAAAAGATAAGTGTGGGGTGTGATAAGTGTCCAAATGAGCATGTTTTATAGGTGTATTTCATATATAATATTAGCACTTTTCTTGCTCATTTCTCCACTTCGGTTAGTTTTCCTCTAGTTTGTGTTTTATTGTTTATCTCACAAATTTATTGGTTTAACATGAGGAAAACCAAGCTGGGAGTAAAGTAGACGAACGCATAGACGCAAACGGCTCAGAAAACGGGGTCCAAACGAAGAATCTAGAGCCGGTCAAAGTTTGAAGGAAAATAGGTCACGACCACACTTGTGTCCGCGTCTAGTTGGGCGGACGTGGATGCGGACAGGACCAGGCAACCGCCTAGCTTTAGGCGGACGTGGGGCGGACGCCAGGGCGGTCAAGCTTGCAACCGCCTAGTATGGGGCGGACGCCATGCGGACCAACATAAGGAACCGCCTAGTATGGGGCGGACGCCATGCGGACCAACATAAGGAACCGCCTAGCTAGAGGCGGACGTGAGTGCGGACAGGACTACGTCCGCATGGATTGAGGCGGAGGCCAAAGCGGACGTGACTAAAAATCAGTCGCGAACAGTTTTCTTCTTCGCACTGACTGTCTGCAACTCGCCATATCCATATACTCCGCCTACCTTAATTCTCTCACGCGTTTCGGCTCTGTCCCCTGCAATCAATGAGCAATCAATGAAGCAATCAATCTGCAATCAATTCCTCCGCTCCAGACTACCTCTTCCCTTCCTCTATATATACTCAGCTACTACAACCTTAAACAGGCGTACGGAGAAAACCAGAAAATCAAACCATCGCTCACCTCATTCCATTCTCTTCCAGTAAATCTCTCCCGTACATCATAACACACCATTCAGTCCCCAGAACTCAAACTCTCCAATTCACTCATTCCACATACAATAACCTACGTACATGTTCCACTCTTCGTTCTCTTCATTTCTCCATTCACCATTCACGCCTCCGTATTATTATTATGTCCAACCTCTGTCTGACTTATTACCAGTTAATATGTCAGGCTAAAGGAGGATTTGCTCCGGGTGAAGGTTTAGCTTTAGTCTGTTTAATTATGTAATCAATATTTCTACCGGTTAAAATAAATACAGTTTGTTACGTTTAAAGTTTATCTCTCGCCATTTTAATAAATTACATGAATTTATTAAAATGCTTTCCAAAGTCTATTTTGATCAGACCAGGTGATAAATAGACAGGTTAATTAAGCCGTAAATCTGTAGAAAGCTTATTATGATTTAATAGGTTAGTATTTTCAGATGCAATTATAATTCCTCGAATTTAACGTCCGTTCACATAAGTATTGCTCGAACCTTGATTAGACCGAGCATTTTCTGGTAAACGAGTTCTTATGAGTCTATGACTTAGTCCTTAAGATAAAAACAGGAATTTTGCCAAACTATTTTATTAAACCGGTAGAGATAGCATAATTAATCAGATTATATAAACCTGAACCCAGAGTTCCATTTAATTCTTCTACACTCAGTTATCTTATCTGCTATTTAATTTCTCTAAAACAAGTCAATTAACTTCCCCCCTTTTGTGACAAGCTTAGGAACTATTTTATCTCGCTATAAGTCCCACGGTTTGACCCCGGCCGCTTCTGTTTTACTATACTACTGCGACCGGGTTTAATTTGCAGCCCGACGGATATTTTGAGTTTTAATTTCTTTCTTTAATTAATTACACCAGTTCTATCAACTCACGATATAAACATTTTGCAATAGTGGGGTTCTAAATGTTGTGTGTGTTATGAGAGGTGTGAGTGGGTAAAGGATCATAAAAAGTATCAAAGTTTTCTGTATTAAGACAATCTGTTTCTGCCGTGGTTTATATTTCAGTACTTCCCTCTCAGAAGATTGTTCCACTCCTTTTCAAGGATGGGATACATGTCTTCAAAGAATGTTACATCTCTACTGACATGTATATCCAGTGTTTCCAGATCTATAACTATGAAGCCTTTAGTATTTTCGGGATTTCCTAAGTATAAAGAAGGTGTAGACCTAGAACTTAACCTTCCTCTATGGAGGAGATGTTAGTAACATAACATAGGCACCCAAAGTTTCTAATCTGATTGTAATTGGGCGGATTGTTATATAGTTTTTAAAAGGGGAAAATGTTACCTATGGCTTTGGAAGGGGTTCTATTGATAATGAAAGTTGAGTGTTCTAATGAATAACCCCAAAATTTGGACTCTAACCCAGATTGGAATAGAAATGATCTAGTGACTTGCATTATGTGTCCTTGTTTTCTTTCTACGATCCCATTCTACTGGGGCGTATAAGGGAAACCTGTTTGATGGATGATTCCTTTTGACTTAAAAAAATTTATCCCCTCTTGTGATTTTCCAGCTCCTTTGCATTATCTATTCTAAGAGCTTTAGCATGTGTGTCAAATTGGTTTTCTACAAGGCAAATAAAATCTTTTATGGTGGCCATGCCTTCTGATTTTGATCTTAGCAGCTTGACCCATGTATATCTAGAAAAATTATCTACAAGGGTAATAAAGTATCTATATCCTTTCATGGTTTCAACTCTCATAGGTCCACATATATCCACATGGACTAGGTTAAAAGGACCTTTACTAATTGTTTCAGAATGGCCAACTTTTAGCCTTTTTCCCTTTGCCTTAAAACACATAGTACACGGAACTATATCAGAACAACTAAGTTCTTTCCAATATTCATACATTTCAGTTTGATTGGTGATATGTGACCAAGCTTACAATGCCACAACAAAAAATCTTTAGCCGAAATTGCATTAATGACAGAACAAACAGAACTAGATACATTGTTTCTAGAATTCCTTACTTTCCCCAAGAAAACTCCAAGAGCATTTACATTCAAGAAATACAAACCAAAACTTTGAAAACCAATCTCAGCTTGCAAATCAGTGTTTTTATCCTATAGGATGCAACAATTATGCGTAAATATAACAACCAGATTGAACTTCATTATCAATTTACTCACTAATATTAAGTTAAATCTGAAAGTTGGAACGAATAGCACTTCATCCAAAAATATCAACACAGACATGAATTTTTCCAGTTTGTTAGCAAGTTGGGTTTTTCCATTTGGCAAGGTAATAATCCTATCAACAGACAAATAATCAAGTTCATTAAGCATCCTTTTATCACCGGTAACATGTTCAAATTCCCCGGTGTCAAGGACCCACAGAGAGAGCAAGTTTTCAGGCAAACAACCATTCGTACTACGCAGTTGATAGATGTGGATTTGAGAAGTGTTACCAGAGAAATTGCCAAACGATTTGGTGGAGGTTTCATTTGCGGTGGTGCTCCTCTATTCCATGTATTTTGCCAATTGATCTATTTGCTCAGTGTGAACCCCGCTACCGGTGATGACTAGCTTTTGGTCTCATCCTTCTTTAGGCTTTGTTAGAGAATGGGGCCGGCCACTGCTTGATTTATATAGGAATCCCACAATCCACCAATACTACCCTTGAGAGTGCCCTAATTTTGCACAGTTGGAACACTTGATTTGGTTCTGTTGAATTCTTTGTCCCGAGCTTGAACCTTAGGATATCCCTTTCTTGTAGAAGGTTTTTTCAGACGCCCTTTTGTTAATGAATTGAGTTTTACTAGTGAGAGCGATTGAATCACTGGTTTTTTGGTCTCCTGAGTTCTGTCGCTGCTTCTGGTCTTGGGAAATAAGGGAGTAAGCACGTGCTAGGTCATGGAGAGGATTCATAAGTAAAATTGTTCCCTTCACGTGCTTGAAATCGTCATAAAAATACCGATTTAAAAAAAATTACATGCGGTGGTCTTTTTTGCAAAAAATTACGCGGATGTGCCAAACCAGTGCAAAGAAGCAGCCCCGGGGTCATGACAGCTTGCTAGAAACCGCCCCGGGAGAAGGGTTGCGTTTGCATTTTTTTGCTTGAAACTGCCACAAGGTTGAGGCTGCTTCAGGCAATTTTGCCGAAAGCAGCCACAAGATTGGGTGGCTTCTGGAAGCATGCCCAATCTTGGGGCGGTTTCTTTGCATTTTAGTCCAGGGAGAAAACTTTTTTTCCAACCTTTACACCATCAGTGCGATACTTAAACGGATCCCGATCTTGATAAAATTTTATAAGGTTGTTGTTGAACAGTTATACTTTGGACCCAAGCCATTTATATAAAGTTTCAGGACCATATGGGGCCCACACAAGTTCATTTAAAAGGCACCAGAGTTAGCATTTTATTAGTATGCAAAATTTCTCATAAGGGTGAATTTTGTGTTATTAACCAGTTTTGCACTTATACTCATGTCCTACGATCAGTACGGATCTTCTATACCTTCTTACAGGAGTAAAACATTTAAATTAAGTTGCCCACTGGTATAGATGCTCTAATCCAAACATTGTATAGACTCTAAATACTTGTTAAAATTAAAAGTACACATTTATTATGCAATCAACGTAAAACACACTTCATTGGAAAGCATACATTTTTTTTCTGTGCTTGCTAAAGGCACATCCTGTCTATGCAGGAGCATGGTTAATCATTTGAAAAATAAATACTACAGTTAATTGTATCCTCTATTAGGGCAATTCCTCCTGGTATGAACTGTTTGCAAATAATGACGGCAATGTCGATGTTCTGTAGTTGGTTCGTTGTTATCATCCATTTCATTTTGAATCCTTGAATATTTCGGTTTTCCCCTAATAGTTCGAATAGCATCTGGTTGTGGTACCACCTTCTGGCCTACGTATGGTGGCCAATTGTTTTCATTACCCAGTGGTGTGAAAGGGTCACAACCATATGCCTCAATCATTGTTTCGAGCTTGTACCCCGGATGCACATAATTTTCCCACATCATACCAGTTCTGCAACACACAGCCATTACATGAGAGCATGGGTATTTAAACGCTTGCCACTCACCGCATTCGCAGGTCATTTCATCGAAATCTACCTTGTATTTCCCTCTATTTCTTCTCATAGCCACTGATCCAAAATCCTCAACCTCATACACTTGATCGACCTCATTATAGCGAGTTACGTTGTGACTGTTAGATAGTCTACGGTTTTCTTCTATCTTGTAAGTCGCATGGTCTGTATATAAGGTTGAACCAGCTATTAGTTGGCCTTTGTACGTGTCAAGGTTCTCGTTGAAATAAGATACCAACTTATACAGCGTGCTAGTGACAATGGCGGTGATCGGTAGAGTTCGGACACTTTTTATCACCTCATTGATGCACTTGACCAAGTTTGTTGTCATGTGCCCCCACCTCCTCCCCTCGTCATACGCCTTGGACCACTTCTCAAACGGTAGATCGTTGAAGAAACGTTCGATGTCATCATTCTAGGATATAAGATGATTGTATCGTCTCTGCACATGAGGCCTTCTGAATTCGTATGCTATATATATGTGATAATAACACAATGTTAAACAATGAACAAACTTAGATAAATTAGTAAAGCATTCTAATTGATAAATTAGGGTACCTGTGTTTATCAAGTATTTCTTTAACTTTTTTTGTGAAAACATGAGTTGAAATTTGATGCAATATGTCGTATGCAGTAGAAATGGTGAGTCATTGGGGGTCTCCAATAATCATCTAACTCCATGATGCTTATGATAGCAGGAGCACGATCTGTAGATATTGAGACGTCGGTCCTCTGACCTATGACATGCAACCTTACCTTGTCTAGGAAGTACTTCCAAGAAGATAAATCTTTGGACTCAACAATAGCAAATGCTACCGGTATGAGTTTGTTGTTCCCATCTTGTGTTGCTGCTATCAAAAGTTTACCTTTGAACTTACCATACAGATGTGTCCCATCTATTTGCAGCATGGGTTTGAAGTGTTTGAAAGGTGAGATGCATGGTCCAAACGCCCAGAAGCTCATTGGAACAATTTGACTTTAGTCATTAGGTTGTCATCCTCAAAACCTCGAACTGGTTTTAGATTAACAATTGAACCCGGTATATTATGCTTGATTGCCATGAATAATTTTGGAAGTTGGGCATACGATTTGATCCAATTTTCCTATTGCTTCACACCTTGCCTGCCAAGCTTTTCGGTATGAAACTATCCTATTGTACATACCACGGATTTGCTCTATTACGTCTAGAACACGCATACCTGCGTTACGACTAAGATGGGGGATGATGGCCTCTGCAATGACATGATAAGTCATCTGTCTGTGGTCTTGTCGATCGGTCTGAGGGGTGCATAAGTGCGGCCTCTCTCTTGTTATCTACCATTCCGTCTCACTCGACAGTAGCACACCTTTTATGTAAAATCTGCAATCTTCCCCACTTGCACATTGGACAGCATATGCTCTACTCGAGCTCTTAGTCACATGGAAATCAAGATTATTTCGGATGTGAAAGTCTTTAACAACACTTATCAGACTTTCCTTGTCGTCAAACTCCTGGTTAACACTGAAGTTTCCTCCAGAATGCCAGCTCGGAACTCCCCGTCGTTCAACATCCATAGTCATTGAGTTGATGGCATTCCAATCTACATGATGGTAGAATGGCACATTAGGGACTTGTTGACTACTACCTTCGTCGGTATCCGGTTGGTGGAGAAACTCTTCTGGTATTAGCTCTACTTCATCATCTGATGTTAGATCATTATCATCTTTGGGTTCGTACATGGCATCGTCTTCATCATCATCGCCATTCATTTCCACATGAATCTCCATGGCCTGGGAGACGTCCCAGCTGCACTTGTAGTTTTCTAACATCAGTTGACTATCTCCATCAGTTTTCAACTGAAGCCCTGAGAACATCATTAGATTCCTTGAAACCAAATTACGATAACTCATCTTTGTCACATCGTAACCGTAATCCAGCTGACGAATGACTTCTGTGATAGATTGCTTTAGCATTTTGATGGTGAAATCATCCGTAACCCTAAGATGGAAGGTCTTAGTCTGCTGGCTCCAATAGTAATACAGGCTTCCATGTGGGTTGTAGGAAAGATCGGCATTAACAAAAATCAAGCAAGGATATGCCATTTGTTTTTTTTTTTGTGGTTTCAAACAAAATGATCGGTTGAGTGGGCTTGAGAATGTGAATTTTCTATCAAAGATGAATATTGGATTAGATTAAAGTTAGAATGAGAGGTATATGCTCTACAATGGTGCAATTGAATTTTACCAATACAACTTCTATATATAATGAAAAAATTTCCACAACTTCAGACTCCTATAAAAAATGAGTGGTTGTGAGTAATTCGTGGACAGTGTGGTAGATATTTTAATGTCCACTACAAGACAGGATATTGAGTTATAAACTGTTGTGAGCCTCGATTTTAAACCCTATCCTATGTTGGTTAAAGTTGATTGGGATCTAGTCGGGTTTTAGGTCCACTTATAACCAAAGATTAATAACTATGTCATATAACATTAATTATTAAAACCTAGGCTAGCTCACTGGAACCTATTATGAGTCGCCACCTAATTTTAACCTAGATCAAATTAGGAAAGGAGAGTTCGGGTTCGGGGGCTTGATATTCGACTTATTTAGGGTTCAAATTACTTTCATTACCCTGCCTAGGTCGCTTTTCCTCTACTTAGTTTAATTACGGCTTATTACGAGTCGTTTTAGACCTAAATGCGCGCTTCTAATCTTTTTTTTTTAACATTTTTTGACAGAAAATTAAAAGCTACCTAAACTAGGGTTTCGGAGGCAGAATTAGGTCGAATTTTGTTTCCGTCCGTGGCTAAGGACCTAATTCAGAACCCACGGACCCTAGTTAACCTATGTGAACATAAAAGTCGAATTAAACAGAAAACACAATTTTGAAAAGTCCGGGGCCACGGACAGGATGTCCGTGGGCCCGGACATTGTTTAGAAAAAACATAAATTTTGAAATTTTTAGAATCCCGCCGCCGTCCGTGGGTGTCCGTGGCCACGGACAACCCATCCGTGGTCCCGGACCATAGGTCCGAGGTCACGGACCACCCACGGACAGGGGTTTTCTGAGGGTTCCTGAGGGTGTTTTGAGCTCAAATTTTATGGGTGTGTAGCCTGAAAGATTATAAGCACGTAAGTAACTGAAAGAATTCAATTTGAAACCTAAATTAATACGAAACTTAGCAAATAAGTAACAAGGCAGTAACTGAAACAATTAGCTATACAGAAGCGAAAAAGAGTTAATTTGAGCCCAAATTTCGTGGCAAGACAGATAATGTCGTGCAGAATTAGGAAAGTGAAATTTCTACCTATTTTACCTTCGGGTTCACAATGATTCTTCACACCGGGATTCGTTGAGTGCTCCGTTGATGGCAGACCCGAAAGATTTTCAAACCAAGCTTCTGGTTGTTGGTTGTTCTTGCTGTTCTTCACGTTTTGGAGGTGTTTTGTGGGGTTTTGATGATTATTAGTGCTTTGGGGATTGGAAAACAAGTTTAGATGGTGATTTCGGGGAATTTTCGGTATGATTCGGGTGGCCGGGTGTTGGAAAACGTGAGAGAGAGAGAGAGGAGGCTGTGCTTTCTGACTCCCTAGGGTTCTTGAGCATATGAGATTCTGATTTCATCAAAAAAAACCTATCCCCTTATATAGACTTTCTTAAAGATAAAGAAAATCTAGTAAAAGTAAGATTTTTTGGCATTTTAATTAAATGACTTCCCAAAGGAATTTTGCTGTGAAATTTTAACCACATGTCAAGGATGGAGATTATGAATTTTCTGAGGTGAAATCAAATTTTTTAAATGCTGGAATATTTTTAAATTGAATTTCTCGTCAGATTCAGTCAGAAATTGCTAGAAATTATTGGAAATTCAAAAAATCAAAATTCCAACGCCATTATGCTTAAAACGCCATCCTCTATCTTGGGCTAAAATATCAAAGCATTTCAAGTTGATTTGGGCACTCTTTGGAGGAGAGAGAAAGCTTAAAGGAGGCCTCAGGAGCCTTAACAATTACGAAAATGCCCCTGACAATGACAAGGCTGCTCCCCATGCTAAGGAACATGCCAATCGAGCCATAATCTCTCACTACTTGATTGAAATGTCCCTCTCAACACCAAAATCTAGTAAACTTTAACTAGGTGGGTCAAAATTTTGGGTATAACAGATTGCCCCCGTCAACTGGACTTTGTAGCGGATGTGAAAAGTCTGGTTGATGCTTGAGTGATGCCCCAAAATTTTGGACTCCACGGAATACTCCATGTTGTGCGGAACCGGGTTGACTACGTCCAGCCATTCGGAGGCGCTGACTACCTAAGCCACAAAACATTGTCGAGCTGTTCTAAGGCGCTGACTACCTAATGTATCAAGCTATTCTAAGGCGCTGACTACCTAGGTGACAAAAATGAAATGATGTCAAGCGATTCTAAGGCGTTGACTACCTGTAATGATGCAATGTCAAACGATTCTAAGGCGTTGACTACCTAGGATGTGAAAGCTGGATGGTATGCAAATGCAAGAATGCTGAAATGCTGAGGATGCTAATGATGTTGATGCTGATGATAATGCTGATGATGTTGATGATGCTCGGATGCTTCTGGGGACCGAAACCCGTGCCAATGCTCCTGGCTGGACCCAATGTGGACTTATTGCCATCGCCCCCCAGGCCGGTGTGCAGGGATAACTCCTGGTAAAAACCCTGGGGACTTATTGCCTTTGCCCACCATTCGTTGATCCCAAAGATAAGTTGACCTCGCAAGAGGAGGATTTATTGCCATCACCTCGCCAACTTTCTGTCGCCAGGTTTTGTGACGCGCCTGGATAATGCAACTAGGTCTTATGACGAGCCTATGTGAATGAGATGAATGCAATGTGCTTGATGAGAATGGGTTAAAAGGGTAATGCTAGGTCTTACTACGAGCCTAAGGGAATGCAACTAGGTCTTACGACGAGCCTAAAGGATGGTTCTAGGTCTTATGACGAGCCTAAAGGTTAGATCTAGGTCTTATGACGAGCCTAAAGGTGGGATCTAGGTCTTATGACGAGCCTAAGGAAGGATCTAGGCCTTATGACGGGCCTAAAGGTAGGATCTAGGTCTTATGACGAGCCTAAGGAAGGATCTAGGTCTTATGACGGGCCTAAAGGTAGGATCTAGGTCTTATGACGAGCCTAAAGGTTGAATCTAGGTCTTATGACGGGCCTAAAGGTAGGATATAGGTCTTATGACGAGCCTAAAGGTTGAATCTAGGTCTTATGACGAGCCTAAAGGTTGGATCTAGGTCTTATGACGAGCCTAAAGGTTGGATCTAGATCTTATGACGAGCCTAAAGGTTGTTCTAAGTGAAAGTGAGTAAAATGCATGATGGGTCTAAATGGATGTAGAAGGATTAGGGTTTATGCCAAACCTGGAGATGGTAGGGCTCAGGACGGGCTTGCGGATGTTTGAGTGTGAAGGTAGGGCTTAGGACGGGCCTGAGGAAACTTAACGTGGAGGAAGGGCTTAGGACGGGCTCGAGGAAATCCGATGTGGAGGTGGGGCTTAAGACGGGCCTAAGGAAATTTGATGTGGAGGTAGGGCTTAAGACGGGCCTGAGGAAATTTGATGTGGAGGTAGAGCTTAAGACGGGCCTGAGGAAATTTGATGTGGAGGTAGGGCTTAAGACGGGCCTGTGTGATATGAGGAGGGTTTGATCCTTTGGGTTTTGGATTTTTAGGCCTCAATCGGTGTCGTTGTTGCAATTGTTGGGACCAACAATTGCCCCCAGTACTTTTCCTTAAGGCAATCTAAGTTTTTTAGGATTTGTGGCAATCAATCGGAACGATTGATTGCCCCCAGTATTTTTTTGATTAATTGTGTAGAACAAGTCCCATTCTCACAAGGTCAAGGTTGACTTGATGTGGTGCTTTCTGTCCTACACTCAAAGTGTTTAATGTTTGCGGTCATGCTCTCCTTTTGGGTCAAGACATCTCAACCATTGAATTTGACATTTGTTCGATTTACGCGTTCAACCTATTACTTTCACGTGAGTGGATACACAACTACTAAGTCGGAAGTCTTTAAAGCTTATAACGTGGCTATGGGGTGTGATAAATGACAACAGAACAATGGAGGAATGTTTAGGATATGTGGAGCTATTAGGGTGACCAAAGCTGCAACTTGCACCGTCTCTCGGATTTGTCTTCTTTGTCTTGAAGTCGTTTGGCTACTTCGTGATGACTTTGCTTATGAGCTTGGAACTTTCGAGTTGTTCCTTGCACATTCTCTCTTTTTTCTGATTTTGGATTTCCTCGAGGCTTTTCAGGTTTGCCTTTCTTTGAATCTCTTTTCTTTCGGGGTTCTTGTGTTTCCCGGTTTTGGACTTTGAGAGTTGTATTGGATCCTGTGTCACCTTGGGACCATTTGCGGATCGTTTCGTCATGCTGGCAGCAGTTTTACTTCTTTGGACTTGTGAAGTTGTTGTTCGGAAGTCGGGCTCCTTGCTTCATTTGGTCACCGGGTCGGTTGTTCATCATTGGCTGTCTTGTTTGTTGAATTTGTAATGTTAAAAAGGAGGATGTATACGAAAAGCTCAGCGGGGGTGCCCAGGGTTTAATGCCTGGGTTCACAGGCTTTTGGCTATGTGGTGTTGTGCCTAGGTGCTTCGTCATCCCTAATAGTTATGTATCCGTTCTTTGTTACTTTTCATAGGTTTAAGCGTAAATTTACAAATTATCTCCTTCGATCAGAGTCATGCCGTTTGCCTTACCTTTGAATGTGACCTCTCTGGAGTCGTGTAAAAATGACACGCTCTTTCACTCTTGGTTTTACCGCTTAAGGCACTCTCGCGAAGTATACACTCGGAGACTTGTTTGCACACTTAAACAAAAGAAAATGTTGTCTTCGGTCCTAAACTCAGATTGCCCCCAGTATTGTTGTGGGGTTTACTTGACAAACCTTAGAATGCCCAAGTTATTTATGGAGGGTGATTGCATGTGTGAGTGGTGATGGGGTGATTGCTGAGTGATTTATTTTTTTTGATCTTTTGGCGGCCGCGGTTTTGTTTTTTATGTGTATGATAAAATGGTGGAAGTGATGGAATGAGGCGACATGTGTAGTGACTGTAATGGAGGTGGCGAATGCATGGATGGGAAGGTGGTTTTGTACAGGGGGTTTCGTGAAAAACAGAGGTTCCTCTTTTATATGTTCGCAGACATGCTTTATGAGTGAGAGTTTTTTTTCTCTTCTTTTCTTTTTTTTTCATCAAATGAGCGAAAGTATAACCATTAAAACATGAACAAAGAAGAAATTTTATTGATAACCAAAAGAAGTAACAAAGACATTGAGTACCAACTAAATGGGAGAGACAACTAAACTAACTACGGAAAGAAAGAAGCTATGTAAAACAGCCAAAGGAAAATAATAACGACTCCTAATGACCCCAAAGCGGAAGTAAATGACTAACTACCCCTAATCTATGATCTATTCTTCGAGGAACATCCAATCAGGCATCGCTTCCTCCTCCGCTGCTCTTACCATACCCAAGTCCTTGACGACCAGGATTCGCTGCCGGAGATAGAACGTCTGGGATTCCTTGGAGATCCTTGCCGAGGCCCTTACCCTCTTGATGACCATACTTCTCCATGATAACCTTCCCCGGTCCAACCTTAAGTTTCTAAAGAGAAGTTGGATCGGACTGCTCTGGTACAACACTGAACCTGCTCAGATGGGACGAACCCTCCTCTTCAACCATGCAAACAGCAAACTCCTTCTGGTGTGGTTCACCTCTAACGATATGAACCTTCCCGTCTCTTTTGAACTTCAAACATTGATGCACCGTAGAAGGGACGACCTTCAAATCTTGAAGGAAATCCCGTCCCAGAATCAGGTTGAAAGAATGGGGAATTTGCAGAACCAAGAACTTCACTGGATGAACAACCATCCCAAACTTGAGTGGAAGATCCAATAAGCCGAAGACATGTCTTGGGTTATCATCATACCCTCGTAACACTATTTGGCAAGACTCAAACTTGTCGTAACCCATACCCTCTGCCACTTTCAGAGGACAGATGCTAACTCCTGCTCCCGTGTCAATGAGAACCTTTGGCACCTTGAAGGCCCCGCACCAAACAGTTATATACAATGCTTTTCCCGAGTTCTCGGAGATCTCGCTATCGTGAAAACTGATCTCCTCCTCCTGCTTTTGCCAAAGAGCCGCAACCATCCTTTCCGGGGCTAAACTTTCCTCTGGCCCGCCCAAATGTTTGGCAATGGCCCGTCGGTGCTCTGGCGAGATCGTAAGCAAAGACCAGATGGCCATGGGGATAGTTGTTGCCTTCAGCTTCTGAAGAAGTTCTCGTTCACCTGGAATTTCTTCAGCCACCGGGGGAGACGGCATTCGCTCTTCCCCTTGCGATGGCTTTTCAGGTGATCCGTAATGCTTGCCTGACCAAGTAATGTGAGCATTTGCTGGGACAAAGCTGACCGTGGATGTGGGCTTCCGTCATGCCCCTCGTGCTGGCTTTTTGTCATCCTAGAAAACGGTAAAGGCATCACACTGAACTTCGGACTCTGAGGTCTCGAGGTCATCCAAGCGCTGATATCCCTGATCGACGAGGTCTTGGATCCGATGTCTCAGCACTTTGCAATCATTGGTATCATGTCCCGCTAGCTGATGGTACCTACAAAATTGACTGAACCTACTCCCCTTTCGCGTCTCTCCATGGCGAGGAATGAGTGGCCGTATTAGCCCCTCGTCCTGCAGCTCCTCAAAGGCCTGGCTTAAGGGACAACCAATGGGTGTGAATTCCCTTTTGGCTTTGCGGGGAAGCTCCGGTACCGGGGTTGCAATCTAGATTTTTCCTTCTTGGGCCAATAACAGAATTTCAGACCTCAAATTACGACAACTATCTGTGGAGTGGCCCGTGAGTAGGTGGAAACGACAGAACTGTTCGGGATATGCCCCCAGATGCCGCCCGCGAAACCGCGGGGCTTTAAGTTGGACTAACCCCCGCCCTAGAAGTACTCTCAGAATCTGACCCTGCGGCTGCTGTAGATCTACAACGGGCATCTGCGCGGCCTACTCTTGTTGCGGTTCCTGGTTCTCCGGTGACTCGGTCCCGTCCACATTGGGGGCCAGATCTAAAGGGATGATTTCCCCGAGAGCATGAATGAGAGCTCTCGCTTCTCTTGCAGCCGACACAAATCCTGAGCTTAGCTCTTCCAAAACACTTCTGTGGACAAGTTCTAACTCAGCTAGTTTCCCTATCAAATCCACAAGCTCAGCGAGCTGAGCACTTCGATCGCTAACTCCAGGCGACATCCCAGCTGCGAGGGATGCTGCCTGTTTTAAGCAAAAAGATAAGTCAGCATTGCGGGAGCGAGATTAGGACTAAACTTGGGAACTCAGGCCGAAGATTAGTGCACTGCAATGAATGCCGGACTCCAAAATTTTTGGAGGGTCCGCTCTGGACTACACTTTTGGGTACAAGATTCGTTGGTCTTACGAGTGGGTATGCAAGAATCAGGCTTGTAACAAGAATCGGCTTAAAGGATTTTCTTGTTTTGGGGTGATTGAAGTGTTCGGGCTATAAAAACCCCTTAAATGTTTCATTTGGGCTAGAAGAGATTGATGGATCGATTCAGACATTGGGCCTAAGGCCCAGGAGAAAAGGAGCACATACACAGGAGTCCTACATAAGGAGGTGATGCAAATGTCCTCACAAAATAACTCAGTCCAACGGGTACAGATCGATCCGGAGAGGTGCTTGGGGCGCGGGCCCAGGTCACCACAAAGGAATAGGGCTTGCACGCTATCCTCTTTGGGCTACCCCACTTTTTCACATCACCTAAAGGTGTGCGTCTACGGTCGGGTCTTTGACTGACCAAACAATGGGCTAGGTAAGGGTACTGCCAGGAAAATGCTTGGGGCTAAAGCCCAGGTATTAAGGGGGCGTGGTTAGACGACACCCTCCTCTTTTCCCCCACTTGTTCACATCACCTAAAAGGTGTGAGTCCCTGACAGGGGACCCTCAAACGGGTACCGGGGTGAAATTGGTTTGCGTGGACCCTCGCTCTCATATGATGCAAGGGTGCAAAAATTAAAGTGCGCACAAAAATAAACAAACAAAGTAATAAGGCCATAAATAAACAACAATTCGAGTTAAGCCCTCTTTCTTAAAATTAAACAAGTTAAAATTAAGAATTTTGTCCCCAGCAGAGTCGCCAGTCAGTGAGCCTCGATTTTAAACCCTATCCTATGTTGGTTAAAGTTGATTGGGATCTAGTCGGGTTTTAGGTCCACTTATAACCTAAGATTAATAACTATGTCATATAACATTAATTATTAAAACCTAGGCTAGCTCACTGGAACCTATTATGAGTCGCCACCTAATTTTAACCTAGATCAAATTAGGAAAGGAGAGTTCGGGTTTGGGGGCTTGATATTCGACTTATTTAGGGTTCAAATTACTTTCATTACCCTGCCTAGGTCGCTTTTCCTCTACTTAGTTTAATTACGGCTTATTACGAGTCGTTTTTAACCTAAATGCGCGCTTCTGATCTTTTTTTTAACGTTTTTTGACAGAAAATAAAAGTGAAATTAAAAGCTACCTAAACTAGGGTTTCAGAGGCAGAATTAGGTCGAATTTTGTTTCCGTCCGTGGCTATGGACCTAATGTCCGAACCCACGGACCCTAGTTAACCTATGTGAACATAAAAGTCGAATTAAACAGAAAACACAATTTTGAAAAGTCCGGGGCCATAGACAGGATGTCCATGGGCCCGAACATTGTTTAGAAAAAACCTAAATTTTGAAATTTTTAGAATCCCGCCGCCGTCCGTGGGTGTCCGTGGCCACGGACAACCCGTCCGTGGTCCCGGACCATAGGTCCGAGGTCACGGACCACCCACGGACAGGGGTTTTCTGAGGGTTCCCGAGGGTGTTTTGAGCTCAAATTTTATGGGTGTGTAGCCTGAAAGATTATAAGCACATTAGTAACTGAAAGAATTCAATTTGAAACCTAAATTAATACGAAACTTAGCAAACAAGTAACAAGGCAGTAACTGAAACAATTAGCTATACAGAAGCGAAAAGGAGTTAATTTGAGCCCAAATTTCGTGGCAAGACAAATAATGTCGTGGAGAATTAGGAAAGTGAAATTTCTACCTGTTTTACCTTCGGGTTCACAATGATTCTTCACACCGGGATTCGTTGAGTGCTCCGTTGATGGCAGACCCGAAAGATTTTCGAACCAAGCTTCTGGTTGTTGGTTGTTCTTGCTGTTCTTCACATTTTGGAGGTGTTTTTGTGGGGTTTTGATGATTATTAGTGCTTTGGGGATTGGAAAACAAGTTTAGATGGTGATTTCGGGGAATTTTCGGTATGATTCGGGTGGCCGGGTGTTGGAACACGTGAGAGAGAGAGAGGAGGATGTGCTTTCTGACTCCCTAGGGTTCTTGAGCATATGAGATTCTGATTTCATCAAAAAAAACCTATCCCCTTATATAGACTTTCTTAAAGATAAAGAAAATCTAGTAAAAGTAAGATTTTTTGGCATTTTAATTAAATGACTTCCCAAAGGAATTTTGCTGTGAAATTTTAACCACGTGTCAAGGATGGAGATTATGAATTTTCTGAGGTGGAATCGAATTTTTTAAATGCTGGAATATTTTTAAATTGAAGTTCTCGTCAGATTCAGTCAGAAATTGCTAGAAAATTATTGGAAATTCAAAAAATCAAAATTCCAACGCCATTATGCTTAAAACGCCATCCTCTATCATGGGCTAAAATATCAAAGCATTTCAAGTTGATTTGGGCACTCTTTGGAGGAGAGATAAAGCTTAAAGGAGGCCTCAGGAGCCTTAACAATTACGAAAACGCCCCTGACAATGACGAGGCTCCTCCTCATGCCAAGGAACACGCCAATCGAGCCGGAATCTCTCCCTACTTGATTAAAATTTCCCTCACAACACCAAAACCTCGTAAACTTTAACCAGGGGGGTCAAAATTTTGGGTATAACAATTGTACTATGTGGAGCAGAGATTTGAATTCAAGGATATTTGTTCAGACTCATTTCAAAAAAGGAGTGGCTGTGAGTAATTCGTGGACAGTTTGGTAGAGATTTTAATTAAAGCTCTATCCACTACAATACAGGATGATGAGTCATAAACTATACTATGTGGGGCAGAGATTTGAATTCAAGGGTATTTGTTCAGACTCCTTTCAGAAAGGAGTGGCAGTGAGTAATTCGTGGACAATTTGGCAGATATATTAATTAAAGCTCTGTCCACTATAAGACAGGATGCTGAGTCATAAACTTTACTATGTGGGCAGAGATTTGAATTCAAGGATATTTGTTCAAACTCATTTCAAAAAAAGGGTGGTTGTGAGTAATTTGTGGACAGTTTGGCAGAGATTTTAATTAAAGCTCTGTCCACTACAAGACAGGATGCTGAGTCATAAACTTTACTATGTGGGGCAGAGATTTAAATTCAAGGGTATTTGTTCAGACTCATTTCAAAAAAGGAGTGGCTATGAGTAATTCGTGGACAGTTTGACAGAGATTTTAATTAAAGCTCTGTCCACTACAAGACAGGATGCTAAGTCATAAATTGTACTATGTGGGGCAGAGATTTGAATTCAAGGGTCTTTGTTCAGACTCCTTTCAGAAAGGAGTGGCTGTGAGTAATTTGTGGACAGTTTGGCAGATATTTTAATTAAAGCTCTGTCCACTACAAGACATTTGTCTGGGTAATAAAGTGTACAGTATGGGTTAGAGATTTGAATTCAATGATATTTGTTCAGACTTCTTTTAGAAAGGAGTGGCTGTGAGTAATTTGTGGACAGTTTGGCAGATATTTTAATTAAAGCTCTGTCCACTACAAGACATTTGTCTGAGTAATAAAGTGTACAATATGGGTCAGAGATTTGAAATAAAGCACTTTGCGGACTCATTTCAAAAAAGAAGTGGTTGTGAGTAATTCGTGGACAATTTGACAGATATTTTAATTAAAGCTCTGTCCACTAAACATACAATTGCATTGATTTGGTAAAACTCAAGTATAGTGTCTTTCTCTCATCGTCTGTGACCTCCTTCGTGTCACGGCGGGGTCTTCAAAGTCTGAGTCATCCGTATGATCGACGGGATTCTTAATTCTTTCCATGATTTCTTGAAGATCAATATAGTTCCAAATCATTAGGCAAACATAAGCATCAATTTGTATGTTTGCAATTGAGAAGTTATATGAATCTTGGTCCATTCTAAGGTATACATGCAATTCATTGTTGATGAAATGCGATCGCACGATGTGGTTTGACAATGATATTAGATGGTTGATGCTCCTTGGATGTTGAATGTCTGCATCGATCGCTGCCCAACCCGAACCTCGTAAAAACCGTCCTCCATACTCTGTAGTTGAAGTTACATGGTTCACATGGATTGAGACAGGGTACATCGTCCTACTGTCATAAACATAAAGCAAAGATGAAGTACATATTAATCCTTGGGTTGTGGGCCATAGTTAATGTTGAACATTTACAGTGAAAACAATATACAATGAAAGGTTAAATAATGCAGACAATAATGCACTCATAGGTAGCCGTTGTGCTAGCCGTTGCCATAGATAGTATATAGGGTTGTATTTGGTTCTTCAGCTCATTATTCTCTGCTTCTTAATCTGAAACTTTTTCAACTTCACTGAAGAGAATCATTATATCTCACTTAACCAAACACCATGGCTCCCAAAAAGGAAGTCCCAATCCAAGCATCAAAGACAAACAAGGGCAAACAAGTTTGTACCACACCAAAAACTTGCGCATCCAAAGCCTCATCCACTAAAACTTCTTGCAACAAATCCTCCACACCGGATACAACAATTAGATATTCCTGCACCACACAGCATGAAGGAAGAGCCTTAATGTCTAACGCAGATTCAAGAACGAGGGATAATATTCCTGAGATTATCCTCATTAGCAGTGATTCTTCAGCGGCTAATCTGTCTGAGGGCACACATGCTCTTACCGATTTTGTGGTTGACTCAGATGTGTTCGGAGAAGCAGCGCCTAATGACCCCATTGCCAATGAAGAATCCTCGTCGTACTCGTACTTAAGTACTTCTTCAGATGATACGGGTGACACTACCAAATTGATAAGGCACGTAGAACAAAAATGGCTCTAGGGTTCTACCGACTACAATCGCAACTCTTTTCATTAAGTATTGATCGTTTATAATTTTAATTTTACTTATTATGTTACTCCTGCAATGTCAGGTCGTGCCTTAAGCAAGAACCCAAAAAATGTTTATTGTAGTGTTAAAGTATATTTCAATGTGTTGAACTAAAAGTTTGTTATTTTTCTAGTTTGATTAATTGCTACAACAGAATTAATGTTTGAATATAAATTAACTAAACTCCGATTAATACTTATATTAATAAAGAGCGACAAACATAGTGTTTGGAAAGCCTTACAAACAGAATTAATGTTTGAACACAAAATAATTGAAGACTAAAATCACTCAGCACCACCAGCTCTTATCCCTCGACCAACCCTGTTTCCCCTTCTGCCTCTTCTGGCCTGCTCGTACTCACTAGGTGTGTATCTCTGTGGCGGGTTCATCGAATCAGGCCCCCTAAGAGTCATGTCCCAGGAGCTTGCAGGTGGTGGCGGGGTGGATGTGGTGGATTGCATCAACAGGTTTAACCACCTCATCGCCTCGTTGTTGGAATCATCATCAGAAACATTTAGGGCCGCAAAGGTAGTGTTCATCATTGCCGATTTCTCAGTCTGTGTGGTTGGCAATTGTCTACCACTAGAGTGCGAGGACCCTTCCCCTATAGGTATAGCAATATGGCCAAAACCAGCTGACAAGTGACCGTATGGATCGGGGTGTGTGGATGTGTATGGACCCTAATCCCAGTTGGCATTTGTCTGTTGTGTACCCCATGTACTAGTAGTATGGCCACTGCTGTATGGAATCTCCCAAGGGTTAATTGTGCTTTGTGAGGCAGTCACTGGCTGGTAAGCGTAAGTGCTAGTATCCACCAACCCACCTGAATCGTACTGGCCTGTTTGTCCCCCCCACTATGTATCCTGGGTCATCTGCCCACCCCATTGTGTATCCTGGGTCGTCTGCCCACCCCATGTGCTGGGCTGAGAGCGGTACAGGTTACGCTCCCATGGATTTTCCTCATAATCCTATACACTCAGGTCAAGTGGGTACGACAGTTGTGCGAGATACGTCCAGCTTGACTACTGAAAAACCTCCGGTACGGGTTCAGCTACTGGTGCCCGTGGGGGCGGACGCACTTCACTCCTTGGTTTTCTTCGTGCTGCCCTCCTACTTGGATTATCGTTCAACGAAAAGGGTGGCTGGTAAATGACCATAGGAGGTGGGGCATGATGATCGACAGGAGTCTGGTGGTGACTGTAACGCTGATACAATACGCCAGTCTCTTATGACAAGTAGCTGGCGTAGTCACCTACAATGGGGTTATAGTGCCGGATCAGATCTAAGTCATCCGCCTACAAACATAGTCACAGCATTCATATAATAAATTAAACCTTGTAATTATAACATTATGTAAGTGCTAACTACTATGTAATTAACATGCTTACCAATATGGTCTGTCTTCGTGCCTCGCTTGTGTACCACTTTAAGCTGTGTCTAAAATACCACTGCATATACTCGGAGGCAATTGTCAGTGGAACTGCCAACGGGTAATCTTTGAGCCTTATTCGCCTGTAAATTCGGTCATTCCATAGCCCGATGTATCTCGCGTTGACATTGCCTCAGTCCACCTCCACTCGTCCGGTTCGCTTTTGATTGTGTAACTTATCACAATCCAATGGCAATGCTGGTATCGACTGATCACGTCCAAACTGTCTCATCACGCGATCCGGTTGATGCCCCTCGACTATGTTGTTAAGGATTAATGGTAAAACCATAGTGGTTGTGTCAAGTGGGGCATCACCGTATGGTTGCCAGACCCACTAAAAAATTAAATCACATTAAATATTTAATGCACACAGTTATCAGGAACTAATCATTTGTCGATATGTTTGTAATACAAGAGTACTTACGTGATCAGCAGTGGGTGGAACTGGGATAGAATCAAGGACGGCACGAGCGTCCAATATCTTACTTTTTTTCACTCTTGGATTATCCCAACTACAAGTGAACAAATAAAAAGCTTATTAAAACATAATGACAAAAAGTGCATTGTAGTTATTAAATTAAATTTGATATATTATTCTTCATCACTTACAAGTAACCGATGACGACATCTGTTCCAATAAACTGTCTTGGAACTCAAAAAAATGCAGGGAGTCTGGCATATGCCCACAATGTAATCAACTTGGTTGATGTAGTAATATATGTAGATTCAAACTGGGTGGCATTGCACAAGCCACGGTAGGTGTGCGCTAACAGTGTCGACCCCCAACTGTACTGACCACACTCAGAAAATTCTCTCAGCAATTCTAAATACCCACAATCAATGGTACGACTGTCATAACTTGGCAGCAACATTCCACCTATCATCCGCATGATCAATGCTCTTGCATGGCGCTGGTGGATAAGATCTGGTTGATGGTTAAATGTAGTCTCGTCCTCACTGCTGATCGCAAACGTGTTCTGCAACCACATCAATGAAACTTTGTAACCTCTTATTGAATCAAGTCCCGGTCTTCGACCCAACAGTTCTTCACACAATTCTGCCACAGACTAATTCATCCGAACCACGACAACATCTCCTTCCACCTTCATCCCAAGTAGATGATGTACATCCTCTAGAGTAATCGTTGCCTCACCAAAGGGCAACATGAAAGTGTGGATCTCAGGCCTCCACCTTTCAACAAGTGCACTGACGATCGCATTGTCACCCTTGATTTTATAAAACGCAGGCCCCTGAAAACCAGCCTCCTTGATGTACTCGCGAATGGCACAGTGTGGAAGCTCAACTTCCAGGTTTCGGGAGCGCAACTTTCTATCAACGTATTTTGGATTATGCATTACCTACATAGCATGGTTAGACAATTTAATGTTATGATCAAAAATAAATAATTAACACAATGTAATAAAGATTAACGTCTTATCCCTGTACCGGGTCATCAGAAAAAAGAGATGCGGATATGTGTGTGGACTGGTATGTGAACAGTTCGTTATCCTCAGGTCCCCTCTACGGGCTGACGCTGGAATTGCTGAGCCATCTGTATAAGTAATAACACATAGATGTTGTTAGTGAGCATTATAAATGTTAAAAAAAGTGCTTAACATTGTAATAACATTAACATAATTAATTAAGGCATAAAACCACCAAAATTGGTGATTTTGTAACTTTTAAATTAAATAAAAAATATAGTTACGAATTTAAATGATGTTATTGAGCATTATAAACGTTAAAAAAATTGCATAACATTATAATAACATTAACATAATTAATTCAGGCATAAAACCGCCAAAATTGGTGATTTTGTAACTTTTAAATTAAATAAACAATATAGTTACGAATTTAAATGATGTTATTGAGCATTATAAATGTTAAAAAAATTGCATAACATTATAATAACATTAACATAATTAATTAAGGCATAAAACCACCAAAATTGGTGATTTTATAACTCATAAAAAATGGACAATTTAATTATGATTTTAAATGGTGTTAGTGAGCATTATAAATGTAAAAAAAGTGCATAACATTATAATAACATTAACATAATTAATTAAGGCATAAAATCACCAAAATTGGTGATTTTGTAACTCATAAAAAAATGGACAATTTAATTATGAATTTAAATGATGTTAGTGAGCATTATAAGTGTAAAAAAATTCCATAACATTAACATATGTTGGGAGGAATAATTATAAACTTCTAAAAAAAAAGTTAGAAGAACTAATTGAAGGTAGAAGAAGTAATTAGAAGTTAATAAACAAATAAAAAAACACAAAAAATAAGTACTACAATAAGCATAATAATTAAGCACAAATTAACAAAACAAAAAAAAGAAAAAAAATTAACAATGGGAACTTACTTCTTTGAAATTCGGGGAGAATGAGAAAGGAAGATTGTGAGTCTGTTTTGTTAGAGAATTGTGGGCAGAATGGGTGAATTTAGGGGGGCATTTATAGGATTTGTTGGTTGCTGGAACAGTGGCGGATCCAGGAATTTTGTTCAGGGGGGCTAATTTTGTTGTCCATGGCGGCTTCTTTGCATGCGTCCGGATAACGTTATCCGTGAGATCCGGAGAAAATCTCGGATCGACAGCTGTGGTTAGTTGGCGAGATTTCCGAATAAGGGGATCGGTTTGCAAAGAAGCCGCCGCAATCTTGTGGCTGCTTTCGACAAAATTGCCTGAAGCCGCCCCAACCTTGTGGCAGTTTCAAGCAAAAAAATGCAGAAGCAGCCCTTCTTCCGGGGCGGTTTCTGGCAAGCTGACATGACCCCGGGCTGCTTCTTTGCGCTGGTGTAATTTTTTGTAAAAAAGACCACCGCATGTTATTTTTTTTAAATTGGTATTTTTATGAAATTTTTCCCGACGTTGAGATTTATCTTTTTTTAAAAAAACTAGCGACCTTAAGATTTATCGAAACAAAAGAATAGAGTGGTTGCTTTTTATTCTTTATTAGGTTTGTGGTGAAGATGATATTTTTCTTGACACAAAGTTGATAAAGCATGGTACACGCTTGATGTTGTCAAACAACCGATGTTAATGTTAAATATTGTGAAGAAATGTACATATTATTTTTTTATTATGTAGATTTGATTTGTCACTCATTGATTAATGGATGATCAACTTAGCATGATCATATTTAGGTTATGGCTCATCATTAAAGCAGATCCAATTACAAGGCTAACTAAGAAATCAAACCAAACTAAACAAAAATTAACGGCAATCAAATTTAGAAACCCAAATCAAGAGGTTAACCAATAATAATTATGATGTGTATAATATAAGTATATTAAAAAGATAAATAATAATGAAAAGCACGTAATATTAAATTATACTCCCTCCGTCCTGAATTGACCGTCCTGTTTACTATTTGGATATGTCGTTTGACTTCAATTTTTAACATATAGATAAATTAATTTTGAAAATTTAAATTTTGCATATGAATCCTTACATGATAACTATATGTTACAAAAATTAGTTTTATAAAATTATTTTATCTTATATGCTAATATTGAAGTGGAAAAACGTGTCATAAGCAACAGGACGGTCATTCAGGACGGAGGAAGTAAGTATTTTTTAATAACAATTTATAGTATTATTAAATATGAATGACACTTAGAGCAGAATTATAGAATTATAGAATTATTGGTGGTTCTTAACTAAATTAAATGAAGAATATGAGGTGGATATGAGCCGTAGGATAGAGATTAAAACGATTCTTACCATCACAATCTATCAGAAAAAATTAACAACCAGGTTGTGTGATTATCGTGCTAGGCCATTCCGAGTGTGCCCTCTTTTCCGCGTCGCTCGGTCAGAGTCTTCCAACTTGAAAAAGACTGCTTGTTGGCGTTGTCGCTGCTAGGATTTTTCTTTTGCCATCTTCACTGGGGCCACAGAAGAAAATCGGAAGTCTTCTCCCATAGCGCACTTCAATTCCAGGTCTTCGAACTTGACTTTTGACGCACCTGTTTCACGTCATGGAGTTCCCCTTTCATTTTCTCCACGGCATTGCGCTTCTTGTTATATGCCTATATCCCTTCCCCTTCTCTGCCATTGATTTCCTGTGTTCTTTAGCCGGAGGTGTAGCGTTGATCCCGCTGGGTATGTCTCAATTTCAATATAGTTCGCGCTTTTCCCTTTCTCTGTATTTGGAAATTCATTTGGGTTTCTTAGTTGCTGGTGTCGAAGTACGTGCGCTAATCTTTGTACCATTATTCTAGGTTTCTTGCCGCTTCAAAATTGCTTCCTCACCCCTGACTCGGATGTACAGTGCTTTAAAGTTTGGCTAATGTTTTGATTTCAGTCACTATAGCTACCAGTCTGGAACTTATCAGTCATTGCCCAATCTGAGAACATTGATAATATCTGGTTTTCTGTCATGGGCCTGAAAACATGGCCCGCTCTGATTGAGTTCTATGGATTCGTGTCGGTTGTGGTTTTGCTGATTAAAGCACCTATGAGCTGTGGGGAAGGAACTAATTTCCAGTGCCTGCAGGAATTCCATAAATCAATTCAAGACCCCAATAATGTCTTGAGCTCGTCATGGAACTTCTCTAACACAACTGAAGGGTCTATATGTAACTTTTACGGGGTTGAATGTTGGAACCCACAGCAGAGCAAAGTGCTAAACATAAGGTTAGAGGACATGGGCTTGAAGGGGACGTTTCCTCAGGGTCTTGATCTTTGCGAGAGCTTGACCGGATTGTATCTGTCGAGGAATAATTTCTCTGGCTCCCTTCCTTCCAACATATCCCATTTGATTCCTTTCGTTACCGTCCTTGAGCTCTCAGATAACGACTTCTCGGGCCACATCCCCGTTAATCTTGGAAATTGCACTTACTTGAATAAGCTTATACTTGATGATAACCAGTTCTCGGGACAGATTCCTCAAGATCTCGGCAAGCTTGGTCGTCTCAGTGATTTTTCCGTTGTGGGTAACAATCTTTCAGGCGAGATCCCTGTTTTTAACAATACGGCGACGGTGGATATTCGCAATAATCCTGGCCTGTGTGGTGGGGGCAGACTGGATCCTTGTACTGCTCACAAAAAAAAGTCCAATGCTCTTGTAATATCTGCGTCTGTGGCCGGTGGCTTTGGTCTTGTGATTATTCTCACGGGTATAGGTCTCTACTACATTTCTCATGTTATGGTAGTTAAGAGGAAGAAGAGTGATGATCCTGAAGGAAATAGATGGGCAAAGCGGATGACAGGAACGAAGGCGGTGAAGGTAGTCTTCTATCCTCTATGCCTATTATAGATGCTATTTTTTTTTCTCGTTTGCCTTTCATACATATTTGTCCTGATATATCTCTCATAGTTCTGATCTCACAAGAGGCAATATGTGTTTCTGCTGTGCAGGTCTCAATGTTTGAGAACAAAGTGACAAAAATAAGTCTGAGTGATTTGATGAAAGCTACCCACAACTTTAGCAACAACAACTTGATCATCCGGGGAAGTTCTGGCGGGACATACAAAGCGACACTGCCTGATGGCCGTTTCCTTATGGTGAAGAGACTGCTTGATTCACAGAGAACCGAGAAGGAGTTTTTGTCTGAGATGAATACTCTTGGTGGTGTGAAACACAAGAACCTCCTCCCTTTGCTGGGATTCTGCATTGCCAAGAATGAGAGGTTCCTTATATATGAGTACATGGCTAATGGTAACCTATTTGACCATCTTCACGAAGGGAATTCCGAAGCTACTGTGATGGATTGGCCTCAGAGGCTCAAGATTGCAATCAAGGCAGCCAAGGGCTTGTCTTGGCTGCACCATAATTGCAATCCTCGAATCATTCATCGGAACATAAGCTCGAGATGTGTTTTGTTGGATGAGGATTTTGAGCCCAAACTGTCTGATTTTGGCCTTGCTAGGCTTATGAATCCAGTGGATACCCATCTGAGTACGTTCGTGGCAGGAGGATTTGGAGAGCTGGGTTACGTCGCCCCTGAATATGCGAGGACCCTCAGAGCAACACCAAAAGGGGATGTTTACAGCTTTGGAATAGTGCTCTTGGAGTTGATAACTGGTGAGAGGCCAACCCATGTTGATAGGGCGAGTGAGAGCTTTAAGGGGAGTTTGGTGGAGTGGGTTACATACCTGTCGAACAGCTCACAAACCCACTCTGCCATTGACAAGGGGCTGATTGGCCAAGGACATGACCATGAACTAAACCAGTTCCTTAAGGTTGCTTGTAACTGTGTCTCTGAGATGCCAAATGACAGACCCACCATGTTTGAAGTGTACCAGCTTTTGAGAGCCATAGGAGAAGAGTACCATTTCACAGTCGATGATGAGATTGTGTTCCCTTCTAATGAGTCTGAGAATGTGGATTTTCGTGATGAGATAATTGTTGCTGAAGAGACTAACAGTGTCCGCTAAGTACAGATATAAATGAAGGTTACTACCTCGAGTATGTGTTCTTGCCTTCAGTCTAAGCGGTCTTATAGTTACATAAAGAACTATTAGAAAGTGTTTTGGTTCATTAGATATGCCTAGTTTAAGCTTGCTTCCCCCCTCTTCATCGTGTAATCTATTTGCCGCTTGGTACTGTTTGTAAACTAGATAGGGTTGAATGCGCGCTATTCGTTAGGCAATATGAATAATTGTCGGCTGCTCTATCTTCACAGCTGATGTCCGGATTTCATATTGCAAGTATTTTGCTGTGGCCTCCTATTCTTAGAAACTAGGGTTTGTGTATGTAAAATATGTATTAAGTGCAGAATGTAAACTGCGAGAATAATGCTTCTGAATGTTGTGTATTATTCATTGTATGTAACTGCTTTACAAACTGGTGTATATATACTTGATTAGAGATAAAACTTATAGCTGATGAAATAATAAAGACTCTCCTAATCTCATATGAATAAACTGGCTGAAACTAATCGAGATGGGCTAGGCCCAATATAATAATATATTATCCAATACCCTCGCAAGCCGCAGGTAAAGCAATTTGCTAAGGCTTGATCTTTCTATGTGTTGCTCATTCCCATGTGTTGTATCAGTGCTTTATATCTCGATCCGGGACGAACCTTGATCATTATGTCTGCTAAATGTATGGAAGTGTGAGTATAGACAATGTCTACAAGCCCTTGTTCAATCTTCTCTTGTACAAAGTGACAATCGATTTCGATGTGTTTTGTTCTCTCATGAAATACCGGGTTGCGAGTGATATGAATTGCAGATTGATTATTGCATTTAACTGGTATGAGTATATATATTGACACAGAGCTCAGACAAAACACGAGTCAACCAGGTCAACTCTGCTGTGACATGTCGGAGGGAACGATATTCTGCTATCGCACTTGGGAGAGATATAGAACCTTGCTTCTTAGTCTTCCATGAAATTGGGCTGTCCCCAAGAAAATATATATCCAGACACTGATTTTCTGGTGTTCGGGCAAGCCGCCCAATCTGAATCACAATAGGCCATCAAATTTAATTTTGTACATCCTCCATCGGTGAGAACTATCCCGTAGTTGATAGTGCCTTTCACATAACAAAGAGCATGTAAGGCTGCTTTCATGTGAATATCCGTTGGGTTTTGCAAGAATTGACTCAGATTCTGAACAGTAAAACTGATGTCTGGTCATGTGTTGGATAAGTAGTTGAGCGTTCCTACAAGTCTTCTATAAATAGTAGGATCAAGAAGAGGACTTCCTTCGTTGGCTAATAATGATTTCCCCACGATCATAGGCCCTTGTGTATTGCGCTTATGTTGGCAACCATACTCTTCAATCAGATCCATGCAATATTTACATTGAGTAGAATGTAACCTCTTTGAGTGCGGATAAATTATATTCCCAAGAAATAATGTAATGATCCCAAATCCTTGATTTTGAAGTTCAAGTCTAAAGCATTTTTGATCTTATCAATTTCCTCTTGTTTGGGTCCCATGAGCAAAATATCATCCTCATAAATAGCCATGAATATCCTTCCATCTCTTGTATCTTTGAAGAACAAAGAGTAATCATTCTTAGACTGAGTAAAATGAAGAGTCTTAAGGAAGCTGGCCAGCTTGGAAAACTAGTGTCTTGAAGCTTGTTTAAGTCCATACAAGGACTTCTTTAGCAAACAAGCTTTGTTATCTCCTTCGACCACAAGACCATCTGGAATTCGCATAAAAACTTCTTCATCTAGATCCCCATGGAGAAAGACATTATTGACGTTGAGCTGATTAATAATCCACCTCTTGTTAAGTGCCACAACAATAAGTGCTCGAATTGTTGTAAGCTTAACAACCGGTGAGAAAGTTTCATTGTAATCCAACCCATGTCGTTGTGTGAACCCCTTGGCAACCAAACGTGCCTTGTATTGTTCTAGAGATCCGTCTGACTTTAATTTGATCTTGTAAGCCCATTTGCAACCTATTACCTTCTTTCCTCATGGCAAAGTCACAATATCCCATGTATCATATGTCTTAAGAGCTTGCAATTCTTCATCCATAGCCCTTTTTCAATGCACATGTTTTGAAGCTTCCCAATAACTATTAGGCTCCTTCATATCATGATCAGACCTAATCTGAGCGCTAGACAACAAGGCTATATAGGTGTTTGGTTTAATGTCAGTAAGACTTTCACATCCCTTGATGAGATTGCTTGCAATATCATTGTCTCTATAAACTCTTTCATCCAATACCTCTTGAAATACAGAACTGCAAACATAGTCCTTTAAATATTTAGGTCTATGGCTCTCTTTCAGAACGTTGCACTTGAGTATCTAGTGTGACAAGATCGTCAGCCGTGGACAATTCTACATGATTAACAGATTCTCTTGTTTCTTCATCAGCTAGGATAGCATGATAGACATCTGTGTGAGAAACACTCTGATCATATGCAGAACGAAGATCATAATTCTTTATGTCTCCTGTGTAAGGAAATATATTCGCATGAAACTTTACATCTCTACAAACTTCAGTGGTATGAGTTTCAATACCTAATACCTAGTGTCTCTTCTTCCTTGGATCTTCACCAAGATAAATACAGGCTTGTTCTCTAGGACTGAATTTTCCCTCCTCGTTGTTGAGAATAGTTTTGTAACACAAACACCCAAACAGCTTTATCTTGTCATACGTCACTTTATGCCCATACAAACTCTCAAACGGCGTCATTCCTCCTAGTACATTGGTAGGAAGTCTGTTGATAAGATAAGTGGCATGTAAAATACACTCACCCCAATAACAAAGTGGAACATTTGACTGAAAATACAAAGCTCTCACAGTTTCAAGAAGGTACTTATGTTTTCTTTCGACCACTGCATTCTATTGAGGGGTGTGTGCACATGTAGTCTAATGAATTATTCCTATCTTTGAAAAGAAATATTTGCCTTCGTTGGAACTTCCAAGTTCCTTAGCATTATCAGATCGGACCACTTTGACTTTAGCTTCAAACTGCCGTTATATCATGCTAAGAAAATTAACAACGGTTTCCCAAGCTTCACTTTTCTGCTTTATAAGATGTATCCATGTAGTTCTTGTGAAGTCATCAACGAAGCAAACAAAATGTTTGTAACCATTGTAAGTTTCAACCTTGAAAGGGCCCCACACATCGGCATGTATCATTTCGAAAGCCCTTTTAGTTTTTTAGACTAATCACTAAAAGGCAATCTTTGAGCTCTACTTTTATAGCACACATCACAAGCATAGTCATAAGGAAAATCCGATTGCTTTATTAATCCCATTGTAACAAGTTTCTTGAGAGGGACATGCCCATGTCTAACATGCAATTCTTTTGCCTTAGAACTAATAAAAGAGCCAAGGCCCATTCTGAAATCCGTAGAACTATTACAAAAGTATTTCGGGCCCAATTTTCCTTTTCTGACTGCGTCCCTCTTTTATGAATTCATGTGGCCCAAATCACAAACAGCTACTTTGATGGATGAGCCCAACACATACAGCCCATTAAAACTGTCTTCAACCTTCTCAATCATCCCCGTCGAGAGGTCCTGAAGAAAACACTGATCGGAGTTAAAAAAGCAATGCGGAACCACAATCTTCGACGAAACGCTTTACAAAAACCAAATTGAACTACAAATCAGGCACAAACAACACTACTCGAAGCCAGAATTTCTCGCCAATCCTAAAATCTCCAACCAAATTAACGTTGGGTGGCCTTCAGTCTGGTAAGATGATAGTTTTTTTGGTTCATAATTTGTGCACACTCTCGAGGTAATTTCTAACTCCGGTAATATGATCTGTCGAACCTGAATCTATGACCCACTTCCCTTGAAATAAGGTGCGTGAACTAGTGAGACAAAATTTACCAGAGTGAGTATTACCTGAGAAGTTGTTGTAACTCAAATCTTTAGATTTCGCTCCTGTACTTGCACTGTGAATCAGTTCAGTGATTTGTTGAATTTGTCTGGTTGTTAGCCCGCCATCTTGGCTCGTTTGATTTTTCTGCTCTTCCGCTTTGTATTGTTCGCATAGCCCCTTCTTTTGCGTGCTAAAACGTTATCCCTCCCATGGAGGCGGTAACAATCACTTTCGATGTGGCCACTTCTCTTGAAATGATTTCACTTTAGACGGTGAAAACAATTTTCAAAACTATGGCCGCTCTTCTTATAGTGGCTACAAGTAATTTTTCTTTTATCAGTTTCAGTTTTAGGGTTTCTGAGACTTTCTAGGTTTCTGAAACTTTCTGGATTTCTTGAGCTTTCTGTCTGCGCAGTCCTATGATAGTAGAAGGACATGGCATCGTCCTCTTTGAGAGATTTTCCACCCCTCTGTTCTTCTTCCTGAACGACCAATGAAAACGCCTTTTCCAAACTCGGCGGATTCTGCATAGCCAAGATTTGGCCCCGTATAGATAAGTAGTTCCTGTTCAATCCCATCAGAAAATGAACTAACTTATCCTCGTCAATTGCTTTCATGATGGATTTGTTGATGCCGCAAGTGCAATTGTTACAGGAGCATCTTTGCACTGGTCTAGCTTGGTCCAGTTCGCCCCACACTTTCTTCAGCTTGTTGAAATATACCGCTATTGAATCATCACCCTGTCTGATTTCCCTCAGTTCACGCTTTAAGGCATGAACCACTGCTAGGTTGCTGTGCTGGTAGCATGTGCAAACAGAATCCCAGATTTCCTTTGGGTCATCGAGGAACCTAACACTCTCAAGAACGCTACCACCAAGAGAATTCTTGAGCCAAGAAACAACAAGTGAGTTGGCCCTTTCCCAAGCTGAATATCGTATCTCATCTGTTTCATCTGGCTTTTTTATTTTGCCTATGTTAAATCCATACTTGTTCTTGTATTTAAGGGTTGTCACCATGTCACACCTCCAACCAAGAAAACCGGTGCCATCGAACCTTGAAACGAGACTCAATCCCGGGCTCTCTGCAGCATGGGCATAGATGTGGTCATTGATATCTATCTGAGTTGTCCCTATTGCAGAAGAGGGACTTAAATCTTTCTTCCCTTTACCAGCATCATCCGCCATGTGTGCAAAGAGAAGACTCAATCTTCTTGTGCTCTGATACCATCTTAGAAACTAGGGTTTGTGTAAGTAAAATATGTATTAAGTGCATAATGTAAATCGAGAATAATGCTTCTGAATGTTGTGTATTATTCATTGTATGTAACTGCTTTACAAACTGGTGTATATATACTAGATTAGAGATAAAACTTGTAAAAGATAAAATAATAAAGATTCTCCTAATCTCATATGAATAAACAGGCAGGAACTAATTGAGATGGGCTAGACCCAATATAATAATATATTATCCAATACCTATTTGAATATTAGCGAAAGGATTACCGATATAGCATGCCATGCAATAGCTGTATGCAATGTGCAAGTGTGAGAATTGCGCTGGACAGTAAAATAAAGTGTGCAACTAAATCAGATGTAAATAGGTTACTAGAACAACATTGCTGAAATCCAGATTCTCGGCTTGAATTAATGTACGTGTCAAATGTCAACCAAAAGATTAAGTTCTCAGACATATCCATCAATCAGTCGATGGTAAAATGGGTGTTTAAAACAAACTTAATGACTTAGGAATAACCAAAAGACCGACAAAGTTAGTTGTAGAAACCCTCGACCAAGAAGAAATGATTAATTGCAACCTTGCCCCGGATGTAAGGTTTGAAACAATAAAACTACTCATTGTCGTTCATATCCACCGTGAGAGGTTAAATTAGTTGGAGAATGGTTGCAACCAAGAAGGAGTGAATTAACTATGATGAAATATTTGTCCTAGATTAAAGGTTTGGAGCAATATGACTGCTCATTGTAATTGTCACGTTTAAGAACCTTAAATTGTTTCAAATATATGTAAGTTAGTAGAATTGATAGTGATAGGTCATATTAGTTAGGGTAGTTTAGGAAGTTCTAGGGGTTTTTACTATTTATTATTGACATTAGTATTTATAGTAAGTTTGAATATCTTTTATTATTAGTTTGAATAGGATTATGATCTTAGCATTTATTATTAGTTTGAATATGATTAGGATCGTAGCATTTATTATTAGTTTAAACAGGATTAGGATCTTAGCATTTATTATTAGTTTGAATATGATTAGGATCTTTGCATTTATTAGGATAGATAGTACTGTTAGCATTTATTGTAAGTTTGAAAAGTATTTATTGATAGTTTGAATAAGATTAGGACTTTGGCTAGTATGTTAGTATAAATAAGGGTTGGGGTTGTAAGCAAAAGTATCAATGAATTGAATGTTTTTTGTATTTTGGCCTCTTTAGGAGGATATTGGCCACTTCGATGGAGTTACTTGGCCACTTCGGTGGAGTTACTTAGCAAAATAGGACTTGATCCTATCAATTGGTATCAAAGCCCATTCTTGGACAGTGGAAGGTTTCAAAAGTAGAACAAATGGATGTCAGAGAGTCTACACTTGAGATTCTTAAGAGTATACAACAAGATCTGAAGCTTGTTAGATCAAGCCTGAAAGCTTTAAAAAGACATTAGTTGGGAGGGACAATCGACGTAGCGAAGCAGGGGAGTTAAAGAAGATGGACCAGGAAGAGTTAAGGGACCCGATTGACATAGAAGCGGGGTTAAGTACTTTAGTTGTGAAGGAGACAATATTTTCATGGACGAAAGAGGAGACGACAATTCAAGGGTCCAAGGAAAGGAAGGGAAAGAAGAGGCAGGAGAAGTTGGATGGGAAGAATGGCAGGGGGAATCGTCTTATTCCTGCTGCTTTGTCCAGGTGGAAACTAGGGATTCCATAAAGAAGAGACAACAGAGAAACCAGTCTGAGAAAAGAAAAAGGCAACAACAGATTTTAAGGCTGAAGAAGGAGAAGAAAATAAAGAAAAAGAAGAAAGTGAAGAAGATTTTGAACCACCTCAAATCGCTCTATCCCTAAATTTATTTTTTCTCCCAAGTCTTCCAGTTGTTCTTCAAGCATTTCTCAGCAGATTAGTAAATTTCGGCGATTCCAATTGTTCTTCTGGCCAGCTTGATCGATTAAAGGGAGAGAAAAGGAGGAGGAAAATGAAGAATAGAACAAAGAATATTTTCAAAGTACCTGAGAACCGCTTCAACTCTAACACCACTTCAACGGCTCCAATGTTCTCGGCACACCCCAAAACTGGTTGTTTCTCTTTAAACTTTCCCAAACCGGTTTATTTTGTTCAAACTAGTAGGTACCCATTTGGTTTGTTAATAAGTAAGACGGACATCCACGGGAGGCTCGTATTCTTTGGCAGGACAGTCCAGCAACCAATGTGTTATGGGAAGAAGTGGCCGTTGTTCAACAACAATTTCCTTCTTTCCACCTGAGGTTGAAGAAGACCAGCAATGGTCACGTGAGGCGGCAGCCATTAGTGTTTTTTCCAACCTTGGGGACAAGGTTGTTTGAGGGGGTGGGTAATGATAGGTCATGGTAGTAAGGGTAGCTTAGGAAGTTCTAGGGGTTTTTACTATTAGTATTTATTGGCATTAGTATTTATTGTAAGTTTGAATATCTTGTATTATTAGTTTGAATATGATTATGATCTTAGCATTTATTATTAGTTTGAATAGGATTAGGATTGTAGCATTTATTATTAGTTTAAATAGGATTACATTATTGTTAGCATTTATTGTAAGTTTGAATAGCATTTATTGATAGTTTAAATAGGATTAGGATTTTGGCTAGTATGTTAGTATAAATAAGGGTTGGGGTTGTAAGCAAAGGTATAGATGAATTGAATGTATTATGGCCTCTTTAAGAGGATATTGGCCACTTCGGTGGAGTTACATGACCACTTCGGTGGAGTTACTTAGCAAGATAGGACTTGATCATATCAGATAGAAATTTGATATAAAAAAAGATAATAGATTAGATAGAAATTTGATATAAAAAAAGATTATTTTTGTATTTCAAATGTTAATCCATGGCTGAACCCACTATTTATAATACAAAGGGAAGACAAAACCAACCCAGCCTAATCCTTGCATTTGCCCACTTAATTAACAATAAAACTCTAATAATGAAAACTCTCCAAATACTCTAATAAATTTTAGAAACTGGAGAGCCAACCCTTGCATTTGCCCACTTAACTCATTCGGTTACAATAGAGTTAATATCTCAATAAACAACAACCCTTGACTTTTCCCATAAATGCAATAATCAATAAGACTTTAGAATGAGGTAATCAATAAGGTTTTAAATATTCCATCACCCCTCCCCCTGCAAGCGATCTGAATCACTAAGGCTTGGACTATCTGCACGTCCCATGCCCATTCTAGAGAGATACTCACGGTAGTGAGTTCTAAGTACAACTTTTGTCATCATATCGGCAAGTTAAGAGGTCGAGGAAGTATAAGAAACATCAACAAGCCCCTATTGGATGTGATAGGTACTTATGCTTCCTTTCGACCACTACATTTTGCTGAGGAGTATAAGCACAAGTAGTTTGATGAACTATTCCTTCTCGAGCGAAATAAATTCTCCCATCATTCGAACTACCCAATTCTTTTGCATTATCACTACGAACTACTTTTACCTTGGCATCGAACTGACGTTCTACCAACTTAAGGAAGCTTGTAAGCTTCCTATGCTTCACCCTTGTGTTGCAAAAGTTGAACCCAAGTAATTATGGTATTATCATCAACAGATGAAATATCTGTAACCATTATAAGTGGTGACATTAAACGGTCCCCAAACATCCACATGAACCATCTCAAAATGTTTTTGGGTTTTAATCTATGAGTGCCCAAACGGAATACGTTGTAAAACAAGCTTTATAACAAATGTCACAAGCATAATCTGACGGAACATAATTACTCTTTATAAGTTCCATTTGAACTAGCTTCTGAAACGGAACATGATCTAAACAGTAATGTAACTCCACAACCTTGGCACTAACTCTGGAAATAAGATCAAAATGCTGATGACCAGCTCTCTTTGTCGTGTCTCTAGAAACACGGAAAACCTGACTAACACGTTCTGCCTCCAAAATATAGAGACCTTCCTGATCCAGGCCTATGATCTCAACTTTCTTTATGATAGAATCATGTGTAAAACAATATTTTTCACCAAAAATGAGCGTCTGAGCGATTTGTTTTACTAACCTTTTGAGGGAGAGTAAATTGAACTTAAAATCTGGGACCTATAACACATCTTTAACCCATAAATCTTTTCCCAATTCCACATCTCCAACCATACAAACAACCGTTGGCCTACCGTCAGGCAAAACCACCGACCTAGAGTGTGACAAAAGTCTTCAATTGATAAAAAAATTATGAGCTGCAGACATATGATCTGTTGCCCTAGTGTCCAATATCCACTTTGTAGAAAAAATATGACTAGTTTGTGAACTCTTACTCAACAAGCAAAGAACTGCCAATTCCTTCTTAAACGGATCGAGATACAGAGGTTGAATAACCTATCGCACTTGTCTCGGCACCAGGATTCTTCTCAGTTCCTTTTCCCCAGCCATGTCTGTCCGAGGAAAGAACTGCGATCATTCCGCAACACTGTTCTTCAATTTGTCATAATATAAAAGAAAAACATCGGTTTCTGCTTTGATACCATAATAGAATTGATAGAAATTTGATACAAAGAAAATAACAGAATTGATAGAAATATTTGATATAAAGAAGTTAATAGATTTGATAGAAATTTGATATAATAAAAAAATTGTTTTTGTATTTCAGATGTTGTTAATCCATGACTGAACCCCTATAATACAGGAGAAGGCAAAACCATCCAAGCCCAACTCTTACATTTTCCCACTTAATTAACAATAAAACTCTAATAATGACAACTGTCAAATGCTCTAATAAAACTTAGAAACTGGAAGGGCAACCCTTATATTTATCTACTTAACTCATTCGGTCACAAGAGAGTTAATATCTCAATAAATAACAATCTTTGACTTACCCCATTAATGAGGTAATCAATAAGACTTTAGAATGGGGTAATCATATCACAACACAAGTGCCCACGCTAATAAGAAAAAACATTCCGTAAGATAGTTTGGTTAAATTCGCCATATACTTGATGGTTTACAAGGTCCATGATATACCAGTTTTCTATAGTCAATAGAATACTCCTAATTGGCTTATACTATTAGTACTTCAACCATTAGGTGATGTGTGAAATGTTACCATTAAACTACATATAATGTTTATATTAAGTTCTACCTTATACCCACGCGTAAAATTCAACCGAGCACATTACGTACTAAACTAAACTCCACCCATGCATGATGGAAGACTAGTAGACTACCTAAAGCTTTATAGGTGTTGGACACGTAGTCATGTTTTATGGCATGTTTGATGTCACAGTAAAGAGTTACCCCATAATGTGAAAATTTATTATACTTCATCCCTTTTAAAATATAAGTCATGTTATAGAAATTTGCAAAAAATACATAAAAATTATAAAAATGTACCCCTATCTTTTTATCTTTCTATTTGAATAATAGTTACTTTAGCATTAAATATTAGTGTCGTATATGAAAAATAATATGTCAACAGTGCCAACTCTTAGCTAGTGCAATATGGGCTACTGAATAGGGCCCCAATATTTTTATTTCATGAAAAATTTTATAAGGTCTAAATTTATATTTTTTCTTTAGATTAGGGGTCCAATTTTTATTTTAATCTTTTAGATTTAGTCATGATTAATTTTATAAGGGTCCAAATTTATCTTAAATGAAAGATATCAAAATGTAACTATTATGAATAGGTATTTATTTAGTAATTTTATTTTTTATATTTATAAAATTTAATTGTAACACCCCAACTCCAAATACAATGATCGTCGCCTTAAGTCCATCTCATTCATTAGCCACGCAGTGGAAAAGTTCTACTAAATTGGTGTTACCTCCGTTAGTCACCCACGTGACTAACTAGGCCTATTCTCTTACAAGTCATGTCTGATTAACCGATAATACTCGAGCATCTTATACTATACAATTCATTAACCACAACTTATACCGATATATCATATCCTAATACATCATACTAACATCTCATCAATTACTAAGCGAGTGTACATGCACAATCGTTGTAACAAATGTAAGTGACCCGAAGTACTCTACCCGCTCCCACTCTCAGGTTGAGTTCTCGTCTGGCACCTACCTGCAAAGTTTAAATCACAGGCCCCAAGGGGCTCAGCATATTGCCGGTACAGAGAACGTGCAGCCCACAAGCTAGCAGGGTTACACACGACTACTTTGTCGTATACATGCAATTGTTTATTCATACAAAAATAATAATAAGAAGTACGATAACAAACAACATATTTATGTGAAACGTTCACAACTCAAATAAATCGAACGTCGTAATGGACACCCATTAATGAGTAAATTAGATTCCTAACTCCTGAGGCCTGAATTGTTTAGTTCTCGTGTTTGACCATACCTTATAAGTGTCAACTGTTCTCTTAATAGAACTGGTTGTTCTCTAACTGAATTGTTTATTTTTGTCGGGTCAAAGTAACCCTAGCCAATGAGTTATTAGCTTCATTGGGTAATAAACACAAATTCTTAAGTTATGAGGGGTGTAGGCTGACCCTCCCGCGCCTCTAAATTTGCCTCCCATCTCGAACTGTTCACTCGAGATGGTCGGGTCTGGTTGTCGACCCTAGGCGACAAGTCGTAGACGAGCCATATGTGGAAGACAGATCTGATACAGATGCCGACCTCCTAACCTAAACATGCATGACCGGAGTCAGTCCCGGATTCCTCTCCCCCCAAGTTCCAATTAGTTGAAGTCTCATTGACAATTGGTTAGTTAAACTCTCTCGGTATTAACCTACTAACAACTTGGAGTATTTATAACCTTGTACAATTGTTACTAAACATAGTTAATGAACAAGCTCTAAATCAAGTTGTGTTAGTGTGCAATGGACACACAATAACAATACAGTAGATCGGCTTCATGCTTAATCTTGTTTGGTCGTATCACAATAACACATAGCACACAAACCAAGGTAGACCCCGTTAGCAAACAAGCTACAAGAATCCCGTACCGTACACCGGAGATTGGCTAGCTCTTAACACCACATTCGCCTAATCCGCCGAACGCCTCCGACTATCTAGATCTGTAACCAGAACTAGTATTAGTATCCTGTGTCTTAGAACTAATTTAGTTCTCTTTTCAACTTAAACCTCTTCCTAGGTTAACCCAAGTATAATAGTATACCGTTAAACGGGTTCGTTCATTTAGGAGCGTTTTCGAGCTCAATTCTAATTTATTAACATACTAACATCGTTAGCAGTTATTTAGTTGCATAGTTAGCAACCTTAGACTTATACGGACCTTGTATTAGGTTTTAGTATTTTTCACTATTCACCCATATTTACTATTCATGTATACGTATTTTACTATTCACATATACGTCTCGTATTGACTATTCACATATACGTAGTTACTATTCATGCATAAGTATTTATTATTCATGTATACGTATTTACTATTCATGTATACATATTTACTGTTCATGTATACGTATACTATTAACGTATACGAGTACTATTCATGTACACTAACATTTTTCGTATACGTCCGTATGATACCGTATGATACTCCGTATCATACGTATTATTTCTTTTCCCAATATAACTTGTATTTTCATTAAAAATACCTTAAGTAATGATTTCTCCTATACTTATTAAATTACGGGTATACCCCTCGTATATCTTAAGTTATATACGGGTCTCGTTTAACCCGTCTTAACTCTGTTTCTTTTACAACTTGTTTCTAAATTCTTTATTTAATTCCTTAACCTTCTAAACACATTAAAATGTGTTATTTACATTCCTTACCCATAGTTTTCCTTTAATTTCTATTTTACTCATATAAGTTATAAACTTGTTATTTTTATTTCTAATTTCTTCCAAAGTCTTACTTAATTAATTTCTTTTGTACTTTTGGTCAAATACCAAAATATACCCAAGTTTGACCAGTCTTTTATGGTCAAACCCCCTAACTTTCCATAATTTACAATATTAGCCCTAAAGTTAATTTAACTTAACTTTTTATTCCTTTATCCTTTTAATATCTAATCTTTTGCTACAAATTTTATTCTAGCTCCTCTAAATATTTTATAAACTGTCATTGACCAAGTTTGACCACGTTTGACCATGTTTGACCACATTTGACCAGGGAAATTACCATTTTACCCTTGTGGTTTATTCTTTCATTTATTAACCAACTTAACTCCAATTAATTTCTAATTTTCGTAATTAATTTACCTACAGATTTTTGAACATCAAAAATCATTTTAAACATCTCCAAACCACTAGATTTTATTATCTAATGTTATAGTATATAAATACCATCTTTTATTAACCTTAAATATACCAAAAACCTTATAAATTCCTTATAACACTTATAAACTCTTTATAAATTGTAAACTTAATTCTACAATTATTTTCTCATCATTTAAACTCTCAAAAATACATATAAACTCTTATATATTTACGGCCTTGATATTATGTAACTAAAACTTCTCAAATTTTACATATTACTCTTAATTATACTAATTCCTTCAATTGAACTTAGTTAGATAATTTTCTAACTCATATATAACCTCCTAATTTTCGGCCACCATAAATTATAGTATATGAATTTTTCTTGCATATTATGATAGCTTATATCTTAAGGGTTATAAATCTAACTTTAGATTTATAAGATAATAACATTTAAGGTGTCAAAAATTAAATCTAACACCTAATAAATTCGGCAATAATAAACAAGGTAAACAATAGGTTAGATCATATATAGATCAACAATTATAACCTTGAAATAGGTAGTTGTAGGATTTACCTTGTATATTAACCTTTAGCTTAATATTAAGCTTATTTTCCTTAGAAATTTTGACAGCAATTTGCAAGAGAAATTGGCTCCAAAATCATATAATCAAGATTAAGAGTAAGAAGGGTTAGTAACTACTAGGCACTCCGGCCTTGATGAAACTCAAAGAAGAAGAGTTCCAAGAAGGCAATGTTTTTACCTCGAGAATCAAAGGCACACTTCTTCGTGCTTTTTCCTGAGAATCTTGGCTCATGAGCTATGGTTGTAAATCTCTTGGAAATAGATTCCAACGAGCTATCAAGCTTGTGATTTGGACTTAAGATGAGAAGTTATGATTTCTACAAGATAAGGTGTTCTTAAAGCTCCTAAATGGCAACAATGAAGGAAACCCAATGTAGGAGAAAGGAGGGAGCTTCTATGTTGAAGACTCACGGTTTGGGACAGGAGATATGCATGGGATTTGTAGAAAGCAAAGGAGAACAAGAGAAAAGTAGTTAAGATATGTAAAGTAATATAAAGTAATGTTATTATATAATAAAGTAACCATTTAAATAGTAATCTAACACTTCATCACTTTGCTTTACGTAATTTGATTGAGCAGCTGGCCTTCTCCTTTGTCCTTGCCACATCAATAGCCAAGGATGGTCAATTTGACCATTGACCATTCTTGGTCAATATTTGACTACATGGGCACTATTTGAGGTTACTATTCACATTAAATATTATATTTGTAAAAGTTTTTGGTAAAATCTTCAAATTAAATTCCTAATATGATATTAGGTAGTATACATGTATTTTAGTATGTATACAAGGCCAACTAGCCACTCAAAACCAATTTCGAAGACAATTCGTAAAAACACGTTTTAAGGAGTTTTCGGGCTCCTTTTTGTGTCTTAACTCTTTTTAGAGTTTGGTTTACTTTGCAATAATTTTATTATTTTATTTTAGTACATTCACATATAATCAAGCCTTTAAAACCATCCAAGACTCGTTCTTAAGACAATATATCCAAAATATGCTTTAAGGGGTTTTATGGCATATTTTTGTCTTGAGTTGTTTCTGAGCTTGATTTTCTTTGGTAATGGTTTCATAATGTTATTAGATTGATTATAAGACTTATGAATTCACTTTGGATCCTTATTGAGGTCATGAAATCACTATGGCTCCTTAAAACACATTTTTCTTTAAGCACATTTTGTGCTCTAAGGTGTTTTTTTCGGTTTAAACGCTAATTCCACTTAATGTGTATTACTACTCTTAGAGGTATTTCACATTTGAAATCTCTTGGGAACTTATTGGTAGTTCCCTATTTGTGCTCTTTAAAACACCTTTTTCTCTAATTGTTCCTAAAGCATGTTTTGGTGTAAATTGTTGTTTACACTTCTTCTAATGTTTCTAAGGCATGTTCGAGCCTTAGTATATCTTAATTAGATAGTTCATTAATATATAAGGTTTGGGGTATTTCAATCTACCCCCCTTAAAAGAACTTTGTCCCCAAAGTTCATATGTATCTATATCTCTTAGAACACACAGGTAACTTCACACTAAAAGATCATATAGATCACTCAATATCTGTATAGGCATTCTGACTCATAAGGTCTGCCATATATATATTTACCACACTTATCACACAACATGTCTTTTGCATGTTTTAGTAATCAAAATACTCTTTGTATATTCTTTGCTGTATACTCCTCATGTAACCGGTCCGAAGACAAAAGCTCGTACGTCCACGCCTTCATGGGAGAGACTTAGTAAAGAAAATACATGTCAACTCCAATTCCACTTTATGCTACTGCATCTCCTCTTAACGTAGTTAATTGTGACCACTTGTAGAGAGTTTCAGGAATCATCGGACCCTGATGTGATCAGCATCAGTGTTGAATTATCCTTTCGCCGCAATTTGTGTTCAGTTTTCCTTGATCTGGCCAAGATCAAGTTCTACCTCCCACGTCAACTTCAAACAATCAAATAATTATTGATGTAGCATTTTATATCTTTTAGTCCTTCTAGTCATAATCATAAATCAAACATCTCCAAATTATGGAACTCAGTCCATCAGTCATTCTTAATTCACCTCTCAGCAATTTCTTAGAGAATTTAATTCCTACTAGGTCTACATCGGTCTCATACCGATTCATACCTCATAACATTACCATATTTGGTCTCATATCAATACATATCATAGGGATTTGAATTCCCTTGGAGTTTACTCCTCTTTTCCTGAATTCTGGCACCGAAGTTAACGAGATAAGCCTCTAATACATCTGGTGTTCGCATCTAATTGTGCGTAATAACCACAACCACATATGAATGAATACATGTGTTTATATAACATACGTATCAAACATCATACTAATTATATTGTGCTATGCACACTATAGGTTGCGTACTCAATACGTGAAATATAGGCTATAAGCGATTGTACGCTCTACCCCCCTTAAAATGGATTACGCCCATGTAATCAACATTATATCATCCTTGAACATAGGTTCAAGATGTTTATGTGTCATGGAGCATTCTAGGTTCCATGTAGTCTATCTCACATTATGATTGGGTCAGAGGATCTTCACCATGGTAATGGCTTAGTCTCTGTATCAAGGATTCTTATTGGTGTTTATACCAATCTTACAACTGGGTTCAGTGTAGCCTCTAAGGCTCCAAAGTATATGGTAGATATGCCGTATATTTTATTCGACTAGAAGATGTGAGACACATCATTCCTTTTTCTCTTTTGTTAGGTATATCAAACCTTTAAGATACGGTCCACTAGCTTCTACTGCGCGACTCTGACAATCTTGGGGCTTAGTTTGCCCTTCCTATCCTTTTCAATATTTGTACATCTCCTTTGTGGCCTTATAATTTAGGAATGAATGCCGTTCTCTTACTGGACGTGTGGTATCTTTATCTATACACGGGTCTTTATGAGTTATAGCTTGTCTATCCAGTTCTCTGGAGATCTGATGTTCAGGCTGTTATTACGCCTTCCAGTGTCTGATTTGTTTCCTACTAACTGATCCTCAGTCTGAGATTTCTGTATATCTGGAGCTGATGTTCAGTGCTTATTGCTCTTCACATTTCCTCAAAAGTCTTGAGACATATAAACTGTTCGTACTTAGTAATCAGTGCTCCTCGTACTTCATAACTCTTAATTGTTTCCTCCTGGAATGAGTTCTCTGACTCTTTTAATCAATCTCATTAGTTTAACAGAGTTCTTCCATTTCAAGTGTTTGCGGTAATTTGCTGTTCTGGTGTAAGTTTGCATCTCTGACTATCGTACGGAGTCGACTTCTCGCTCTCGCGTTCCTTACACTACGGTTAACATATATGGGGTACCTTACTGATACATTGCTACTTACCCGACTAACTTATAAATAAGTCCATCAGGTCCCACAAACTCCTTTGGAGTGCGGTCATCCCATATCTCGTTTAAGTATACTCGTAGTGTTCGTCACACGCTTAGTTACAGCTAATTTGTGAAGTATTCTGTTGTCGATCTCCTCTTTCATCAATCCATTATAACGCACATGTCGTTCTTCTTGAACTTAATCAAGGAATATCCATCAACTGGGTTCATAACTGCATTATGCCTTCTGTATTTAGTACGAACTCGATTCCTTAGTATTTTGCGGTCTCTTTCATTAGAGTCTCTTATCTCATTTCTCATGTCGATCTACTAGGAATGCACTTCCAACTCCTTACGGAATGGACAGTGTGCTTCCTGTGCAACCTTTCATCACATGGCCCAGGCTACTGGCGTTACTGCACAGTCTGTCTCCCATTTCATTACCTTACTTACATCGGGTTTTAATTCATAAATCTGATTGCTTTCGTGCCAATATTTGATGGCTTATATATATATGTGGTTGCTTTGCTGCGCACTGTAACTTAATCTACCTGACAGGTATTATTCTCATGGCCTTTACTACCGAAGTAGCTTTAGCTGTCTTATATTGCCCATTGATGGCACAATTCTTCAATTGTTGACTTCAATGTCTTGTCTTATTTTCAATCCCTTTCTTGGTGTAACCACACTGAGAGTTCTCTAATTTCGATGTTTGGCGGTTGCCGTATCGTGTTGTAAAATGGTTATCTCTTAATATGAAGGTGTTCTGCTTTAATCTCAGGTTCGTAAGTAGGCTAATTTCACTCACATTCTTTCATCCTTTATGATGTTATTTACCATGTAATTTAACCGGTTACTGAAGAAGTCATCCGTTGAATCACAAGCTCTTTTGAGCGTTGGTCACTTGACGTGCCATACTGCGCACTCACAATGTTTATCTCTGACGATTGCTGATTCTTAAATCCTGGGTGTTGGATATGAGGTCTGTCTCTGCAGCCTTCCATATTATTTATGTGTAACTGGAAAGTTCTAAGGTAATTTCAAGGTCTACGGTTTCCATTCTCCAATAGAGAGTATACAATCTCTAAGAAGTGAAAGCCCTTTTTGAGGGGTTTATTCCCACTCATGGCCTTACAACTAGGAGAGGTATCCCTACCCTAAAAGGAATGGTTCGTTCTCCGCCCCTGTCAATAGCACTATCTCAACATTCTCATTGGTGCCCTTTACTGGCAATTCTTCCTCAATTTAGTATAGGTTCTCATAACCACTCGTATGTACGAGTTGTAGTTCATTCATGGCCTAGATCAGCCTTTTATGTTTTCCTGTGCCTCGAGCTCTGATGTTTTAACATCCTTGGCTCGTAGGCCCTTAATGCTTGATTAGTCTCAAGTGATAGCCGATGTTCGGTTCACTATTGTATTCTTAATCATCTGTAGGTTATCCACGTGATTCTCTTGTTCTCTGAACTCTGCCAATATTGGGTCACATCATTGGATGTAATATTGGGTTTCACAATAAGTTATTGTATCTTGCATCCTGCTGTGGAAGTTCGCTTAGGAAATCCGATGTTATCAGTGTCTATGACAATACTTTTGCTCTCATAGACTTGTGTCTTTTAGCAATTAAGGATTAGTTTTCATTAGGCCTCTGCCTTCAGGTGTCTAAGTCGGATATTTACCCTGGCTATCATGTGCTGCCATGTCAATACTATGTTCAACTTTCGTTGACTACGCCACCCGTTAATGACTAATCATACTTGGGTGTTAATGAGTTAGGCAAGCAATACTAACCATTATTTATGGATCTTTGTCTGCTCAACTATACCAACTCTATGGTGTAGTCCTTTTGAGGTTCTCTCTTTCGTGATTGCACGTCTTTGATCCTAGGTAGGTCATTGCTTAAATTTGTTTTCTCTGATTCTGTTTCTGGGGTTTATCAACATCCTCAATGAAGAGTGCTGTTAATGGTATTATTCTGGAAGTTCATCCCGTTTTTATTGAAAGTTTTTATGTCATCCATCTTCATTGTATGTCGTAATACCTTCCGTGTAGGTTATTACTTACATCTGGTCTTCTCACATTGTTGAGTAATCTTTACGGTTCTTCCATTCAAGGTTAGGCTTGGTTTTGGGTTGATGTTCTTACCTGTAGTGTCGGTTGTCTGTTGTTGATGATCACGTCGTTTTGTTTCCTGACCAAGTCCAGCTCCCTGCTGACTGGTGTATTGATTTAGTTGTCATGGTCAGGCCGTTAGGCCCTCCCAATATTTCGCTCTTCAGTCTTAAGGATTTGTAATCCGGTGTTAATATGTATTATATCCGTGGTTTTTACCATTTGGTCTTCACGGCTTCCTGTAAAGCTTCATTGCGGCGGAACTTGCTAAGGCAAGTGCGCCATGCAAGATGGGCTATCGGTACTGCAGACTTGTTATATAGTGAGTGGTTATGCTGGTGAGATTAAGTAAAGAAGAGAAATTAAAACCCAAAATAAAGTCGGGCTGCAAATTAATCCCGGTCGTAGTAGTGTAGCTAAGTGTAAGCGACCGGATATCGAACCGTGGGACTAGGTGAATTAATTAATACCTAAGCTTGTCACAAAAAGGGGGGAAGTTTTGACTTGTTTAGAGAATTAAAATAGCAGATTAAATTACTGAGTGCAGATGAATTAGTGGAACTCCGGGTTCAGGTTTATTATAATCTGAGTAATTATGCTATCTCTACCGGTTTAATAAATTAGTTGGCAAAATTCCTGTTATTATCCTAAGGACTAAGTCATAGACCCTTAAGAACTCATTTACCAGAAAATGCTCGGTCTAATCAAGGTTCGAGCAATACTATAAAGGACGTTAAATTCGAGGAATTATAATTGCATCTGTAAATACTAACTCATTAAATCATAATAAGTTTTCTCCAGATTTACGGCTTAAATAACCTGTCTATTTATCACCTGGTCTGATCAAAATAGACTTAGGAAGGCATTTTAATAATTCATGTAATTTATTAAAATGGTGAGTGAAAACCTTTAAGCGTAACAAACTGTATTTATTTTAACCGGTAGAAATATTTATTACATAATTAAACAAACCATAATTTAAAACCTTGCCCGAGCAAATCCTCCTTAGCCAGACATATTAACTGGTAATAAATCTGACAGAGGTTGGACGTAATAACAGCACGGAGACGTGATTAGTGAATGGAGAAATGGAGAGAAGTGAAAAGAATGAAATGTACGTAGGTTAATTGTAAGTGAAGTGAGTGAGTTTGAGAATAATGAACTGAGGTATGAGATGTACGTGAGTGTTTAATGGAAGAGAATGAATGGGGTGAGAGTGAGTGATTTTTCTGGTTTTCTCCGTGCACTGGTGTAAGGTTGTGGAGGATGGTTATTATAGAAGAAAGAAGCAGTACGTAGAAGACTTGCAGATGATTGCTTCTGTTGCTTTCTCCACTGATTGAAGCATTGATTGCTTCATCATTGCAGGGGACAAGCCGAAACGCGTGAGGAAATTAAGGTAGGCGGAGCAATATAGTTGCAGAGTCGGCGCGAAGAAGAAAACTGTTTCGGGCGATTTTTAGTCTGACCGCATGTGGAACCGCCTAATACAAGGCGGTTTGTGAGTGATGTCCGCCTATGGAACCGCCCTATATGGGCGGTTGTGACTTGTGCCGCCTATGGAACCGCCCTATATGGGCGGTTGCAACTGTTTCGTGACTTATTTCTTCCAAACTTTGACCGGCTCTAGATTTCGTTTGGGCTCCGTTTTCGAGCCGTCTGCGCCTATGCGTTCGTCTCTTCGTCTACTTCACTCCCGGCTTGGTTTTCCTCATGTTAAACCAATAATTTTGTGAGATAAACAATAAAACATAAACTAGAGGAAAATCAACCGAAGTGGAGAAATGAGCAAGAAAAGTGCTAATATTATACATGAAATACACCTAATAAATATGCTCATTTGGACACTTATCACACCCCCACACTTATCTTTTTGCTTGTCCTCAAGTAAAACCATGTACTTAAGCAAGTAGGAGATGCTCAATACTAACAAATATTATTATGAAGGTAGGATAAAAAAGTCAATAGTTCATGATCTTTAATACTTATCGAGGAGTGTGAAAAATTATCTGCTGGAGGCATAGTTGTGCTCAGAGTAAAAACAAAATATAAGTTTCGGGGTATGATCTAAGGTACTTCAATGTTTCTTTTGTTTAGGTGACTCCTGAGAACTTTTACCATGGCCAACTTCTCTCAAGAATGGGCATTGAGGAGAAAATAAAAGGAGAAAAGATTTATGCAATTTGCTTCACTTTTGCAAGAGGGATGAAAAATGTAGGCATAATGCCTTTGTATTCAAGAACACTCAACTCTCTTTCGTTGGTTACCAATGGTGTCTCTAAAGCCCCTTATTCTTTGTATTCTTTTTTTTTCTCTCTCTCTTTTTTTTTAAAGTACCCCTTAGCAATCCCTAAGAGAGAAGTCAGAAAGAAACTCTGAGCAATAAAATCCAACCAATTTGCAGATTATTTGGTCACACTGCATATATAAAAATGCTCCTCAAAAGTAATCAAATGCATAATTTTTAAAAATTTGTACCCTTTATCCTACAATTCATAATAGTATTAGTTTTTAAAGAGAACAACCTACATTAGCAGGGTACATAATTCAATTAGAACAAATGTGAGGTAAGCAGAAGATAAGTAGAGAGGACATTTTTAACAATTTTTAAGCATTAGATGACCTGAAAAGGCTCTTTCCCCCACACTTAAACTTAAGCAATGCCCTCATTGCGTAGATGAAATAAAATTAAAAGGGCAAGCAAAATAAAGGAAAGAGTGTACTCCCCAGATTTCGTAGAGTGTTAGAGCCCCCCCACACTTGAGTGTTGCTGTGGAATGTCATGAATTTGAACCTGTAAAGAATATTCTACACAGCGAGAAGAACTCAAGTGAAGCCTGCATTTATTTATAGCAAATAAAAGGGAAATATAATACAAGAAGGAAAACATATAAATTAAAGAAAGATAAAAGATAGATAGTGGGTTGCCTCCCACCGAGCTGCCCGGGTTTAACGTCTCTAGCTAGACGTATTTGACCAAGTTTTAGTTTGGAGAAGATTCTGAGGGCAAATTGTCCCGCTGTTCTTGGACAAAATAAGTAGCAGATAGGTCAGTTGAAATTTGGAATGAGAATTATACCTTTTAAGTCGTGCCCCGTTGACCTTGAAAGTTGTGCCTTGTTTGTTCTGGAGTTCAAAGGCACCGTACGGGGTCACACTAACAATTTGAAAAGGGCCGGCCCAATGTGACTTGAGCTTCCCTGGGAAAATCCTTAATCGCGAGTTATATAGAGAACCCAATCACCAACTTCGAATCCTTCTTGAGAATCATCCTGTCGTGGAACTTTTTGGTGCGCTCTTTATAGATCTTAGCATTCTGATAAGCCTGATCTCGCAGCTCTTCTAGTTCGGTAAGTTGGAATTTCTCTTCTCTCCTGCAGAAGACATGTCAAAGTTTAGGGCTTTGATTGCCCAATATGCTTTATGCTCCATCTCTACCGGAAGGTGGCATGCTTTTCCATAGACTAGCTTAAAAGGAGACATCCCGATGGGAGTCTTGAATGCGGTGCGGTAAGCCCAAAGCGCATCATCCAGTTTAAGTGCCCAATCCTTCCGTGATGAATTAACCGTCTTCTGAAGGATCCATTTCAACTCTCGGTTGGAAACTTCTGCCTGTCCGTTTGTCTGGGGGTGATAAGGTAAAGCTACCTTGTGTCGCACCCCGTACTTAACCATGAGTGCTTCGAATAAACGGTTGCAGAAATGAGTTCCTCCATCACTAATAATAATCCTGGGCACACCGAAACGGTAAAGATGTGCTTTTTGAGGAATCTTGTTACTGTCTTTGCATCGGCGTGGTGACACGGTATAGCTTCCACCCACTTTGAAACATAATCAACTGCCACTAGAACATATTCGTGGCCCTGCGAGGAAGGGAATGGTCCCATGAAGTCTATGCCCCAACAATCAAACAGCTCTACTTCTAGTATCCCTTGTTGCGGCATCTCATGTCTTCTGGATGTGTTACCCATCTTCTGACAATTATCACATTGTCTGCAGAATTGGTACACATCTTTATGAAGGGTCGGCCAATAAAAACCTGAGGCCAGGATCTTAGCAGCGGTCCTCGTGGGTCCATGGTGACCTCCGGCTTCCGAGAATGACAAAAGTGAATGACGCTTGAAACCTCATTTTCTGGAAGACATCGACGAATCAGCCCATCAGCACTAATCGGAACAAGTACGGGTCCTCCCAGAAATAATTCCTTGAGTCAGAGAGGAATTTCTTTTTCTGGGAGTAGGAAAAATCGTAGGGTACTGTTCCTGAGACCAAGTAATTAGCTATGTCTGCGTACCATGGCTCCTGTACTTTAACGATGGAGAAAACAGTCTCGTCGGGGAAGAATTCGTTGATGGGCACACTATCCGTAGGAGTCACCAACCTAGAGAGATGGTCAGCGACGACGTTCAGTTTCCCGCTCTTATCTTTGACTTCGATGTCAAACTCTTGAAGTAGAAGAATCCAGCGCAATAAGCGAGGCTTGGCTTCTTGTTTTGTAAATAAATATTTGAGAGCGGAGTGGTCTGTATGCACGATGACCTTGCTTCCCCATAGGTAAGATCTGAACTTATCGAGGGAGAAAACTATAGCCAGAAGTTCCTTTTCGGTGGTCGTATAGTTTTTCTGCGCGTCGTTCAGTGTTCTGCTAGCATAGGCGATTACTCTCAAGATTTTCTCTTTCTTTTGGCAAAGAGCTGCTCCCACGGCGTAGTCACTTGCGTCACACATGATCTCAAAAGGAAGAGACCAATCAGGTGGTATGACCACAGGTGCTGACACCAATTTCCGTGTTATAGTTTGGAATGCAGCTGAACATTCTCATCAAAATGGAATGGGGCATCTTTTTGTAGGGTCGGTCAATGGTTTGCTGATTTTGGAGAAGTCCTGAATAAACCGCCGATAAAATCCTGCATGCCCTAGAACGCTCGTATATCTCGAACTGTTGTTGGTGCTGGTAACTTTTCGATAACCTCAACTTTGGCTTTATCCACCTCTATCCCTTTGCAGATATTTTATGACCAAGGACGATCCCGTCCTTAACCATAAAATGACACTTCTCCCAGTTTAAAACGAGATTCGTATCCTCACACACCGACTCAGGATCAAATCTAGTTGTGCCAAGCATTTGTCGAAACTAGAGCCATAGACTGAGAAGTCGTCCATAAAGACTTCTATGCTCTGCTCGATGAAGTCAGCAAAGATTGCTTGCATGCATCTCTGGAAGGTAGCAGGGGCGTTGCATAAACCGAAAGGCATTCGTCGGTATGCAAAGGTACCGTAAGGACAAGTGAAGGTTGTCTTGTCCTGGTCCTCAGGTGCGATTGGTATTTGAAAATAACCCGAGAATCCATCTAGAAAACAGTAGTACTCTTGCCCTGCAAGTCTTTCTAACATCTGGTCGATGAAGGGGAGAGGAAAATGATCTTTCCTGGTGGCCAAGTTCAAACGCCGATAATCAATACACATGCGCCATCCTGTGATCTTTCTTTGAGGGATAGTCTCTCCCTTTTCATTAATAACAGCTTCGATGCCCCCCTTCTTAGGGACAACTTGAACAGGACTGACCCATGGACTGTCAGAAATTGGATAGATGATATCTGCGTCAAGGAGTTTCAGAACCTCCTTTCGAACTACCTCCTTGAGGTTAGGGTTTAGCCGGCGTTGAGGTTGTCGGATAGGTTTGAAGTTTTCCTCCATGTAAATATGGTGTGTGCAATAGGAGGGTTAATTAATTCCTTTGTATCAGCGATAGTCCATCCTATCGCTGTCTTGTGTTTTTTCAATACCTCAAGTAGCTTGGTTTCCTCTCCGGAATTCAGAGAAGAAAATAATGACCGTAAATGATCATTTTCAGCTAGGAAAGCATACTTGAGGTTGGAGGGTATTTCCTTAAGTTCGAGCTCGGGTGGTTGTTCCACTGATGGAATTGATTTTGGGGTTTTCTATCAAGTTCTTCGATTGGTGGCCGGAACGATTGATAACCAGCCCTTCCTTTTTCTACATACGCCAACATGGCGTTACTTCTGGATCCTCTGTCTTTTCTTCTAGAGGAGTAAATACTCGCTCTAGAGGTTTCAGTTTCAGCTTCCTGGATGGAAGATGGAAAATATGTGTCCTCGTCCGTAGCAAAGTCGCCTCCTCCCCCTCGTCATCTGTGAATCCTACTGTCTTAGCATGCGGAGAAAAGGTTGAACTTTTCTTCATCATTTTCTGCATGTCGAATTCAATCGTCTCATCCTCGTACCGAAGAGTGATTTTTCCATCATGGACGTCGATGATGGCTTTGGCGGTACTCAGAAACGGTCGACCTAGGATCAGGGGAACCTCAACATCGTCATCCATTTCTAGAATGACGAAATCAGCTGGAAAGATGAAGCGAGACACTCCGACTACCAGATCCCGGACTATGCCCATGGGCTTGATCTCTGATCTGTCTGCTAGCTGGAGTTTGAAAGGAACCGGTTGCATGTCTCCTCCTTTAACTTTCAAGAAGGTAGCGTATGGCATGATATTAATGCTGGCTCCGAGGTCACATAGACCACTTCCACAGTCCACCCCGCCTATAAAGCACGGGATCACGGGATTTCCCGGATCTGTTTGTTTAGGGGGAAGTGCTCGAAGAAGGGCCGCAGAGCACTCCTCTGTCAAGTGCACTGTCTCTTTCTCTTTCCAGATTTCTTTTTCTTTTCGTCAAGAGATCCTTTAGAATTTTGCGTAGTTAGGCATCTCTTGTAAGGCATCGATCAAAGGTATGTCGAGGGTCAGCTTCTTGAAAATACTCAAGAACTTAGAGAACTGCTCATCGAGATGTTTCTTTTTCATTCTGTTTGGGAACGGAAGTTCATCTTTTTTATGAGTGGAGTTGGGATGTCGATGGTAATCGAGATGGAGGTGGAGTAACAGGAGTAGGAATTGGGATTTCTGAGGGAGGTAAAGTTGGTTTGGTGGTTTCGTCAACATTGACATAGGATTCTTCAAAATTTTCTTTTTCTTTTCCCTTACTGGTGGCAAGTTCCCTTCCACTCCTTAACGAGACTGCACATAAATTTGTCGATTGTAATGTGCCATCACCTATAAGGACTGAATTTGCTTGTTCCTTTGGATTGGGATTTGTTTGTGAAGGGAATTGACCAGGAGGTCTTTGTTGAGTAAGTAGCTGTTGGATTTGAGATTGCAAGGCTTTTTGGTCTTTGCGCAGAGCTGCGACCTCTTCTTGCGTATCTCGTGATTTACCCATCATGGCCTTAAACATCTCCTGCATCTGAGACATATCAGACTCAGGATTCGAAGGAGGTTGAGTTGATCGACTCGATGAAGCTTCATTGCCATAAGGCTGCTGTTGATATTGCCTTTGGCCTCCTTGGAAGTTAGATTGGGGTCTGTAGTTTTGGGATGTTTGTAAGGTATGTGGGTTCTGGATATTTCCGGTGTTTGAGTAGCTAAGGTTGGATTGCATGTTACGTTGCCATGGTTGTCTGTATCCTGAGTTGTTGGTGATGTAATTTGCCTCCTCTGCTGCTTTCATTTCTTGTAGTTGGGGGCATTGATCGTAATCATGAGGCCCGCAACATTGCGTACAGAATTTGTTGGAGTTGGTTGAGATTGAGGAGCGTAGCCTGGAGGGGTAGTAGGTGGTCGGGAGATCATTGACTTAGCTTGCTGAGGGAAGGAATTCATAGCCATTTGTTCGACCACTTTCTGTAGAGTGCTCACTTTTGTTGCTTGCTGAGCATTGCTTTCCATGAGTTGCTCATGGCTTTTCATTAATTGATCGAACTTGTTATCGCTTTCCCCAACATGATATAATCCTGGAGTACCGCTCCTTGATCCGCCGGAGGCCCAGTCTCTAATTTCCTCACAGAGAGACTCCATGCTGTTTAGAAATTGTGCTCCCGGCTTTTTTCAGAACGTCAGCTCCTAACGAAGATAACACCATCGTTCTGCATGGACCGATTAAGCCCTTGTAGAACAATTGTGATACTTGTTCCTTCGTTAGACCGTGGTGAGGACAAGTGAGTAGTAGACCTTTGAAACGGTCCCAAGTCTCACAAATATTCTCCGACCCTGGTTGCTTGAAATTATAAATTTCAGCAATCATCTCCAAAGTTCGGCTCGGAGGTAGGAATTTGTCGTAGAACTTGGTGGCCATGTCGTCCCAGGTACCGATGGTACTCGGTGTTAAGCTATGGTACCACTTGCTCGCGTTTCCCGTCAGGCTGTGTGGGAATAAAGACAATCTTGCATATTGAAGTACTGCGTCGGTTGCAGTAAGGCTGTTGGCATGTTGTAGGAATTTTGTAACATGTAACAGGCTTCGTCTGGACTGGTGCCATCGAACATACCAGCTCTTTCACCACACATCTGATTGATGATATGGCTTCAGTTTCTGCCACTCATCGTATTCGGATGGGCTGAGGTGAGGAAGGATGATAGCAGGCTGTTGTCCTTGGTTAGACGGCCTGTTGATATTTCGAACCGTTGCTGGTGTAGCTGCCATGTTAGTTTCGAGGTCAGAATCTATCACTGTGGTGGTAATGTTTTGTTGAGTACGTCTCTGCCTAAGGGTACGCAGAAAGGTTCTCTCTATTTTCTGGATTATAACCGACCGTGTGATTATTGATATTCTCTGGAAGACTGGTTGACCTGGTAAAAGGCATATACCACTCAAAACAAAGAAAGAACTGGTTAAGCGTTAGAATAATAAAAGTGTTAGAATTAGTGGACAGATTTTAAGTTAGTAGTTAGGGACAATGGAAAGAAATGACAGAAATTAAAATGACAAGGGACGAAATGACAATGGAAAGAATGACAGAAATTTTAAGGTAATAATACTGTACTGGAAATTTTAAGGTAATAAATACTGTACGGAAAGTAAGGACAATGGAAATGAAATAACAATAAATATGACAATAATATTAAGAAGTTAGAAGTTAGAAGTCCAAAGTCCGAGTCAGATGTCCAAGTCAAATGTCCGAGGTTAATGTCCGAAATTGGATTCAGTTGTTTTTTTTTTTTTTTTTTTAGTAATTATATTAATAGATTAACAGATTATGGTAATTAAAACAGGTGAATTAACCGGGCTTAGGGACTAGATTAAATCAGTCCCCCAACGGCGCCATTTGCACTTGTTATATAGTGAGTGGTTTTGCTGGTGAGATTTAGTAAAAGAAGAGAATTAAAACCCAAAATACAGTCGGGCTGCAAATTAATCCCGGTCGTAGTAGTGTAGCTAAGTGTAAGCGACCGGATATCGAACCGTGGGACTAGGTGAATTAATTAATACCTAAGCTTGTCACAAAAAAGGGGGGAAGTTAATTGACTTGTTTAAGAGAATTAAAATAGCAGATTAAATTACTGAGTGCAGATGAATTAAGTGGAACTCCGGGTTCAGGTTTATTATAATCTGATAATTATGCTATCTCTACCGGTTTAATAAATTAGATTGGCAAAATTCCTGTTTTATCCTAAGGACTAAGTCATAGACCCTTAAGAACTCATTTACCAGAAAATGCTCGGTCTAATCAAGGTTCGAGCAATACTATGTAAATGGACGTTAAATTCGAGGAATTATAATTGCATCTGTAAATACTAACTCATTAAATCATAATAAGTTTTTCTCCAGATTTACGGCTTAAATAACCTGTCTATTTATCACCTGGTCTGATCAAAATAGACTTAGGAAGGCATTTTAATAAATTCATGTAATTATTAAAATGGTGAGTGAAACCTTTAAAAGCGTAACAAACTGTATTTTTTTAACCGGTAGAAATATTATTACATAATTAAACAAACCATAATTTAAAACCTTGCCCGGAGCAAATCCTCCTTAGCCAGACATATTAACTGGTAATAAATCTGACACGAGGTTGGACGTAATAACAGCACGGAGACGTGATTAGTGAATGGAGAAATGGAGAGGTTGAAGAATGAAATGTACGTAGGTTAATTGTAAGTGGAGTGAGTGAGTTTGAGAATTAATGAACTGAGGTATGAGATGTACGTGAGTGTTTAATGGAAGAGAATGAATGGGGTGAGAGTGAGTGATTTTCTGGTTTCTCCGTGCACTGGTGTAAGGTTGTGGAGGATGGTTATTTAAGAAGAAAGAAGCAGTACGTAGAAGACTTGCAGATGATTGCTTCTGTTGCTTTCTCCACTGATTGAAGCATTGATTGCTTCATTAATTGCAGGGGACAAGCCGAAACGCGTGAGGAAATTAAGGTAGGCGGAGCAGATATTAGTTGCAGAGTCGGCGCGAAGAAGAAAACTGTTTCGGGCGATTTTTAGTCATGACCGCATGTGGAACCGCCTAATACAAGGCGGTTGTGAGTGATGTCCGCCTATGGAACCGCCCTATATGGGGCGGTTGTGACTTGTGGCCGCCTATGGAACCGCCCTATATGGGGCGGTTGCAACATGTTGTCGTTACTTATTTCTTCCAACTTTGACTGGCTCTAGATTATTCGTTTGGGCTCCGTTTTTCGAACCGTCTGCGCCTATGCGTTCGTCTCTTCGTCTACTTCACTCCCGGCTTGGTTTTCCTCATGTTAAACCAATAATTTGTGAGATAAACAATAAAACATAAACTAGAGGAAATCAACCGAAGTGGAGAAATGAGCAAGAAAAGTGCTAATATTATACATGAAATACACCTAATAAATATGCTCATTTGGACACTTATCAGGTACTGTGTACAATCGCAATGGTACATTCTCCTAAACTCCATGTAGGGTGTAGTCCATGGGACTCCTTCTTTGCCCTTTTTGGCTTTGGTTTAATTGATCCTAGGCAGCTTCCTGACTTCTTTGATGGCATAGTTATTATCAGGGTATTCCTCTTTCTGAGGGAACCCCTTTTTCTTTCACTTTAGTCTTAGTTCTCACTCTCATTTTCACACATCGTCGAGGTTATCGAGTATGGACTCTACTTAGGCACTACGTCGTAGTCCCTATTCTTGCAGTATGACTTCACTACATTCGTAGTCGTCTGAACTATTGCAGTTAGGTTTGTAACCCCTTTTTTTGTAGATTCGGAGTTATCCCCTGCATATTGACTTTTAGGTAGTCCCTATGCTCTTGCCCAGCATTTATCCCACTGTTATTGCTCCCTTGGACTGTTGTCCGGTGCTTCTGTCGCTTCTCTTGTCCTCCCATTGCACTCGTATGCGTTCCTTCTTACTGGTATGGGGGGTATATCGACTGCGTAGCATGTCGACCCAAGTTGCCGATAATTATTATTCTCTCATTGGTGAGATTCCGTTGGTAGTGCCTTTTCAACGTTGCGCTCCAATTAGGACCTTCAAGTCTTGAAAGACTATTGCATAACAAGGTGTTTCTCGTATTTGCACCATGCAAGTAACTACCAGATTAGGTTTTCCCGAGTAAGAAAAGCTTGTCATCATCTCTTCGGCGTTCATTTCTGGTATCTTAGAACCAGGGGCGCTGAGGGCGAGCCAGGTATTATAGATATCCGATACACATCGGGAATCCTAACTAACGCACCTCTCGCACTAATACTCAACCCTTATCCCAAAGTCCTACTATTCCTAACTCGTAATTCCTAAGCTCGGTAATTACCAGTCATCAGAGCGTAACTACGCTCTTTCCCCACACTTTTTGTGACACTGATAAGTCAGGAATTTACCTATTTCTGCATGGTCTTTTGATACCGAATTCTTTGCTATTTACTGCTAAATTCCTGTCTTTTGAGTACTTTATGTCTCTCGCTGCAATTGTCTTCTTTTAATGGCTTTTATGTGCTTTTTCAGGTATTTAATCTCAAAAGAAACATGTTCATTCATTGTTGGAGACCATAGTTTTTCAAACAAGCCAAATGGAGTCAAGAAAGTCATCTCTCGACTTAAATTAGATATGGTCCGGACTTGTTCATAATTTCAGTCCCGGACCACAAATGATGCTACTCTCGGCGTGAACTCAGGCATGGTCCGGGACTTGTTCAACAACTTAGTCCCGACCACAAGGCAGAGCTTCTCTCGACTTGTTTTTACACCATGGTCCGGGACCTTATACACAACTCAAGTCCCCGACCACATAAGGAGGCTACTCTCGACCTGTTTCTACACACCATGGTCCGGGACTTTATACATTCCTTAAGTCCCGAACCACACAAGAAGGCTACTCTCGACCCTTTCTATGCTATGGTCCGGGACTTCACACAGGACCTAAGTCCCGACCAAATGGCTAAGTCCGACAATCTGTAGCGCGCGAATGAAAATAGAATTTATTCTCTCATATTAAACTACATCACCCCATATCTCCTTCATCATCCAGCGTACCCCCTTTCCAGCCTTATTTTTGTCCTTCCACTGCCCCTACATCTAATCATCCCTCCACTGTAATCCAATTATCTCCCTAAATCCAGCAAAAACACCCACGTTAACCACCCATCATTCCACTTACGAATTCCAGCATCACTGTCCACCACCAGCTGCTCCTGCTACGTACTCATCAAATGAGTTCTATAAATAGAACTAAATCTCACTCATTTTAGACACACAATTCTGGAGAGCATCTCACACTCACTCCATCCATTTCCATTTCATATATCACGTTCCATTCATATCATTCATTCATTAAACACCATACACGTCCACAGAAATCTGGGGTACACAAGCAGCTGGAGACTCCACCATTTTCTGAGAAGAGAGCAGAAGAAAGCACTGATCACACACCGAGACTCCACTAAAGAGTCTTAAATCAGAGTTTCTTCTTCTCTTTCCCTTTAATGTTATTTACATATTTTTACAGTATTTTCATTTCCATGGCTGAGTATTTTTTATAAATTTCGGTTTACTATGTAATCCAAACTCAAGGTTCCATTATCTGTGTGATTTATCATTTTAATAGATTAAAGTGTTGTTCCTTATTTATTTTTATAAATCTTGTGATTTGGCCAATTACTTGATTTTACCAGTTTATCTGCTTATAAGTGAGAACTGCGGTAGATAATAGACAACAGGAACAACACCGGTTAATTTAGAGATGGTAATTCCTCTAGGATATTAACTGATCATTAAACTGGATTACTCTTAAAGCTGTTAGCAATTAGTAAATTTGTAACGAGAGTTAAAATTTATTAGCTGTTAATTAGATTCCACCGAGCGGAGACCGAACGTGGAATAATTCTGATCTAGGATTTTAGTCTGGATTTTGGTAAACACACTGAGAAAGGAACCAAAAATTTGGAGGATTAGTAACCGGAATTTGCCATTTTTATTAAATCAATAATATCAGTATTTTGCCCATTGTCTTGCATTTATTACCTTTGCTCTTATTTACATTTTGTTTCATACTTTAGTAATTCAACAAAACAAAACCCATGTTACTGGAGTAAACCGATTTATTAGTTTGTTCTTAAATTTAATTAAACTAAAACGCTGCCTCCCTTGGATTCGATAACCTGGAGGGACACTTCTAGGAAAACTAGCTATAATCGACCGGTATACTTGTCGTTAGGTTTTTTACCCAACAAGTTAATGGCGCCGTTGCCGGGGAGGCACGGTTGCTTAGTTTAATTTTTATTTTAGTATTGTTTCATTTAATTTTGTTTTGTTTTGTTTTTGTTTTTGTTTTTACTTTATTTTCTTTTCTTTTGTTCATTTTCTTAGCTTTGTGTAATTTGTTTCCTATTTTTCTAGTATTATTTTTGGTTTTACCCAATTAAGTTTACTTTTACAACTACTTTACTGTCAGTTATCTGATTTTGGTTTATGGTTAAAACTCGTTCTGAAGGAAACCCTGAATTCGAAATTGAACGAGAAATAGACAGAGTAACAAGAAGGATTCGAAAAAGGTTAGTACTGGATCCTCCAATTGAGCAGGAAGTGCCTCTAAAGGATCAAAGGAGATTGTTTCTGAGTTACTAGTTGAAGAAGAGATCCTAAACAACCCCTCGGGAGCCAATATGGAGAATTTGAATTCGGAAAAGCACATGAGGGATTATACCCGCCCAAGCGTCGAAGGGCTTATTTCACCGATAGTAATTCATGCGTTACCAGCTGGAGTGCAGTGGCAGTTCAAGACACACTATGTTACTATGGTCATGAACGCACCCCAGTTCAGCGGGACAGTCACCGAAGATCCCAATGTCCATCACCACTTTCCTGAGATTATAGGAGCATGCTCTACACCAGCTTCACGAGAGGTTGCTAGATTGACTCTCTTCCCATTTTCCCTGAGGGATAGAGCTGCATAATGGTTAAACTCATTAACGCCCAACAGTATCACTACCTGGACTGAGTTAGCAAATGTATTCTTGGCGAAGTATTTCCCTCCTTCTCGAATGCTGACTATGAGAGGAGAGATTACCAACTTCAAGTAGTTCACCGGTGAGACATTATCTAAGGCTTGGGAGTGTTTCAAAGGGATTGTGCGCAGAGTACCACACCATGTCTTGGGAGAGGAGGTAATTTTACAGTCCTTTTACAAAGATTTGGATCATTCAAGCCGTTTGTTGGTAGATACTTGTGCAGGAGGAAGCCTCATGGAGTTACCAATAGCAAGAATCAAGGAAATGTTGGAGACCATTACCACTGCTTCCAATCAGTGGGGAGGTACTTGGACATCTACTGAGGTTCCCCCAAGGAAGACCGCTGGAATCTATGAGGTAGATTCGAACACTCTTTTAGCTGCGAGGATGGATAGCATGTCTAAACAATTTGAGAAGATGTGTGCAATGATGAACCCTCAGTCAAGTGCCGCTGTTGTGACCGATTCTTTCCCACAGTGTGAGTATTGTGGTAGAAGTTCCAACATGTGTCAGTGTACTTCTCAGCAAAATGAAGAGGTAAACTATCTGGGAAACAGGCAAGGGAACTTATACAACAACCAAAACAATCAAGGATATCAGCAGCAGAGGTTCCAGGGAAATAACTACAGTCAGAGGCCTCCACAGCAGAACACTCAGCATTTTCAGAGACCTCATCAAAATCAGCAAATGTAGAACCAGCAGGCACAGAAACAGCCAGCTGGTGTGAGTTCAAGTTTAGAGGATATGATGCGAGAGTTTATCATGTCTACCAATAGGAAACTCGAACAGCAAGAGAACACCAACCATGAGAACAAGACCTTCATCTTGGAGCAGAAAGCCTTCAACAAACATCTTGAGACTCAGATTGCCCAACTGAATGAAAATTTCCTGATAGACCTGCAGGGGCTCTACCTAGCCAGCCAGAGAAGAATCCTCGTGAATATGCTAAAGCAGTAACTTTGAGGAGTGGCAAGCAGCTTGATGCTTCGATCCCTGAAGCTGAGAACACTCCAGCCGAAAAAGACAGTTGTTGGTCAAGAGGTAGAGATAATTGAAGGACCAGTGTCAAAAAATACTACAGTTGATAACAGTGCACAGAAAATAGTGAGCTGACCAGTGAAGCTGTCCAGTCTTCTAGATCATCACGACGGGCGGTCGCTGAGCTCCCAGTACCATTCCCAAATCGATTGAAAAAGAGAGACCTCGACGAGCAGTTTGGTAAGTTCCTTAGCATTTTTAAGAAACTAACAATTAATATTCCCTTTTCAGATGCTTTGACGCAGATGCCTATCTATGCGAAGTTCTTGAAAGACATCCTATCAAATAGAAGGTCATTAGTTGAGAAGGAGGCGGTACAATTGACAGAAAAAGTTTCTGCAGTGCTTAGCAAGAACCTTCCACCAAAGCTCGACGATCCCGGCTTACCAATCATCCCATGCTCAATAGGTAATGTCGATTGTGGTAAGGGTCTCTGTGACTTGGGAGCAAGCATTAATTTGATGCCTTTATCCATGTATCTTAAGCTTGGATTAGGAGAGTGTACCCTATTCGCATTACCTTACAATTAGCAGATAGATCCATTATCTTTCCAAAGGGTGTGGTTAGAGATTTGGTTGTTTCTGTTGGTACTTTTGTTTTTCCCCTGATTTTGTAATTCTAGATATGGAGGAAGATAAGGAAGTACCCTTAATTCTTGGACGCCCTTTCATTGAATAGCTAGGACCCTCATTGATGTTGAGGGTGGTAAGATTATTTTGAGAATGCATGATGAGAAACTAGTTTTTGACATGTCCAAGGTTACTAAACATCCTTCTGACGTGCATGCCTATTTTAGTCTAGATGCTATTGATTCTTTGATGCAGGAATACATTTTTGGTCCAGCTGAATTAGATGAATTAGAAAAATGTTTAATTAATTCTTTTGATGGAGCTCATGAGGATCCAGAGATTGCTGAGGTTGCATTCCATTTATCAGCTGGTAGGCCGTTTCGCAGGGGTGCTCATATGGAGAAGGAGAGGTTAGAGTGAGAACCTAAGGAGCTGATTCCTTCCATCAAAGCACCACCCACCTTAGAGCTGAAACCTCTTCCTAGTCATTTAAAATATGCCTTTTTAGTTGAGCCCTCTGGTTTACCCGTTATTATCTCTGCAGATCTAACACATTCGCAGGAGGAGCAACTTTTGCAGGTACTCAGGAAGAACAAGGAAGCAATTGGATGGTCTGTTGCCGATATCAAGGGGATATCAGGAAATTGCTGCACCCACCGCATTCACTTGGAGGAAAACTGCAAGCCAATGGTCCAACCTCAACGACGTTTGAATCCTAACATGAAAGAAGTAGTGAAGAATGAGGTAATCAAACTTTTGGATGCAGGTATCATCTATGCTATTTCAGATAGCGAATGGGTGAGTCATACACAGGTGGTACCAAAGAAAGGGATTTACTGTCATCCCCAATGAAAAAGGTGAACTAGTCCTCAAAGGACTATTACAGGACATAGGGTGTGTATTGATTACAGGAAATTAAATGCTGCAACTAGGAAAGACCATTTCCTCTTCCATTCATTGACCAAATGTTGGAAAGGCTTTCAGGGCATAAGTATTATTGTTTCTTGGATGGATATTCTGGTTATTTTCAAATTCCTATTGCCATAGAGGACCAGGAGAAGACCACGTTTACATGCCCCTATGGAACATATGCCTACCGACGCATGCCTTTTGGATTGTGCAATGCGCCAGCTACCTTCCAGCGATGCATGACTGCTATATTTTCTGATTATCTTGAGAAATGTATCGAGGTATTTATGGATGATTTCTTTGTGTTTGGACTAACGTTTGATTCATGTTTGGAAAATTTAGATCAAATTCTAGCCAGGTGTAGAGAGACTCATCTAGTACTGAACTGGGAGAAGTGCCACTTCATGGTGCAAGAGGGCATTGTGTTGGGTAACAAAATATCAAGCAAAGGTATTGAGGTAGATAAAGCCAAAATTGAGGTCATTGAGAAGTTACCACCACCAGCCTCAGTAAAAGATGTTAGAAGCTTTCTAGGTCATGCAGGGTTCTATAGAAGATTCATAAAAGACTTTTCAAAAATCTCAAAACCTCTGTGTGATTTACTAATGAAAGATGCAAAGTTTGAGTTTACGCAGGTTTGTCTTGACGCATTCAACACAATAAAGGAAAAGTTGGTGACTGCCCCTGTAGTTGTTGCTCCTGATTGGTCCTTACCCTTCGAGATCATGTGTGATGCGAGCGACTTTGCTGTGGGAGCGGTCCTCGGTCAAAGGCACGAGAAGGTACTGCGAGTTGTTTATTATGCCAACAAGACACTCAATGACGCCCAGAAAAACTATGCCACCACAGAAAAGGAGTTGTTGGCCATTGTTTTTGCTTGTGACAAGTTCATACCATATATCATCGGGAGCAAAGTCATCATACATACTAATCATTCTGCTTTGAGGTATTTGTTCCAGAAAGCGGATGCTAAGCCCCGGTTGATCAGATGGATCCTACTCTTACAGGAGTTCGACATTGAGGTAAGAGACAAGCCCGGAGTACAGAACGGAGTTGCTGATCATTTATCACGGATGCAAGTTCCTGATAACGGTATACCAATTAATGAATATTTTCCTCATGAGCTAGTGTATGCAATTGGTTTTAAGGAGGACCCTTGGTATGCCGATATTGCGAATTACCTTGCTAAGCAGATTTTGCCACAAGAAATGTCATATCAGCAGCGGAAGAAATTCTTTTCTACTGTTAAGCAATACCGGTGGGATGATCCATTCTTATTCAAGGTTTGTGGCGATGAAATTATTCGGCGGTGTGTCCTAGAGACTGAGATTCGTGACATCCTTATCCACTGTCATTCAAGAGAAGCTGGAGGACACTTCGGGGCAGCCAAGACAGTAGCTAAGGTATTGGAGGCAGGTTTCTTTTGGAAGACGCTTCATAAAGACTGCCATAAATTTGTGTCCACATGTGATAGCTGTCAGCGCCAAGGTAACCTTTCACGAAAGCTTGAGATGCCCTTAAATTACATCTTGGAGGTTGAGCCATTTGATTTATAGAGGATTGACTTCATGGGGCCATTTCCTTCTTCACATTCGAACCTCTACATTCTGGTAGCTGTAGATTACGTGACTAAATGGGCTGAAGCAGTGGCCACACCGAATGATAATGATGCAAAGGTTGTGCTGAGATTTTTGAAGAAAAACATTTTCACTAGGTTTGGGGTACCACGGGCAATCATAAGTGATGGAGGATCTCATTTTTGTAACAAGCAGTTTGAAGCCTTGCTGCAAAAGTATAGAGTGAGACATAAGGTATCCTTACCCTATCACCCACAGACCAATGGGCAAGCTGAGGTGACTAACAGGGAGATTAAATGGATTCTACAGAAATTTGTTAGTTCATCCCGTAGATTGGTCTATGAAATTGGATGATGCCTTGTGGGCCTACCGGACAGCTTATAAGACACCGTTGGGAATGTCTTCTTACAAGCTGGTTTTTGGAAAGGCGTGTCATCTTCCGGTAGAACTGGAACATAAATCTTTTTGGGCACTTTAAGTTCTGAATTGTGATCTTCAAAAGGCCGGAGAAAGGAAACTACAGTTGTGTGAACTGGATGAATTCAGAGAAGAGGCCTATGAAAATGCCAAGATTTACAAGGAACGGACTAAGAGATGGCATGATAAATTGCTTGTGAAACGAGAATTTCAAATTGGTGACCGAGTGCTAATGTTCAATTCAAGACTGAAACTATTTCCGGGGAAGCTGAAATCTCGCTGGTCCGGTCCATTCACAGTTACAGATGTTTCCCCTTATGGAGTCATTGGTGTGGTCAATGAGAAAGGGGAAGCATTCAAGGTTAATGGATCACAACTGAAATTGTAACAAGGGAGCGATGTTGATATGGTTCATTCAACACTTTGGCTCCGGGATCCTGATTCCTCAAACTGATGCACCAAGGTCTAGCCAAAGACCAAAAAGGCGGGCAGCTCATTGGGAGGCAACCCAATCTTCTTTTATTTTTCATCTTGTTTTAGTTTTATTCTTGTTTTTTTACTTGTTCTAATTCTTTTGCTAGATATTTTTCTTTGGTTGGTTTGTTAAAATGTAGGCTTGGTGAAGGAAGAAAAACATAGTGATAGGAAGTAAACTTACGGGTAGATTCAAGGGGGTGGTCCAGGACCTGTTACACACCTTAAGTCCCGGACCAGGGGAGCAGGCAAGTCTCGAATAGGAAAACACACATGGTCCGGGACCTTACCTCTATCTTAAGTCCCGGACCCAAGGCAAACAAAATGCTCGACCTATTTTAACATAGCGGTCCGGGACTTCATACAAAACCTAAGTCCCGGACCCAGTGCCACTGCAAATCTCGACCTATTTTGATATAGCGTTCGGGACTTCATACAAAACCTAAGTCCCGACCAATACTCATTCAGAAAAAAAAACAGACAATGTCGGGCTCCACTGTCTTCCTCCCAAGTTCAACCTGAAATCCCTAACCCGACTTCACATCTCTCGCAGCCCTCCTCTGTCGCATTCACCCACACTTCGCCAGTCACCGCCTACAATCACACCACCACCCACGCCACATCGTCCCCGCCGCTACCCTCTTCGCCGCCCCAACTTCAACCTCCCGCCTGTCGCACCTCACACTACACCACCGTCGTCTTCTCCCTCAGTCCTTTCCCCGTCCAACCCTAACTGCATCACTCGCCCTCTCGAGTTCGCCAGTAACCACGCCCCATCCTTCCGCCACACCCATCTCCACAACATCACCGTTCCTCCTCTATCACCACTCAAATCTCTCGCAGCCTAGCTCCACCTCGCTCCACGTTCGCACTCCACTCACCTCCTCTGTCCCGTCGCTTGCGCTAAACCCATACACCACCAGCCACCTACCCAATTTCACCCTCACCCGAGCCCAGTCAACCCACACTAAACACACCCCTTTACCATTTCCTTAATCCAAAATTCAAATGGCACCCAAATGAGCTCGACGCACAACCACCGCCGGCGCTTCTTCATCCGCCGCTGCTCCACCATCCCCCGATGTAGCCCCAATCCGGATCCGGGAGACGGTTGAGTCGGACTTCATCAATGAAGCCGCTGCGAATTGGTACCGGGAACGAGAAAGGAAAATCATTCCCGAAAGGTCAGTATGCCCAACTTTGATAGCCGAGTTTGATCTGGAATCAATTTTTAGTGCACGTAGATGGTCATGTCTGCTGAATAGAGGTGGGAGATTCTATCCGAGATTGGTAAAATTGTTTTATGCTAATGCGATGGTAAATGATGATGGGGATACTATCAGTTCTGTGGTTAAAGGGGTGAATATTTCTGTGACTGCTGCTAGCATTAGGCGTTGTTTGGGATTACCCATAGCTGTTCGGGTTCCCACTGCAGAGAATAGGGCAAATATGCCATTATTGACTAGACAGGCTAAAGAGTACTACATTAACTTGATTGTCAATGACCCCGACGTTCAAAACCGGCAGCGTAGGAATAACGGGACAAGCAGGTTGTCACGGGGATAAGCTACCGACCCCTAGAGAGCGTCTGATTTTAGGGGTACTGATGCATAATGTTTCGCCCTCGGAGTGCGCTGATCTAAATATGCATGACTGCTGGCTTATGCGCTACATCCTGGACGACGCCTATGCCGCTGTAGGGGTTCCTCCCGGTCTGCATCACATTATCTTTAACTCCATGCTCCGGGTGATTGAGACCGATCACTCCGCTTCTCTCCCATTCCCACACCTCCTACACTCGTTACTTGCTCCAAGGGGTGGATGTATCTGAGAGCAGCCTCAGTATCCTCGGTCTACTCTCGATATGACGATGATGAAATTCTTTCAGTGGAGAAGATTGACGGGCAGTGGGTGAAGCGCCGACGCGCTGCACGCGCACCCCGAGTTGTTGAGGACGCTGCTGAGGCTGCTGATGAGGCTGAGGCCGTTGCTGATGAGGCTGAGGCCGTTGCTGATGAGGCTGCTGCTGGTGGTGAGGCACCCGCCTTCCCGATACCTGCTGGTCCGGCCCCGGGCTATGATGAGTTGTTGCATGAGTTTAGAGCCTAGAGGGGGACTACTACAGCTTACTTTGACGGTTTTGTGAGTCGTCTGGATGAGTATGGTACGAGACTCTTCGCTTTAGAGACCCGTCAGACTGACTATGAGGCCAGGCAGGATTCCAAGTTTGCTGAGTACGCGGCTCGTCAGGAGGCCCGATTCCGTGATTATGATGAGCGCTTTACAAAGTTGAGTCCTGGCGCATGCCCCGTCGGTAGTCCATGTTTGGGTTTATGCTTTCTCTCCCACATCAGTCTACCTATCTTTTATTGCACTTATGGATTTTCAGCTGACTTTGCCATTTGTGATATTTTGATGTCTTTTAGATTAGTAGGTTGCTACTTCTGGTACCTTTCTTTTTCGCTTTGGATTGTTTTTGTTAATTCGGTACTTCTGCTACTTCCAATTACTTTGTTGTGATTCTCCTATTTTGTTGCCATGAGATGGCTGTTGCTTCTAGATATTCAAACAGGACTGCCATCTTTTGTGTGCGATATCGAAAGAATACAAAGGAGACTCTGCCGAAATTCTTCCAACCCTCCTTCAGTCTCCAGTTCCTTTTCATGAGTGTGGGGACGTCATATTCACCGATTGTTCAGGGGAGTTCTATTCTTTCTTTTGCACTATAATCACACTCCGGTAGCAATGAGGGCATTGCTATTTCTAAGTGTGGGGAAGTAGTAAGGGGGTAGCACGTCTATTTGTTTGTTTTATGTGACTCCTGACAAGACTTATTCTCTCTTCATTAACCTTTGATGACCCTCCACAAAATTTTTAATTCGACATACTTGGTTTTGTTTTGTGGTCAGATGCATCAGTCGGGAATAACGTACGAGTAGCGAAAATGTTTGAGATTTAATCTGAAATTTCGGTCATAAGAACTTTGGTTTTACTGCTTGGATTGTCAGTTTTGGTTAAAATTTTCATCTATTTCCTTCAATAAAAGGTGAGACCAGTTTGTGACTATTTTGTTTGAACTAACTTGGGGCTTTGGGAAAGTTTTGGAATGAATGGAAGGAAGGACAAAGGCAAGATACTCCTCTAATCTATTCTGAACCGGAACAGACCTCTCCCATTCGGTAATTAAGCCCATGGAGTGCTTCATCACTTATCTACCTAAGATCATCTGATCTGGGATAGAAGGCCCAACACCGCTACAAGGAAGGGGAGAAAAAGTCTAGGGGGGATGAGATGAATAATGCTTACTCAGAAAAATTGGAAGGAAAGTTCTTTCATGCTAAACAGTTTATTGCAAATTCTTCCTTGATTATGAGTATGTGGCAATGAAAGGTAATGTGGAATATGACATTACTTCTTGCCCCTTGTCGTCCAATGAATTGTGGAAAGCAAACGGAAAGTAAAGCCCAGAGTACAGTTTGGATTCAATAGTTATGATGATAGTCTCATGCATTTGTCAAAACTCTAGCTTCACTGTTTAGAAAACTTGCAGTACTAGTCGTTGTTTCTTGTGACTGTTTTTCAGCATTAGATTTTGCAGGTTGTCATTTATCTTGAGTGGTTTATGCTGGTGAGATTTTGTAAAGAAGAGAAATTAAAACCCAAATAAAAGTCGGGCTGCAAATTCCCGGTCGGAGTAGTGTAGCTAATGTAAGCGCCGGATATCGAACCGTGGGACTATTGAATTAATTATTACCTAGCTTGTCCAAAAAGGGGTGGAAGTAATTGACTTGTTTTTAGAGAATTAAAATAACAGATTAAATTACTGAGTGCAGATGAATTAAATGAACTCCGGGGTCAGGTTTTATATAATCTGATTAATTATGCTATCTCTACCGTTTAATAAATTTTTTTAGTTTGGCAAAATTCCTGTTATTATCCTAAGGACTAAGTCATAGACCCTTAAGAACTCATTTACCAGAAAATGCTCGGTCTAATCAGGGTTCGAGCAATACTATGTAAATGGACTTTAAATTCGAGGAATTATAATTGCATCTGTAAATACTAACCTCATTAAATCATATAAGTTTTCTCCAATTTACGGCTTAAATAACCTGTCATTTATCACCTGGTCTGATCAAAATAGACTTAGAAAGCATTTTAATAAATCCATGTAATTTATTAAAATGCTGAGTGGAAACCTTTAAGCGTAACAAACTGTATTTATTTTAACCGGTAGAAATATTTATTACATAATTAAACAAAACCATAATTAAAAACCTTGCCCGGAGCAAATCCTCCTTAGCCAGACATATTAACTGGTAATAAATCTGACAGAGGTTGGACGTAATAACAGCACGGAGACGTGATTAGTGAGTGGAGAAATGGAGAGGTCGAAGAGTGAAACATGTACGATAAGTTATTATAAGTGAAATGGATGATTTAGAGAATTAATGGAGTGAAATGGTATACGGGGTGATTTACTGGAAGAAGAGAATGAGATGAGGTGAGTGTGAGTGATTTTTCAGGTTTTCTCCGTGCACTCGTAGAAGGCTGTAGGGAATGAGTATTTATAGAAAAATGAAGAGGTCTTCCGTAGATATTTGCTTCATTGATTGCTTCATTGATTGAAGCATTAATTGCAGGGGACAGAAGCTCAGTGCGTGAGGGAAATATGGTAGGCGGTGCGGAGTAGATAGATATGGCGTTTCAGACGACGACTGCGCGAAGAAGAAACTAGTCCCGTTGATTTTTTTAGCCTTAACCGCCTCTTTAGAGCGGTTCCCTTGTGCTGACCGCCCCAAAAATGGGCGGTTTGGTTGTTTTTCTGACCGCCCCAAAAATGGGCGGTTTGGTGTGTCTTGACCGCCTCAATACGGGCGGTTGCCCTTGTTCTTGACCGCCTAAACTTGGGCGGTTGCCCATAGAGAGGACCGCCCAAAATGGGCGGTTCCACCAGGCGGTTTCCACAGCGTTGTTCGTACCGCCTCTTCTTGGGCCGGTTTACCCCCCTTGACCGTGACCTATTTTCCTTCGAACTTTGACCGGCTCTAGATTCTTCGTTTGGACTCCGTTTTCTGAGCCGTCTGCGTCTACGCGTTCGTCTCTTCGTCTATTTACTCCCGGCTTGGTTTTCCTCATGTTAAACCAATAATTTTGTGAGATAAATAATAAAACATAAACTAGAGGAAAATCAACCGAAGTGGAGAAATGAGCAAGAAAAGTGCTAATATTATACATGAAATACACCTAATAAATATGCTCATTTGACACTTATCACACCCCCACACTTATCTTTTGCTTGTCCTCAAGTAAAACCATGTACTTAAGCAAGTAGGATGCTCAATACTAACAAATATTATTATGAAGGGTAGGATAAAAAAGTCAATAGTTCATGATCTTTAATACTTATGAGGAGTGTGAAAAATTATCTGCTGGTGGCATAGGTGTGCTCAGAGTAAAAACAAAATATAGAGTTTCGGGGTATGATCTAAGGTACTTCAATGTTCTTTTGTTTAGGTGACTCCTGAGAACTTTTACCATGGCCAACTTCTCTCAAGAATGGGCATTGAGGAGAAAATAAAAGGAAGAAAAGATTTATGCATTTGCTTCACTTTTGCAAGAGGGATGAGAAAATGTAGGCATAATGCCTTTGTATTCAAGAACACTCAACTCTCTTTGTTGGTTACCAATGGTGTCTCTAAAGCCCCTTATTCTTGTATTCTTTTTTTTTTCTTTTTTTTTTAGAAGTACCCCTTAGCAATCCCTAAGAGAGAAGTCAGAAAGAAACCCTGAGCAATAAAATCCAACCAATTTGCAGATATTTGGTCACACCGCATATAAAAATGCTCCTCAAAAGTAATCAAATGTAAAAATTTTAAAAATTTTACCCTTTATCCTACAATTCATAATAGTATTAGTTTTTAAAGAGAACAACCTACATTAGCAGGGTACATAATTCAATTAGAACAAATGCGAGGTAAGCAGAAGATAAGCAGAGAGGCTTAACAATTTTAACAATTTAAGCATTTAGATGATCCTGAAAAGGCTCTTTCCCCCACACTTAACTTAAGCAATGCCCTCATTGCGTAGATGAATAAAATTAATAGGGCAAGCAAATAAAGGAAAGAGTGTACTCCCCAGATTTCGTAGAGTGTGTAGAGCTCCCCCACACTTGAGTGTTGCTGTGGAATGTCATGAATTTGAACCTGTAAAGAATATTCTACACAGCGAGAAGAACTCAAGTGAAGCCTGCATTTTATTATAGCAAATAAAAGGGAAATATAGTACAAAAAGAAAAACATATAAATTAAAGGAAAGATAAAAGATAGATAGTGGGTTGCCTCCCACCGAGCTGCCCGGGTTTAACGTCTCTAGCTAGACGTATTTGACCAAGTTTTAGTTTGGAGAAGATTCTGAGGGCAAATTGTCCCGCTGTTCTTGGACAAAATAAGTAGCAGATAGGTCAGTTGAAATATTGGAATGAGAATTGTACCTTTTAAGTCGTGCCCCGTTGACCTTGAAAGTTTGCCTTGTTTGTTCTGGAGTTCAAAGGCACCGTACGGGGTCACACTAACAATTTGAAAAGGGCCGGCCCAATGTGACTTGAGCTTCCCTGGGAAAATCCTTAATCGCGAGTTATATAAGAGAACCCAATCACCAACTTCGAAGTCCTTCTTGAGAATCATCCTGTCGTGGAACTTTTTGGTGCGCTCTTTATAGATCTTAGCATTCTGATAAGCCTGATCTCGCAGCTCTTCTAATTCGGTAAGTTGGAATTTTCTCTTCTCTCCTGCAGAAGACATGTCAAAGTTTAGGGCTTTGATTGCCCAATATGCTTTATGCTCCATCTCTACGGAAGGTGGCATGCTTTTCCATAGACTAGCTTAAAAGGAGACATCCCGATGGGAGTCTTGAATGCGGTACGGTAAGCCCAAAGCGCATCATCCAGTTTAAGTGCCCAATCCTTCCGTGATGAATTAACCGTCTTCTGAAGGATCCATTTTAACTCTCGGTTGGAAACTTCTGCTGGCCGTTTGTCTGGGGGTGATAAGGTAAAGCTACCTTGTGTCGTACCCCGTACTTAACCATGAGTGCTTCGAATAAACGGTTGCAGAAATGAGTTCCTCCATCACTAATATAATCCTGGGCACACCGAAACGGGTAAAGATGTGCTTTTTGAGGAATCTTGTTACTGTCTTTGCATCGGCGTGGTGACACGGTATAGCTTCCACCCACTTTGAAACATAATCAACTGCCACTAGAACATATTCGTGGCCCTGCGAGGAAGGGAATGGTCCCATGAAGTCTATGCCCCAACAATCAAACAGCTCTACCAGTATCCCTTGTTGCGGCATCTCATGTCTCTGGATGTGTTACCCATTTTTGACAATTATCACATTGTCTGCAGAATTGTACACATCTTTATGAAGGGTCGGCCAATAAAAACCTGAGGCCAGGATCTTAGCAGCGGTCCTCGTGGGTCCATGGTGACCTCCGGCTTCCCGAGAATGACAAAAGTGAATGACGCTTGAAACCTCATTTTCGGGAGACATCGTCGAATCAGCCCATCAGCACTAATTCGGAACAAGTACGGGTCCTCCCAGAAATAATTCCTTGAGTCAGAAAGGAATTTCTTTTCTGGGAGTAGGAAAATCGTAGGGTACTGTTCCTGAGACTAATTTGGCCAGGTCTGCGTACCATGGCTCCTGTACTTTGGTGATGGAGAGAAACGTCTCGTCGGGGAAGAATTCGTTGATGGGCACACTATCCGTGGAGTCACCAACCTAGAGAGATGGTCAGCGACGACGTTCAGTTTCCCGCTCTTATCTTTGACTTCGATGTCAAACTCTTGAAGTAGAAGAATCCAGCGCAATAAGCGAGGCTTGGCTTCTTGTTTCGTGTAAATATTTGAGAGCGGAGTGGTCTGTATGCACGATGACCTTGCTTCCCCATAAGTAAGATCTGAACTTATCGAGGGAGAAAACTATAGCCAAAGTTCTTTTCGGTGGTCGTATAGTTTTTCTGCGCGTCGTTCAGTGTTCTGCTAGCATAGGCGATACTCTCAAGATTTTCTCTTTCTTTTGGCAAAGTGCTGCTCCCACGGCGTAGTCACTTGCGTCACACATGATCTCAAAAGGAAGAGACCAATCAGGTGGTATGACCACAGGTGCTGACACCAATTTTCGTGTTATAGTTTGGAATGCAGCTGAACATTTCTCATCAAAATGAAACGGGGCATCTTTTGTAGCAGGTCGGTCAATGGTTTGCTGATTTTGGAGAAGTCCTGAATAAACCGCCGATAAAATCCTGTGCCCTAGAAATGCTCGTATATCTCGAACTGTGTTGGTGCTGGTAACTTTCGATAACCTCAACTTTGGCTTTATCCACCTCTATCCCCTTTGCAGATATTTTATGACCAAGGACGATCCCGTCCTTAACCATAAAATGACACTTCTCCCAGTTTAAAACGAGATTCGTATCCTCACACCGACTCAGGATCAAATCTAGTTGTGCCAAGCATTTGTCGAAACTAGAGCCATAGACTGAGAAGTCGTCCATAAAGACTTCTATGCTCTGCTCGATGAAGTCAGCAAAGATTGCTTGCATGCATCTCTGGAAGTAGCAGGGGCGTTGCATAAACCGAAAGGCATTCGTCGGTATGCAAAGGTACCGTAAGGACAAGTGAAGGTTGTCTTGTCCTGGTCCTCAGGTGCGATTGGTATTTGAAAATAACCCGAGAATCCATCTAGAAAACAGTAGTACTCTTGCCCTGCAAGTCTTTCCAACATCTGGTCGATGAAGGGGAGAGGAAATGATCTTCCTGGTGGCCAAGTTCAAACGCCGATAATCAATACACATGCGCCATCCTGTGATCTTTCTTTGAGGGATAGTCTCTCCTTTTCATTAATCAGTCTCTCTCTTTAATAACAGCTTCGATGCCCCCCTTCTTAGGGACAACTTGAACAGGACTGACCCATGGACTGTCAGAAATTGGATAGATGATGTCTGCGTCAAGGAGTTTCAGAACCTCCTTTCGAACTACCTCCTTGAGGTTAGGGTTTAGCCGGCGTTGAGGTTGTCGGATAGGTTTGAAGTTTTCCTCCATGTAAATATGGTGCGTGCAATAGGAGGGATCAATTCCTTTGATATCAGCGATAGTCCACCCTATTGCTGTCTTGTGTTTTTCAATACCTCAAGTAGCTTCGTTTCCTCTCCGGAATTCAGAGAAGAGGAAATAATGACGGCAAATGGTCATTTTCAGCTAGGAAAGCATACTTGAGGTTAGAGGGTATTTCTTTAAGCTCGAGCTCGGTGGTTGTTCACTGATGGAATTGATTTTTGGGTTTTCTGTCGAGTTCTTCGATTGGTGGCCGGAACGATTGATAACCAGCCCTTCCTTTTTCTACGTACGCCAGCATGGCGTTAACTTCTGGATCCTCCATCTTTTCTTCTAGAGAGTAAATAATACTGCTCTAGGGTTCAGTTTCAGCTTCCTGGATGGAAGATGGAAAATACGTGTCCTCTCTGTAGCAAAATCGCCTTCCTCCTCCTCGTCATCTGTGAATCCCACCGTCTTAGCATGAGGAGAAAAGTTTGAGCTTTTCTTCATCATTTTCTGCATGTCGAATTCAATCGTCTCATCTTCGTACCGAAGAGTGATTTTCCATCATGGACGTCAATGATGGCTTTGGCGGTACAGAAACGGTCGACCTAGAATCAGGGGAACCTCGACATCGTCATCCATTTCTAGAATGACGAAATCAGCTGGAAAGATGAAGCGAGACACTCCAACTACCAATCCGGACTATGCCCATGGGCTTGATCTCTGATCTGTCTGCTAGTTGGAGTTTAAAAGGAACCGGTTGCATTCTCCTCCTTTAACTTTCAAGAAGGTGGCGTATGGCATGATATTAATGCTGGCTCCTAGGTCGCATAGACCACTTCCACAGTCCACCCCGCCTATAAAGCACGGGATCACGGGATTTCCCGGATCTGTTTGTTTAGGGGGAGTGCTCGAAGAAGGGCGCAGAGCACTCCTCTGTCAGGTGCACTGTCTCTTTTCCAGGTTTCTTTTTCTTTTTCGTCAAGAGATCCTTGAATTTTGCGTAGTTAGGCATCTCTTGTAAGCATCGATCAAGGTATGTCGAGGGTCAGCTTCTTGAAAATGCTCAAGAACTTGGAGAACTGCTCATCAAGATGTTTCTTTTTCATTCTGTTTGGGAACGGGAGTTCATCTTTTTTATGAGTGGAGGTTGGGATGTCGATGGTAATTCGAGATGGAGGTGGAGTAACAGGAGTAGGAATTGGGATTTCTGAGGGAGGTAAAGTTGGTTTGGTGGTTTCATCAACATTGACATAGGAATCTTCAAGATTTTCTTTTTCTTTTCCTTGCTGGTGGCAAGTTCCCTTCCACTCCTTAAAGAGACTGCACAAATTTGTTGATTGTAATGTGCCATCGTCTATAAGGACTGAATTTGCTTGTTCCTTCGGATTGGGATTTGTCTGTGAAGGGAATTGACCAGGTGGTCTTTGTTGAGTGAGTAGCTGTTGGATTTGAGATTGCAAGGCTTTTTGGTCTTTGCGCAGAGCTGCGACCTCTTCTTGCGTATCTCGTGATTTACCCATCATCGCCTTAAACATCTCCTGCATCTGAGACATATCAGACTCAGGATTCGAAGGAGGTGGAGCTGGTCGGCTCGATGAAGCTTCGTTGCCATAAGGCTGTTGTTGATATTGCCTTGGCCTCCTTGGAAATTGGACTGAGGTCTATTTTGGGATGTTTAGGGTATGTGGGTTTTGGATATTTCCGGTGTTTGAGTAGCTAAGGTTGGATTGCATGTTACGTTGCCATGGTTGTCTGTATCCTGTTGTTGGTGATGTATTTGCTCCTCCGCTGCTTTCATTTCTTGTAGTTGGGGGCATTGATCGTAATCATGAGGCCCGCAACATTGCGTACAAGAATTGTTGGAGTTGGTTGAGATTGAGGAGCATAGCCTGGAGGGGTAGTAGGTGGTCGGGAAATCATGACTTAGCTTGCTGAGGGAAGGAATTCATAGCCATCTGTTCGACCACTTTCTGTAGAGTGCTCACTTTTGTTGCTTGCTGAGCATTGCTTTCCATGAGTTGCTCATGGCTTTCATAATTGTCGAACTTGTTATCACTTTCCCCAACATGATATAATCCTGGAGTACCGCTCCTTGATCCACCGGAGGCCCAGTCTCTAATTTCCTCACAGAGAGACTCCATGCTGTTCAGAAATTGTGCTCCCGGCTTTTTCAGAACGTCAGCCCCTAACGAAGATAACACCATTGTTCTGCACGGACCGATAAGCCCTTGTAGAACAATTGTGATACTTGTTCCTTCGTCAGACCGTGGTGAGGACAAGTGAGTAGTAGACCTTTGAAACGGTCCCAAGTTTCACAAATATTCTCCGACCCTGGTTGCTTGAAATTATAAATTTCAGCAATCATCTCCAAAGTTCGGCTCGGAGGTAGGAATTTGTCATAGAACTTGGTGGCCATGTCGTCCCAGGTACCAATGGTACTCGGTGTTAAGCTATGATACCACTTGCTCGCGTTTCCCGTCAGGCTGTGTGGGAATAAAGACAATCTTGCATATTGAAGTACTGCGTCGGTTGCAGTAAGGCTGTTGGCATGTTGTAAGAATTTTGTAACATGTAACAGGGCTTCGTCTGGACTGGTGCCATCAAACATACCCAGCTCCTTCACACATCTGATTTGATGATATGGCTTCAGTTTCTGCCACTCATCGTATTCGGATGGGCTGAGGTGAGGAAGGATGATAGCAGGCTTGTCCTTGGTTAGACGCCTGTTGATATTTCGAACCGTTGCTGGTGTAGCTGCCATGTTAGTTTCGAGGTCAGAATCTATCACTGTGGTGGTAATGTTTGTTGAGTACGTCTCTGCCTAAGGGTACGCAGAAAGTTCTCTCTATCTTGGATTATAACCGACCGTGTGATTATTGATATTCTCTGGAAGACTGGTTGACCTGGTAAAAGGCATATACCACTCAAAACAAAGAAAAGAACTGGTTAAGCGTTAGAATATAAGAGGTTAGGAGTTAGTAGACAGAAATTTTAAGTTAGTAGTTAGGGACGATGGAACGAATGACAGAAATTTAAATGACAGGGGAACGAAATGACAGAAATTTAAGGTATAAGTACTGTACTGGAAATTTAAGGTAATAAATACGTACTGGAAATTTTAAGGTAAAATACGTACTGGAAATTTTAAGGTAATAAATACTGTACGGAAAAGTAAGGACAATGGAAAATGAAATAACAAAAATATAAGACAATAATATTAAGAAGTTAGAAGTTAGAAGTCCAAAGTCCGAAGTCAGATGTCCAAGTCAAATGTCCGAGGTTATATGTCCGAAATTGGATTCAGTTGTTTTTTTTTCTTTTTTTTATTAAATTATATTAATAGATTAACAGATTGTTGTAATTAAACAGGTGAATTAACCGGGGCTTAGGGACTAGATTAAATCAAGTCCCCGGCAACGGCGCCATTTTGCAGGTTGTCATTTATCTTGAGTGGTTATGCTGGTGAGATTTAAGTAAAGAAGAGAAATTAAAACCCAAAATAAAAGTCGGGCTGCAAATTAATCCCGGTCGTAGTAGTGTAGCTAAGTGTAAGCGACCGGATATCGAACCGTGGGACTAGGTGAATTAATTATTACCTAAGCTTGTCACAAAAGGGGGGAAGTTAATTGACTTGTTTTAGAGAATTAAAATAACAGATTAAATTACTGAGTGCAGATGAATTAAATGGAACTCCGGGTCAGGTTTTATATAATCTGATTAATTATGCTATCTCTACCGGTTTAATAAATTAGTTTGGCAAAATTCCTGTTATTATCCTAAGGACTAAGTCATAGACCCTTAAGAACTCATTTACCAGAAAATGCTCGGTCTAATCAAGGTTCGAGCAATACTATGAAATGGACTAAATTCGAGGAATTATAATTGCATCTGTAAATACTAACTCATTAAATCATAATAAGTTTTCTCCAAATTTACGGCTTAAATAACCTGTCTATTTATCACCTGGTCTGATCAAATAGACTTAGAAAGCATTTTAATAAATCCATGTAATTTATTAAAATGCTGAGTGGAAACCTTTAAGCGTAACAAACTGTATTTATTTTAACCGGTAGAAATATTATTACATAATTAAACAAACCATAATTAAAAACCTTGCCGGAGCAAATCCTCCTTAGCCAGGACATATTAACTGGTAATAAATCTGACAGAGGTTGGACGTAATAACAGCACGGAGACGTGATTAGTGAGTGGAGAAATGGAGAGGTCGAAGAGTGAAACATGTACGATAAGTTATTATAAGTGAAATGGATGATTTAGAGAATTAATGGAGTGAAATGGTATACGGGGTGATTTACTGGAAGAAGAGAATGAGATGAGGTGAGTGTGAGTGATTTCAGGTTTTCTCCGTGCACTCGTAGAAGGCTGTAGGGAATGAGTATTTATAGAAGAAATGAAGAGGTCTTCCGTAGTATTTGCTTCATTGATTGCTTCATTGATTGAAGCATTAATTGCAGGGGACAGAAGCTCAGTGCGTGAGGGAAATATGGTAGGCGGTGCGGAGTAGATAGATATGGCGTTTCAGACGACGACTGCGGAAGAAGAAAAATAGTCCCGTTGATTTTTTAGCCTTAACCGCTCTTTAGAGGCGGTTCCCTTTGTGCTGACCGCCCCAAAATGGGCGGTTTGGTTGTTTCTGACCGCCCCAAAAATGGGCGGTTGGTGTGTCTTGACGCCTCAATACGGGCGGTTGCCCTTGTTCTGACCGCCTAAACTTGGGCGGTGCCCATAGAGAGGACCGCCCCAAAATGGGCGGGTTCCACAGGCGGTTCCACAGGCGGTTTCTGACCGCCTCTTCTTGGGCGGTTACACCCCTTGACCGTGACCTATTTTCCTTCGAACTTTGACCGGCTCTAGATTCTCGTTTGGACCGTTTTCTGAGCCATCTGCGTCTACGCGTCGTCTCTTCGTGTATTTTACTCCCGGCTTGGTTTTCCTCATGTTAAACCAATAATTTTGTGAGATAATAATAAACATAAACTAGAGGAAAATCAACCGAAGTGGAGAAATGAGCAAGAAAAGTGCTAATATTATACATGAAATACACCTAATATATGCTAATTTGAACACTTATCAGTTTCCTTGTACATTTTCCTGACCTGATAACTCCCCGCTTTTGGAAATTCTGGTACATTTTGATTGCAGTAATTGCTTGAGGACAAGCAAAGGTTAAGTGTGGGGATGTTGATAAGTCAGGAATTTACCTATTTCTGCATGGCCTTTTGATACCAAATTCTTGCTATTTACTGCTAAATTCCTGTCTTTTGAGTACTTTTATGTCTCTCGCTGCAATTGTCATCTTTATGGCTTTTATGTGCTTTTCAGGTATTAATCTCAAAAGAAACATGTTCATATCATTGTTGGAGACCATAGTTTTTCAAACAAGCCAAATGGAGTCAAGAAAGTCATCTATCGACCTAAATTTAGATATGGTCCGGGACTTGTTGCATAACTTCAGTCCCGGACCACAAATTGATGCTACTCTCGGCTTGAACTCAGGCATGGTCCGGGACTTGTTCAACAACTTAAGTCCTGGACCACAAGGCAGAGCTTCTCTCGACTTGTTTTACACCATGGTCTGGGACCTTATACACAACTATTTCCCGGACCACATAAGGAGGCTGCTCTCGACCTGTTTCTACACCATGGTCCGGGACTTTATACAGACCTTAAGTCCCGGACCACACACGAAGGCTACTCTCGACCCATTTCTATGCTATGGTCCGGGACTTCACACAGGACCTAAGTCCCGGACCAAATGGCTAAGTCCGACAATCTGTAGCGGCGAATGAAAGAGAATTTTATTCTCTTCATATTAAACTACATCGCCCCATATCTCCATCATCCAGCGTACTCCCTTTCCAGCCTTATTTTTGTCCCTTCCACTGCTACTATCCAATCATCCCTCCACTAATCCAATTATCTCCCTAAATCCAGCAAAAACACCCATGTTAACCACCCATCATTCCACTTACGAATTCCGCATCACTGTCCACCACCAGCTGCTCCTGCTATGTACTCATCAAATGAGTTCTATAAATAGAACTCAATCTCACTCATTTTAGACACACAATTCTGGAGAGCATCTCACACTCACTCCATCCATTTCCATTTCATATATCACGTTCCATTCATATCATTCATTTCATTAAACACCATACACGTCCACAGAAATCTGGGGTACACAAGCAGCTGGAGACTCCACCATTTTCTGGAGAAGGAGCAGAAGAAAGCACTGATCACACACCGAGACTCCACTGAAGAGTCTTAAATCAAAGTTTCTTCTTCTCTTTCCCTTTAATGTTATTTACATATTTTTACAGTATTTTCATTTCCATGGCTGAGTAGTTTTTATAAATTTCGGTTTACTATGTAATCCAAACTCAAGGTTCCATTATCTGTGTGATTTATCATTTTAATAGATTAAAGTGTGTTCCTTATTTATTTTTATAAATCTTGTGATTGGCCAATTACTTGATTTTACCAGTTTATCTGCTTATAAGTGAGAACTGCGGTAGATAATAGACAACAGGAACAACACCGGTTAATTTAGAGATGGTAATTCTCTAGGATATTAACTGATCATTAAACTGGATTACTCTTAAAGCTGTTAGCAATTAGTAAATTTGCAACGAGAGTTAAAATTTATTAGTTGTTAATTAGATTCCACCGAACGGGAGACCGAACGTGGAATAATTCTGATCTAGGATTTTAGTCTGGATTTTGGTAAACACACTGAGAAAGGAACCGAAGAATTTGGAGGATTAGTAAACCGGAATTGCCCTTTTATTAAATAAAAAATATCAGTATTTTGCCCACTGTCTTGCATTTATTACCTTTGCTCTTATTTACATTTTTGTTTCATACTTTAGTAATTCAACAAAACAAAACCCCAGGTTACTGGAGTAAACCGATTTATTAGTTTGTTCTTAAATATTAATTAAACTAAAATGCTGCCTCCCTTGGATTCGATAACCTGGAGGGACACTTCTAGGAAAACTTGCTATAATCGACCGGTATACTTGTCGTTAGGTTTTTACCCAACAAACACCCCAACTCCAAATATAATGATCGTCGCCTTAAGTCCATCTCATTCATTAACCACGCAGCGGAAAAGTTCTACTAAATTGGTGTTACCGCCGTTAGTCACCCACGTGACTAACTAGGCCTATTCTCTTTCAAGTCACGGTCTGACTAACCGGATAATTACTCGAGCATCTATACTATACAATTCATAAACCATAACTTATACCGAGTATCTCATATCCTAATACATCATACTAACATCTCATCAATTACTAAGCAAGTGTACATGCACAACTCGTGTAACAAACGTAAGCGACCCGAAGTACTCTACCCGCTCCCACTCTCAGGTTGAGTTCTCGTCTGGCACCTACCTGCAAAGTTTAAATCACAAGCCCCAAGGGGCTCAGCATATTGCCGGTACAGAAAACGTGCAGCCCACAAGCTAGCAGGGTTACACACGACTACTTTGTCGTATACATGCAATTGTTTATTCATACAAATAATAATAAGAAGTACGATAACAAACAACACATTTATGTGAAACGTTCACAACTCAAATAAATCGAACGTCGTAATGGACGCCCATTAATGAGTAAATTAGATTCCTAACTCCTGAGGCCTGAGAATTGTTTAGTTCTCGTGTTTGACCATACCTTATAAGTGTCAACCGTTCTCTTAATAGAACTGGTTGTTCTCTAACTGAATTGTTTATTTTTGTCGGGTCAAAGTAACCCTAGCCAATGAGTTATTAGCTTCATTGGGTTAATAAACACAAATTCTTAAGTTATGAGGGGTGTAGGCTTGACCCTCCCGCGCCTCCTGAATTTGCCTCCCATCTCGAACTGTTCACTCGAGATGGTCGGGTCTGTTTGTCGACCCTAGGCGACAAGTCGTAGACGAGCCATGAACACCCCTCTCCATAATCACCATATAATCCCTCACATAGCAATAAATAAAAACGTCTCGCAGCGGAAAATAACTAACAATTACAAAACTTGCTCGGGTGTCACCGGCCATTACTCGCCCATGCGAGCAACGTAGCCAAACTACATCCAACTTCCAAAATAAACAAACTGCTAACCGCAGTGATAACGAGAAACTCCTATACATCATACTAAGTCCATAACCATAAACATCGACAAGTGAGCGACTACCCAATCCTGAAAAATACATAGCCTTACCATAAGACCATACACCATCTTCATTACTATACAACATCTCCAATTACCATGTTGCTCTTCAGCTCCAACAATGATCAACAACCTGAAATGGTGTAGTATCAGCGATAGACGCTGAGTATGCCGGGCCTGGACCCTAATGGCCACTTGTCATTTTAACCATCTTATTATTAGATCGGTTTCATGCTTTACCATTTTACAGTTATATTCAATACTGTAGTAAACATGCATAATAAATTTAACCACCCATCCAAATATCCATACATTCAACCATCCATCCAAATATCCAAACATTCATTTAATATTCCATACAACATTTATATATCGAACGTATCGAGTATTAACAATATAATGTACAATGTACATTCGCCGTAGCGTACAGTTTTCATATTCGATTTACCTTAGCCTTGTAGGCTCCATCCAACCATCAACACACAATAAAATAACCACAAGTATAACCAATGAACAAACAAAGCGAAACAACGAGAATAATAAACAAGTATTAAGTCTCGTCCATGGTATTGTTCGCCACTGTATAAGTCTCAATTGTTTTAGTTGTTCAGTTATACCTAGTGACAATGTCTCGTTAAAACGACATGTCTCTAGTTACCCATATATTATGGCGGGTCACCCACGGCAGTAGCCACTCCAACGGTAGAGTCTCCGACCAACGAGCCATTCTAGCTCACAGGAAATTTTCTTGATACTTACGGACCCGTACGCGGACATCCTGGTATCGTTTTTGTGATCACAGCGCGCACCAAGAGCCACATCCTCTTGGCTTTACTTCCATTCCATTAATTAATTAATTATACCATCGCATCGCATTACCAAATTTTCTAACACAGCAGACTAAGGTCATTAGTCCAATCCGGAGTTTGTAAACTCGGGATCCAGTGTTAGATACGAGAGCGGCGTATAGAAAAGGCCAATGCTCCGTACAAAAGTCTCAGATAATATGTATGTGTTATTATCATAGTGCTAACGTTTTACTTACGTTCCTTATATTTCATATAAGATAGCACCATAGCCGCTAGTTCGTTTTATATATATAGGTTTATATACGAACCAATACTGTTAACTCAACAATAGTAAATAATAAGCAGCTATAAATATACAGTTCATGCATATTAATTAACACATTCAGACAAACAATCTTATCACAGATCGCACTGAAGCCTGAACTGAGGAAGCCCTCAGAGACAACCAGAGACACATAACAACATACAAGTTATATCAACCAAATCCGAGCCCAGGGAGCAACCTTAGGACAACTCGGATCAAACCCCTTTACATACCGTTCACCCTGACTGTATTACGGTGGAGTATGAATCAGCAAGATCCTACGCTCCGTGTAGTCCGCTAGCTCGTCAAGCGCCCTTGTCAGAAGTATACTCTAAACGGTAATAAAACTATAAGTCAGTCTCCATGACTAACTACATCCGGTATTTCTGAATAATAAGTAACCCGACAGTTCACCCCTGTTTTCTACAGTTGTTCATACAGGTTTTTCTAAAACAGTCGGCTTTGTTACTTAAAACGCGTACGTCAAAACTATTTCAACTGTTAAGTTTAATTCCTTATATTTCTTTTAATCTTATCCACGTCTAGTTTAGGTACGTAACCTATAGTTGCATGTATGCATGCATTCTTATATTATATTGCATTCTAAAATTCATAACTTATAGTTCGTAACTATTTTATTATTTTTTAAAATAACCACCACCATTAAATCATATGGTTTTCAACCAAATATATATATATATCCACCTTATATACATTATTCTTGTGTATGTATATTTTACCACGTAGGTAGTACTCATGAGTTTCATAAACTCTTATATCATATGTTACATTTTATCATCTTATGTTAGATGATTATTCCCATTAGTTGTATTACATTATACAACTTATATTAAGATTATTATCCTAATATCATGTAACATTTTATGTTGTATAATTACAACTCCTAAGGTTTATTCCATAAACACCTTAGTTTATAAATCCCATTTATTTATAGTTTGTCACATTATTTTATGTGAGTACCCTTCCTTATATTAATTCCATTAAACCACCTTAATACCATATAATTGTCATAACATTTTGACATTGTAGACCATAGTCTAAAATTCATTTTCCAATTCTTATTAATTCGGTATCGCCCTTGAATTTATTTAAATTCCCTTTTTGACCACATAACATTATGTAATGTTATACCAAATAATATCATTTGATATGATATTTTTATTCCCTTTTATTTATTCCTATAGTTTTTATACAAGACTATTGTATATGCCTCATAGGCATATATTAAACCTTATACTTTTCCTTAAACCATAATTTTCTTTATTTAAAAATCACCCCTTTCTTTTTACTATGTTATATATACCATTCAATATAACATTTCTAACTTATAAAAGAGTATAACCTATGGTTATTTTTTGTAAATTCCGAACAGCCCTTGTGCTATTCTATAATTGCCATTTGGCCCTATTTATAACATATAGTTCTACCATATCATTAAAATCATATTATACACATATCTCAATAGATACTCTTATATAATTCTAAAAATCTTCAAATTTTACCAAAGGGTTATAAATATCCTTATTAACCCATATACTCTTGGTATTTTACCATTCCACCATCTATATTTCTCTCAAGTGTCATAATGACATAATAACTATATATTATACATATAGTTCATTTTAATTCCAAAAACAACCCAATAAATTCCTAAAAATTCCTAATAGCCCATGGGTGTTTTAAAATGCCATTGTACACCCTTTATTTTTGGTAATAACATATTTACCACATATGTTATAAAAATATTACCATTAAATACATAACTTATTATAAAACCTTAAATAAGTTATCTAACTTTATTTTGGTAAAACCTAGCATATGGTCAATGTTGACCTCCTTAATATTTCCTTGACCATTAATTCCTTATAATTACGGTTTAGTACCCAAACTTTCTAAAATTCACATTTAACCCCAAAACTTTATAAAATCTTATAAACTTTATTTTAACTCCTTTTAACCTCTAATTTTCGGCCTTATTATTCTAAAGCCCTCAAATTTAATTTAATTACACCTAGGACCCCATTTATTTTCGGTAATGCATTTATACTACTTAAACTTAATTAAAAGCTTGTAAATGCATAAATAAAATGGCCTAAAATACATGGCCTTATTACAAACATTGTCTTGCAAAATAAATTACACATAAATGTCCCAAAAATACATATAAATTTCGGCCTCACCATATTCTTTCCATTTAATTACCAAACTTCCACATAATGTCTTAAATTTGACATTTATGTTACTTAATCACTTAGATAAATTTACTAAGCCATTTCTTTAAACATTTTAAGGTCAAACAAGACCTTATTTTACTTATTCACTCACGACAATAATTATAGAATTGGCTTAGAACATTTTAACTTAGCAAAGTTAATGTTTAAGTGATTTATACCTTGATTTAGCTTGAATAATTCCTTGTTTGAATTCGGCCAGCCTTAGATAAAATTTCCAAAGCTTCTCTTGCATGTTTCAAACAGCAAACAAGGCCTAGTTAGTCTCCAAGAAAGATCTAACCATAAGAAGTAATTTAATGTAAGATTTAAGGCAAAAATCACCTTAAGAATGCAAGGAGAGTTCAAGATGGTTTCGACCTGAATCAAACACACCACAAGGTGTTAGATCCACCATATTGACATAGGAAACAGTTAGATCTCAACAAGCTACCTTGTTATTAGGTTTTACCATGGAAAAATGCCTTAAAAGAGGGTATTTCCTTTGGATCTCGGCCACCCTTGCTCCAAATGGCTAACCAACTGATTCCACATGAAAAGGAGAAGAAAATGAGGCTATGAACAAAGTTTCACAGCCAAACTTGAAGGGAATCAAAAGTTATGAGCTTAAAGCACATTTTTACCTTAAATGGTCAAGACTTGAACTTTCCTCCTTAGATCTGGTTATGTACGAAACCAACACTTCTTTAACCTCCAAATCACTCTACATAGATGTATAGAAAAGGTTGGAGCGTAGATCAATCAAAAAAGGAAAGAAAGATGAAGAAAATGGGCATTTTTATGCCTTAGGAGCTTACCTAGAGCTTGAGATCTCATCAATGGTGCTTGAAACTCTTACCTACGGTGGAAGGAGCCCAAGGAGCTCAAGGACAGAGCAACCTCGGCTGAAGAGAAGAAATGAAGGGGAAAGACCTATATTGCCTTAAAGCACCTTTTTTGAATATTTTATGTCATTATTGAATTGGTGACTCATCAAGTCTGATTGTAATTGATAATTGATGAGTAATTTCAGTGGAGACAAGGAGGAGACAATGACAAGGGCAGCCGTCCTTGATTGGCAAGGGTAGGGCATGATTGGAGCCAATTTTGAATGAAAATGGAGATAAATAATGTTACTTTAGTACATTTATTGTAAGGTGACTCATCTCTGTCTTGTACCAGCTTGGAGCACCGAAATGCAAGGAGGAAGAGGAGCAAGTGGAGGCTCCAATACGGCTGGCTCACATGGGTAAGGTAAGTGGAGCCCACTTTTTTTGTTTTATAAGGTAAATTTTGTCTTTTTGTTATTTTATGCCAAAGTAAGGGCATATATTTAATTGTCACATGTCTCTTGTCTCTTGGTCTGTTAAGAGACTTAATTATCTGATTTTATGTAGTCCATTTCGTGGTCAATGGTCAACATTGACCAACTTAGTCAATGTTGACCCAAACGGGCCCCACATTAGGGTTTTATTAATATTTTAATATTAAATTTGTAAAAATTCGTAAATTTCTGGAATTAAATTCCTAATATCATATAATATGATATTTTATCATATTTAAAGGTATTTATAAACTTTTAGCCCATTTAAAACCAATTTAAAAGACAATTTCACAAAAACGTGCTTTAAGGAGTTTTAGCGCACATTTTGTGTTGACTGGTGTTTCTGAGCTCTGTTTTCTTTGACAACGGTCTTGTTGTGTTCCTTAATGATATTTGATCATGTAATTCAATTTTATATCATTTAGAGGTCATTAGACCTTTAAGGTTTCTTAGAGCACATTTTTGCCCTTTTTGACCTTGAAGCATGAAAGTGCTTTTTCTTTGTGTTGAGTGTTTCCCAACATTGTAATATGTTTAGTAATGTGTTAATATGCTTAGGACAAATTTTAGATCCTAAGTAGTTCATTTGGGTATTTGTTTACCCTTAACAGTCAAAGGGTGCAACATCTTGTTTTATGTTGACCACTGTTGTTCTCAGTTGACTTTTAAGGCATGTTTAGGCCTTAATTAATGTGATTAGATATTTCATCCATGTTTAATAAGTTTGGGGTATTTCAAGCCATATGCGGAAGACAGATCTGATACAGATGCCGACCTCCTAACCTAAACATGCATGACCGGAGTCAGTCCCGGATTCCTCTTCCCCCAAGTTCCAATTAGTTGAAGTCTCATTGACAATTGGTTAGTTAAACCTCTCTCGGTATTAACCTACTAACAACTTGGAGTATTTATAACCTTGTACAATTGTTACTAAACATAGTTAATGAACAAGCTCTAAATCAAGTTGTGTTAGTGTGCAATGGACATATAATAACAATATAGTAGATCGGCTTCATGCTTAATCTTGTTTGGTCGTATCACAATAACACATAACACATAACCGAGGTAGACCCCGTTAGCAAACAAGCTACAAGAATCCCGTACCGTACACCGGAGATTGGCTAGCTCTTAACACCACATTCGCCTAATCCGCCGAACGCTTCCGACTATCTAGATCTGTAACCAGAACTAGTATTAGTATCCTGTGTCTTAGAACTAATTTAGTTCTCTTTTCAACTTAAACCTCTTCCTAGGTTAACCCAAGTATAATAGTATACCGTTAAACGGGTTCGTTCATTTAGGAGCGTTTTCGAGCTCAATTCTAATTCATTAACATACTAACGTCGTTAGCAGTTATTTAGTTACACAGTTAGCAACCTTAGACTTATACGGACCTTGTATTAGGTTTTAGTATTTTTCACTATTCACGTATACGTATTTTACTATTCACGTATATGTCGTATTTGACTATTCACATATACGTAGTTACTATTCATGTATACGTATTTACTTCATGTATACGTATACTATTCACGTATACGAGTACTATTCATGTACACTAAAATTTTCGTATACGTCCGTATGATACTCCGTATCATACGTATTTATTTCTTTTCCCAATATAACTTGTATTTTCATTAAAAATACCTTAAGTAATGATTTCTCCTGTACTTATTAAATTACGGGTATACCCCTCGTATATCTTAAGTTATATACGGGTCTCGTTTAACCCGTCTTAACTCTGTTTCTTTTACAACTTGTTTCTAAATTCTTTATTTAATTTCTTTAACCTTCTAAATACATAAAAATGTGATATTTACATTCCTTACCCATAGTTTTCCTTTAATTTCTATTTTACTCATAATAAGTTCTAAACTTGTTATTTTTATTTCTAATTTCTTCCAAAGTCTTACTTAATTAATTTCTTTTGTCTTTTGGTCAAATACCAAAATATACCCAAGTTTGACCAGTCTTTTATGGTCAAACCCCCTAACTTTCCATAATTTACAATATTACCCCTAAAGTTAATTTAACTTAACTTTTTATTCCTTTATCCTTTTAATATCTAATCTTTTGCTACAAATTTTATTCTAGCTCCTCTAAACATTTTATAAACTGTCATTGACCAAGTTTGACACAGTTTGACCATGTTTGACCAGGGAAATTACCATTTTACCCTTGTGGTTTATTCTTTCATTTATTAACCAACTTAACTCCAATTAATTTCTAATTTTCGTAATTAATTTACCTACAGATTTTTGAACATCAAAAATCATTTTAAACATCTCCAAACCACCAGATTTTATTATCTAATGTTATAGTATATAAATACCATCTTTTATTAACCGTAAATATACCAAAAACCTTATAAATTCCTTATAACACTTATAAACTCTTTATAAATTGTAAACTTAATTCTACAATTATTTTCTCATCACTTAAACTCTCAAAAATACATATAAACTCTTATATATTTTCGGCCTTGATATTATGTAACTAAAACTTCTCAAATTTTACATATTAATCTTAATTATACTAATTCCTTCAATTGAACTTAGTTAGATAATTTTTCTAACTCATATATAACGTCCTAATTTTCGGCCACCATATAAATTATAGTATATGAATTTTTCTTGAATATTATGATAGCTTATATTGAAGCTTATATCTTAAGGGTTATAAATCTAACTTTAGATTTATAAGATAATAACATTTAAGGTGTCAAAAATTAAATCTAACACCTAATAAATTCGGCAATAATAAACAAGTTAAACAATAGGTTAGATCATATATATCAACAATTAGAACCTTGAAATAGGTAGTTGTAGGATTTACCTTGTATATTAACCTTTAGCTTAATATTAAGCTTATTTCCTTAGAAATTTTGACAGCAATTTGCTAGAGAAATTGGCTCCAAAATCATATAATAAGATGAATAATAAGAAGGGTTAGTAACCCTAGGCACTCGGCCTTGATGAAAATCAAAGAAGGAAGAGTTTCCAAGAAGGCAATGTTTTACCTCGAGAATCAAAGGCACTTCTTCGTGGTTTTTCCTGAGAATCTTGGGGCTCATGAGCTATGGTTGTAAATCTCTTGGAAAGAGGATTCCAACGAGCTATCAAGCTTGTGATTTGGACTTAAGATGAGAAAGTTATGATTTGTACAAGATAAGGTGTTCTTAAAGCTCCTAAATGGCAACAATGAAGGAAAACCAATGTAGGAGAAAGGAGGGAGCTTCTAATGTTGAAGACTCACGGTTTGGTACAGGAGATAATGCATGGGATTCGTGGAAAGCAAAGGAGAACAAGAGAAAAGTAGTTAAGATATGTAAAGTAATATAAAGTAATGTTATTATATAATAAAGTAACCATTTAAATATTAATCTAACACTTCATCACTTTGCTTTATGTAAGTTGATTGAGCAGCTGGCCTTCTCCTTTGTCCTTACCGACATCAATAGCCAAGTATGGTCAATTTTTGACCATTGACCATTCTTGGTCAATATTTGACTACATGGGCACTATTTGAGGTTATTATTCACATTAAATATTATATTTATAAAATTTTTGATAAAATCTTCAAATTAAATTCCTAATATGATATTAGGTAGTATACATGTATTTTAGTATGTATACAAGGCCAACTAGCCACTCAAAACCAATTTCGAAGACAATTCGCAAAAACACGTTTTAAGGAGTTTTCGGGCTCCTTTTTGTGTCTTAACTCTTTTTAGAGTTTGGTTTGCTTTGAAAATAATTTTATTATTTTATTTTAGTACATTCACATATAATCAAGCCTTTAAAACCATCCAAGACTCGTTCTTAAGACAATATATCCAAAATATGCTTTAAGGGGTTTTTATGGCATATTTTTGTCTTGAGTTGTTTCTGAGCTTGGTTTTCTTTGGTAATGGTTTCATAATGTTCTTAGCTTGATTATAAGACTTATGAATTCACTTTGGATCCTTATTGAGGTCATGAAATCACTATGGTTTCTTAAAACACATTTTTCTTTAAAGCACATTTTTATGCTCTAAGGTGCGTTTTCGGTTTAAACGCTAATTCCGCTTAATGCGTATTGCTACTCTTAGAGGTATTTCACATTTGAAATCTCTTGGGAACTTATTTGTAGTTCCCTAATTTATTTGTGCTCTTTAAAACACCTTTTTCTCTAATTGTTCCTAAAACATGTTTTGGTGTAAATTGTTGTTTAACAATTCTTCTAATGTTTCTAAGGCACGTTCGAGCCTTAGTATATCCTAATTAGATAGTTCATTAATATATTAAGGTTTGGGGTATTTCATTAATTCTCTAAAGAGTCATTATTTTTATTTAGTGCAAGGCCCCGAAAATCTTCAAGACGGTTATGTATGTCAAAGAGGTAAATTGTCTTATGCTTTAGAACAAAATTTGAATGCGAGGGAGTATTTATAATGTGGTCATGGTAAATTTAGACATTTGATAGTAGACTTATTCATGAGACAATGAAAGCATAAAAACCTTATACGCGTACTAATTAGAGTGAGTTTTATTCATCATCTTCGCATGCAACAATAAAAAGTAGTCACCACCTCCCAATACTTCATAGCTCACATGACATGAGAATCACCATGTGCTTAAAGTGACTATCTTGGTCCTTTGGGCTCTAATTACAAGTCACTCAAAAATTATCATGTAGCTTAATTTCGCAAACCGGCTATATCCAATTCACCATGCTCTTAGCTTGGTATTTACAGTTATTAGGATTAAGGAGGATTTTATAGGATAAGAAATTCGCATGCACGAAGTTGAAAAGAATGTGATATAAGATGTAAGATGATTTGGTCGGAAGCACAAGAAAGAGGCGACAATCACTTATTTTAGGAGGAATACAAGAGAACTTTGAATTTTTATCTAAACCTCAACTTATGCTATTGTATTTCCCTTATATCATGGGATGATATGTTAGAATCATAAAATATCAACCCTATTTATAGTCTAAAATGAATCCCTTCCCTATCCACTTGAATAACCTGCGTTATAGTTCAGTAACACCCCATTAATAACCACAAAATACATAGCATATAAGCGGTGGCTCGGTAATTTGCGAGACCCTATGCTGAATATTTGAATGAGGTTATATATAAATCAAATTTTAATATAAAGTAACAATAAGTAATTTAGTCATATAAAAATTAATTTAGTTATGTCACAAATTAAATCATGCAATGAGATAAAAAGTCAATAAATGATAAAATAGACAAAATGTGAAAAGTGTACTGATTATCAAGTAATCAATTGATAATTACACGAAGACAATGAACTAAATTAATAAAAAAATTCAAAATAATGAGTAGAGTACTGAAAATAGATTGATTATGATTTCTGACTACCGAATAAAGAGAAATCAAAGAATTGAAGTTGGCCGAGAAAAATAGTTGATAATAGAATAGAATAGAAAAGACTAGTTGAAGAGGTCGTGTGACTGCATTAAAAAAAAGGAGGAAGATAAATAAATTTGCACTTTTAAAAAATAGACAGTAAGGGAATACTAATATATTCACAAGTTAGTTTATTTATTTATTTGTCTTCTTTTTTCCAGAAGGAGCAAGTTTGTACAAATATCGGCAGGGATTGACCACCTCAACACACCCTCTATTACAAGATAAAGCCATTTTGGCCATGGCATCAGCCACTAAATTGGCTTATCTCCTGATATCAGACAATTACAAAAACAAAAACAAAGGGAAAGCTCTTTACAAGCTTTAGCAATACTCTCCAATGGATGATAGACAGGGGTACCATTTCTAATGAGAGCCACAGCTTCACATGAATCATACTCTATAATAATTTGTTGTGTTCCTTTCCTTAGCCAAAACTAAACCATCATAAATCCCCCAAAGTTCATACTCTAATACATCACTTCACCCAATAGATGGGTAAAACCAAATAGCCATTTGCCTTCATGATTCCATCCAACTCCTCAAACTACTGAAGTCCCAATGGAGGAAACAGCTGCATCAGTATTAATTTTCACATAGCTCTGAAGAGGGGGTTCCCACATCCTAGCTACACCGACATGAGGGCTATGATCTCTTAACTGGCCTGCTACATTAGACAAGATGAGATAACCCCGAATCTTACTCTCCAACATAGAAAAAGGGAGCTCATCTGCAGCTGGAATATTATCATGAAATTTCCAATTTCTTCAAAACCAGATAGTGTGGCAAGTAATAACGAAAAGCTGTTTCCATGAAGCCTCCATGATCCATGGGCTTTGGGTATTGCACTTCAAATTAGATGCAAGCCATTCCCGGAGAGAGCAGTGGCATCGTTAAATTGAGTCTATAGAGAGAGTCTTGTAGATATCCCCAGATTTTTCTACTGATCTTCTAGTTTTTGAGGACATTAATTGTGTCCTCAATCTCCCCACAGGCTTCACATCTATCATCTCTAGCACGGCTTCTAGTAAATAACAGGTACTTTGTTTTCATACCATCCATAGCTGCAAACCAGAGAAATGTTTTAATTCTCTCTAGAACTTTCAGCTTCCAGATACACTGCCAGACTCTGTCCTCCATGCCAGGCTAAGTACACATCTTATAAGCAGAAGAAATAGTGAGGTAGCCCAACTTATCTTTGGACCAAATAATAAAGTCAGTCAAATTTCCATCAAAAATAGCTTTAGAAGCTAAGGTGTTCAGAAACTTTAAAGGCAGAGCATTCTCCAGCAATTCCCACTTCCAACCTGGTCCCCACATCTGATAAACCGTAGCAGAGTTGATCAGATTAGAAGTGGGTCTACAGACTTCCAGAAGAGGGAAATCGGTTAACCATTTGTTCTTCCAAAATAAAATATTTTTCCCGTTTCCTAATTTCCATATGGCGCCCTTCTCAATAATATCACTATTGTCAAGAATATTCCTCCGAGTAATAGAGGTATTTCTCCTATCTATTCCAGCATATTTATTGATGATAACCTTGGCCCACACCTTATCTTGGTTATTAAGCATTCTCCAGCTCAGCTTCGCAAGACAGGCCTTATTCATGGACGAAGAGATCCTCAAGCCAAGGCTTCCTTAATTCTTTGGTCTGCATATTTTGTTCCACGAGATGGTATGAAGCTTCTTCTCATTCTCCTTATGACCCCAAAGAAAACTCCTGCTCAATTTGTCAGTCTTTAAACAAGTAGAGTTAGAGACTTTTTGAGACATATTAAAAATATGAATAGAATTTAACACAGATTTTGCTAGTGTTAATCTGCCAGCAAAGGATAAAGATTTGGCCTTCCAGCCATTAAGTCTCTGTTGGATTTTTCCAACAAGATTATCAAAGTGATTAGCCTACATTCTTCCATGAATAAGATTCCGTCCCAGGTATTTTCCCAAATTATCTGCAACAGAAATGCCTAAAAGTCTGCTTAATTCCAGTTTCTTACCAGGAGAGACATTTTTAGAAAAGAGGAGTTTAGATTTGTCCCAGCTAATTTGCTCTCCAAAAGGCGAACAGAAGTTCATAAGGGTATTCATCATAGACAAGACATTAGATTTCGAGGCAGCCCCCATAAGAATCAAATCATCAGCAAAGAAAATATGAGATAATTTGGGACCATTCCTGCTAACTTCGGTCAGAATCCAGTTCTTAGTCTCTATGGCCTTATCAATTAAATGGGATAACCTCTCCATACAAAGAACAAAAATGTAGGGGGATATAGGATCTCCTTGTCTAATACTCTTAGTGGGCTGGAAACAATCAGACTGACAACCATTCCATAACACTCTCATATAAGGGGTTTCAATACAGAACATGATTAAATCAACGAAATTGTTGGGGAGATTTAAGCACTGAAGGGTATTTTTGATGAAGGCCCGGGATAACTTATCATAGGCTTTCTCAAGGTCAATTTTCATAACCACCTAGCCATCTTTGCAGACAGTTTTCCCCATCGCGTGAATAACCTCTTGCATAATAACATGATTATCCTGGATGTGTCTTCCATGAATAAAGTTGTTCTGCAAGGGAGAAAAAATTTCAGGCAGGAACGATTTGATTTTGTTGGCTAGAATTTTGGAGATGATTTTGTAACTTGTATTACAGAGAGCAATAGGTCTAAACTGACTCATAGAAGAGGGGGAGGAAGCCTTAGGAATCAGACAGAGGAGGGTCTCGTTCAGTTCTGTACTAAACTTAGATTTTGTGAAGCTCTCAAAGATAAACTCATAGACTTTAGACTTAATTTTGTCCTAATTATTCTTAAAAAACCAAGCATGGAACCCATCAGGGTCCGGAGCTTTAAAATTACCCATCGATCTAATCACATAATCCATCTCTAGATGAGTAGGAATATTACCACAATCTCTTAAATGCTCCTCACTAAGAGAGGGAAAAGCATGGAAGTTAGTAATACAAGTAATAGTAGGATCATGGGGATACAACTTCATGAAGAAATCAACCGCCAGATTCATTAAGTTCTGCTCACCCTCAATAATATTTCCATTCCCATCATGGAGAGAAAGAAATCTAGCTCTGGCATGCCTGATCATGGTTTTCCTATGGAAATAGCTGGTATTTTATCCCAAATTTCAGCCAAGTATCTCTAGATTTCTGAAACCAAAGCACTTCTTCCCTTAACAGAACGGATTCAAGCTCTTTCTGAAGGGCAAATTCAAGATTTCTCAAAAAAGAATTCTGTCTAATCTCCAAGCTTTTCTGGATACCCGCTAGTCTGGCCAATATTTTCTCTTAGAAGTGAAAATATTACCAAGGACATTTCTATTCCAACTATTTAATGCCATACCTAAATCGGTAAGGTTTTGGAGCAGGCTCTTGGAATCCATCCAATTATCCTTGAAAGTACTCTCATAGTCAGGATGAGTAGCCCAGGCTACCTAGAATCGAAAAGGTTTAGGACCAGAGGGGAGATCAGAAATAGCTTGACTGATGCAGGACATGATAGGAGAATGATCTGAAGAGGTCCTAGGCAAGTTAATACACCAGCTATGAGGGAAAGAATCAAACCATCCACTAGAGACTAAAGTTCTATCAAGTTTAACAAAAATAGAACCATTAGTCCAAGTAAAATTATTCCCTTTAGAGGGCATTTGAATGGGCCATTGGATTGGACCCAATCACAGAAGGCTCTACTCCCTCTATTTAAGGATCTAATACCACCTTTTTCTCATATAAGCTCAGGATAGAGTTAAAATCACCAGTCAGCATCCAAAGCTGATCCTCACTGGGTCTAGTATTATTTAAAGACTGCCAAAGTAAAATCCTATTATCAAGCGGATTGGCATACACAAAAGTACAGAATAAACACGCATTATTTTTAGAGATAACCGAATGAATGAACTGAGTGTTCAAAGGATAATAGAAACTTTCACGTTATCACTCCAGAAAAGCCAAAGACCTCCACTAAACCTAATGGCCTCAACTCTAGTACTATTGGAGTAACCAATTTTCTTACAAATATTATTAACTCTATAACCACTAATTCTTGCTTCACAAAGAAAGATAATATCAGGACAATTAACAGAAATCAAGTTTCTAAGATTAGGCAAAAAACTAGGTTTGCTAGCACCACACACATTCAAAGATAATAGTTTAAGATTCAAAACCATAATCAACTGATAAGCAGGCAAAAAGAGAAAGGAGAGTCAGGGAAGCACTCCCTGATCACACCGAGGGGTGGCATCCACCAGAACAGTATCATGAGAATCAATTTCTTCCAGATCCATAGGATGGTTAGTAGATTTTAGGAACTTAGTTGGGCTAGTTGTAAGATCAGAAGTTTCTAGAACTCTACCATTTTCATCAAAATGATCAACTACAGACATACCACGTGTTGTTTCATCTTGGACAGCAGGGGTAGCGCTAGTATAATCGGTCTGATTCATCGGTGAGGCAGTATGGTTCTCTTGATCCATCTTGATAAGGGCTTCAAAAGAGTTACTTTCTTCAGGATTAAGAGTATTTTCCCTGTGGATTTAGGCTTCTGGCGGTGATGGGCCTTATCACCCCCCCTTTATTTCCGTAAATAACAAGGTCCTTCTTGACAGGACCTTTTTTCCTTCGAGTCACCTTCATCCATGGCCCAAAGCTATCTTTTTCCTGGGTTTCTCTTCAACCGGTTTTTGAACCATCTTGTACCCACCATCATTAACTCTAGCACTATTATCCTCTACCAGAGGGCAAGCCGTTTTTTGGTGTCCAAAACGACCACAAAGGAAGCATAACTGGTGGATGCCTTCATAAACAATTCTCTGTGTCTCCTTTCTAAAAATAAACTTTCCAATCAACGGTTTAGCCAGGTCAGTACTGACACAGACATGCCCATTAAACGCATAGCCCAGGCTCGAACGCATCAGTTCAATCTTCCTAACCTTACCTACCAGGCTGCCAATCGTAGAAAGGATGTTTTCTTTTAAATATTCAACTTTTAATTCTAGGATTCAGATCCAGACATCAAGATTCTTCAAAGCCTCCGTTTGGACATCAAAATCCTTGCTCCATCGCCTAACAGTGAGGTAATGATTGGAAATCATCCAAGGTCCCCCATATAGCACATGCTTCCTATCCTCCAGGTTTTCAAACACGATAGAGAAGTATCCATTTCCTAAAGGGAATATGTCAAACTTACCCTTAATCCTCCATCTCTGGATGAGCCTTTCATACATAATGTGTGTTGGGAAATTCTTCCCAAAAAGCTTAACTATAATCGCTTTCTTCCACTTATTGCTAATACTCTTCATAACACTCTTGGGAAGGTTGACTCTTGGACACAAAGGGTCATCATCCATCCCTTCCTCTTCTATTTCCTCATCCGACAATTCGTCCTCAGAGGGGGCACCCTCTTCTTTCTCTTCATCTTTCTCAACAATGTCTCGGTAGGAGATCAGGGTTCTTCTATCAGCAATACCGGATTTTCTAGATTCCCTTTAATAAACATCTTTCCTTTGGACTTCACGAAAACTTACTATTTTTCTCTTCTTTACGGCCTTTAGTGGTTCTTCCTCCGGTTTAGAAGCATGGAATGTGAAATCCATGTTAGTAACTTCCCAACTTTCTCGGGGAAGGAGCGGGGAGAAACGCCGGAACCCGAGCGAGCAGGGACCCAAAAGTTGCTAGCGACTGTTCGAAACAACAATCGGATGGATGAAGGCACCCACAATGGCTAATCGGACATGAGCTAGCCAGAGACGAAGCGAAGCAGAGGTCGGAGAGGAGGAGATGCTCACTAAAGGGAGTCAGATGAGAAGAATCGGGCGTTGGAGGTAGACAAAATCTAGATGGTAGGGATTCGCCGAGATGGCGAAGAAACCTAAGGAAAGGGGGATGATACGCCGCACGTTCTATTGCTCATCACAACTTCACATTTATTTATTTGTCTTCTAAAAACTTAATACTGATAAATTCAAACATCCCATTATTTATTTGAATATTATACAATTTTTAATTATATATATTTTACAAAAAAGGACCCCATCATTATGAGGCCCCTAAAATTTTGGGGCTCTGTTCAATGGAACATGTTAGACTCCCTCTTAGCGGCCCCACATATAAGATGATGAAAAGTACATTGAAAAGGCTAAGAACTCTTTCATATGTCTTATTTTCACTGTTCAAAACTTATCATTAACTTCTAAAAAACTTGCAACCACATCATAACTCACCGTTTTAATTATTACAAGTAAATATCAATTGTGGGTTTTACTTGAAGATGAAAGTGAAAGTTGAAAAGAAAAATAGTTGAGGCATACTGAATTTAACATATAATGTTTTGATTAATGGTGTATGATGAAGTTTATATATAATGTATTTGTTTATGGGTATGTAATGAAGTTTGAGAAACTACCAACAACGAATATAAATCATTACAGATAGAACAACAATACTTGAGAGTATATCTAGACACTTTCGTTGACAAAGGTATATGATAAATTAAGTCAAAACATAAGGCTATGCGGTCAATGAATTGCATATAGCTTCATTTTAGTGTTAAATAATAATAGTACTAATTAGAGTGTCAACTAATGTTATCTATATATGCTACAAATCAATTACTATTGTTAAGCTTTTCAATATTATATGTTTTTTCTATAATTATCTAAATAAATGATCAACTAACCGGTTTAATTTTAATATATATAGATACGTTGGATTTCAAAAAGAATGGTGGCGAATTTTGCTCGTGAGCCACTGAGCTTCATTTTGTTGTTGGCCTTCTACCATTGTGGCATTTAGGGCTGTCCATGGTCCATTTCAATATCAAAGCCCAATAATCTGGCACAAGATGTTGAGCCCGGCACGGACGAGAGAGGTAGAGGGTGCCGTCGGAGAAAAAACTGCCTGATAAACCTCTGAACGACTGTCCTCTCTCCGCCCACAACGCTTCCATAATGTCGACCGGTGAACTGTCGGATTCCTTCAAACCCTACAACCTCAAACAAACTCTCATCGGCCACAAGCGGGCCATTTCCGCCGTCAAATTCTCCGACGACGGTAAGTTACTCGGCTCCGCTTCCGCCGACAAAACCGTCCGTTCGTGGTCCCTATCATCTGCCGATGAAACCACTGCGAATGGCGGTGAAGATAAACCATTCCCTTGCTCCGCCCACCAAGAATTCCAAGGCCACGAGCAGGGGATCTCCGACCTAGCCTTCTCCTCCGACTCTCGATTCCTCGCCACCGCTTCGGATGACAAGACTGTTAGAATTTGGGACGTTTCGACCGGGCAGATGATAAAAACTCTCCAAGGGCACACCAACTACGTCTTCTGTGTAAACTTCAATCCTCAGTCGAATATGCTTGTATCTGGCTCATTTGACGAGACGGTTAGGGTTTGGGATGTGAAGTCTGGAAAGTGTTTGAAGGTGCTCCCAGCGCATTCGGATCCTGTGACTGCTGTGCACTACAACCATGATGGGTCTCTTATTGTTTCAAGTAGCTATGATGGCCTATGTAGGATTTGGGATGCGTCTACTGGTCATTGTACGAAGACTCTGATCGATGAAGAGAACCCTCCGGTTTCTTTTGTGCGGTTTTCGCCTAATGGGAAGTTCATTCTCGTCGGTACATTGGATAATACGTTGGTACGCCGCTAATTTTCATCGGCTATTTTTCTGTGAACTCGAACTTGATGCTCTTTACTTTCTGGTGAACTATATAAGTTGCAACTTGAGGGGAGAAATTCATTTCCTAACTTTGATATTTCGTGATTATGTTCCTAATCTCAATCACGATGGTTTATGTTCCAGTCTCAGTCTCGATGACACAGTGTGATCTCTTAGGGCATCCACAATGTGGGATTCCACCCACATTTGTCAGTAAGAAATTAAAAAAAGAGCTGTAGTGGTGTGGAATCCACCCCTTTCTCTTTCATCGTTCCTTATTTAAGGAAACGTACGGAAAATAAAAGCGATGGTTGATATCCTGTATAATCTGACATGCTCAATAAAAAAACATTACTCATTTCTAAAAAAAAGTTTTACGATCTCAGTTTCCTTTTACTCTCAACCACATCTCATTTATATTAATACATTAAACAAACTAATTAAACCCAACTAAAAATTGGGAGGAGTGAGAGGTTAAGGAACTCTCCTATTATAGACATGAATACATGAATGGAGTTGCTTAGCTAATTAAAAAAAATATTTTCTGATGACATGGCACATAGGAATCTGTTAAGAACCTCATCACCATTGTGGATGCCCTTATCTTACTGATCCTGGGCATGTGTATTATTGTTGACGATAATACTTCTAAGCTATCGCAGATCATTTACTGACCCACTAGATGCTGTTTCATCACGCCCAATTTCCAGAGGATTCCCTTGCTTCAAAATCTCTCTGTATAGCTTTTTGAATTGCTGGAATGTTCTTATTTGATTCCATATAGACTTACGGAAGAACAGTCTAGACACTTGTGATGTTACAGTCATAACAATTTAGTTGATTGTTTTAATATCTTAATCTCTGTCTCGGTATATGAGTGATTTCTTATTGTGTGTTTGGGTGGTGAGTCATCTTTTATGAATGAAGTTCTTGCAAACTTGAATCAAAATGGACAAGAAGAATTGACCTAAAGATAATCTTTGTTACTTAAACATTATGTAGTTGTGTGTATTGAAAAATTGTATATATTCTGTCAGATTTTCTATGAGATGCTATATCAGCCTGACACTGACACTGATGCAGTTGCACTTTGTTATTTTAAAACTATTTAAATTTGTTATCACTACTTATTTTATTTCATTTATGAAAATAGGCAAGCAGTTACTGCACTGGTGTTCTATTCAACAAACTACTTTCCCATTAAGCTAGTTATCATTGTAATGGACTTGTGATGTGCTCTTGATGTATTATCGTTGTTGATGTAATTTGCAGAGATTATGGAACGTTTCAACCGGCAAGTTTTTGAAGACATACACTGGTCATGCAAATTCAAAGTATTGCATTTCAGCTGGATTTTCTGTGACGAATGGAAAATACATTGTGAGTGGCTCTGAGGACAGTTGTGTCTACTTGTGGGAACTCCAGTCCAGAAAAATTGTCCAGAAACTAGATGGCCACACAGATGCAGTTTTAGCAGTGGCATGCCATCCCAGCCAGAACATGATTGCATCTGGTGCTCATGAAAATGACAAAACGATCAAGATTTGGACACAAGAAGACTTGTCAGTGTAAGTTTGTAAAGCCAGAAATTGATGTAGGATATGCCAATTATTAGTTCGCTACATGTGTTAGATAGATGAACGGAAGAGCCCCTAGAAGTTTTTTCTTTTCTGGCTAACGGTTAGAGATTTTGGGGTGATCTGTGTGTGTGATACAAAGGACAGGCTCTATCGTTAGATGTTAGCACGGTTGTCTTTCAAATTAGTAATATTTGTGCCTTAGCTACATCCGTCCTGTCCTGCCTAATGTTGTTGTACAAATACGGTGTTTCTGTTTCTCCATTCCATATGAGCCAGTTCAAACCTTCACTGAGGGCTCTCTGTCTTTTGTTGCTGTTGGTTGGCTGTACGTTTCATCTGTTGCATGATATTATATATATTCTTTGTTGTAGTAGGACAGATTTAGATTTGCTGATGCAGGCTGGAGTCACTCCATCCGTTGTAATCATATCTTTTGAGGTTGAGTTTACAAGGATCATCCTCACAAGTGTAGAGGATGGTAGTGTCTTGCTTTGTGAAGTGGGATCAGGGAAAGCATTAGAAAAGAAGCTCAAGCATTCCTCTTATGGCAAACGGTAGTTACTTTATTCTACTATGGTTAACTAATAATAAGTTGTCAGTTACTTTTAATGGGCCTACCTAATATGTTAGACCAAGACACATATAGTAATTTAATTATAAAGTTGGTGCTTTTTTAAAGACACCATAAAGTTGTCTACCGAATAGGACCTAACTTATCACTAGAATAAAACGGCTCCAACTTGTTGTCCATTATGCCTCGAATCTGACCAATGAGACTGTTTCATCTAGAACAACATAGGTCCCGTCGGACTCCGTGAGCAAGCTGCGTAACAGTAAAGCTGCCTTGCCCTTGGTTTACATATACAGACTAGGGATTGTGCGGGAAGGCCGTTCAATACTGGGTGCAGGCATATGCCACGGTGGAAAAAAATTACACGTCAGCACTTTCTGAGAGAGAACGATCAGCGCTGAAACAAACACCCAGAATCACTTCATTCGCGCGATTTCTGAATTGATTTCACTGATTTCACCGAATTGAAAGAACAAACAGCATTTCGTTGCCACTGAACAGATGGATTCGATCGATCGATTCAGCTGAATAAAAATGCGTGATAGCTGAAATAACACTGAAATCAATTCGGGAACTGCAAATCGTTCTTGAAGTGCAATGGACAACATGCTGGAAGAAGCTGTGAACGAACGGTGTACAGAGATTGTTGTGTATGATGCAGGTAATCGTCAATCTTCCTTCACCTTAAACAATTATGTTAATCGATATGCACATCCCCCAATTTTCGTCAATCTTTGCGGTTTTATCTGGAATCATAAGCTCGATATGCATATTCCTCAATCTTCATCAATTTTTGCGTTTTCTCTTAAATCGTAAGGTGATCGATAGAAGATCTTCGTCAATGTTTGCCGTTTTTTCTTGAATCATTAGTTGATCGATAGAAGATCTTCGTCAATCTTTGCCGAACTTTTGATAATCGATTTGTGTTCTGTATACTGTGTGTGACCTTACATATATATTGAATGATATATGTATCACAGTTTAAAACTTAATGAATCATTTATACATATTAATGAATCATTTATACATATTAATGGATCATTTGATATTGTAGGGTCTGATCATACTGAACAGCCGATTGTGAATGAAACCACAGAAGTTGTTTTTACTGAAGCTTCATCATCAGAGTTGATGGACAAAATTGTTGATTATGCACGTCGGTACGGATTTGGAACAAGAAAGCATTCAACCAAGTATAAGCAAGGTACTAAAATACTACGCTCTAAAGAATACCGTTGCTGCATGTCTGGTATGAAAGATGCGAAGAGATCCCAGGGAAGAAAATATAGAAAACTTAATGTTAGAACAAACTGTCCTGCAATGATAAAATTTTCAATTGACAATGTTGGAAAATGGTTGGTTACAAAGCATGTCATGGAGCACAACCATCCATTTGTTGCTCAAGATCAGATTCATTTGCTTAGATCACACAGACAAATCAGTGCAAAACAGTTGGAATATATGAGTCACATGAAGGATAGTGGAATACAAATTTCAAAGGCGTACAAATTTTTGTGTGAAGCATTTGGTGGAAAGGATAAAGTCGGATTCACACAGAAAGACGCATATGATGCATTAGCTGTAAAACGTCTTCAAGGTTTTGATGGTACGGATGCAAATACTCTGTTAGAAACCTTTAGAAAAGAAAAAAACAGAGGATGATTTTTTTTACGATCTTGAAGTTGACACTGAAGGCAGACTTTGTAGCTTTTTCTGGCGTGATGGACAGATGCACAGTGATTACAGAATATTTGGAGATCTTGTTGTGCATGACACAACATATCGTACTAATAAGTACAACATGATATGTGCACCTTTTGTTGGTATGAACAACCATGGATTCAACATAATGTTTGGTTGTGGTTTTCTGCTCAATGAAAAGATTGAATCCTTCAAATGGTTGTTTGAAAAGTTCCTAATGTCAATGGATGGAATCAGTCCACAAACGATAATGACGGATCAATGTGCTTCAATGGCATCTGCAATTGAAAAGGTTTTCCCTCATTCAAGTCATCGGTTGTGTGTTTGGCATTTGATGGAGAATGCCAAAAAGCACATCAACAATTTGATCCGTAGCAGCAAAGGATTCAATGATCAATTCCAGTACATACTAAAAAAATGTGAAACAGAGGCTGAATTCAACACACTTTGGGCAAGGTATGACCTAATATCATGAATAAATAGATCATAGTTATATATTTATGAATCAAATATATTACTTAGCAAATAAATAGTTTCTACAGTTTAATGTTTAATTGTTTACATGCTAGTAGTTGATTTTGTGTTCTGGTATAAATAGTATAAAGATGTTATTCTATTAATGAATCATTTGTTGTAAGTGATGTATCATTTGATTTAAATGGTGAATCATCAGTATATAAAAAATGCAGAGTCACTGATTTATATTGGCATGCTTGATATACATCTCGTTTCATGTTGTCACATGTACATTCTAAGATTTGGCTCCTCTTATCTATAAGTTTCTCCTTCTATAACGTATTCAGGCTTCTTGAAACACATAAATGTGAGAACAATTCATTGGTTGAAGCGGCTTTATGAAATGAGGAAGAAGTGGTGTCGTGCATTTACAAAAGATTACTTTTCTGGAGGTGTACTCTCATCACAAAGAAGTGAAAGTACAAATCATGCTATATCAAGGAACCTTAGTAAGACATCAGGACTTTGTGAGTTTTACAAAACTTTTTGCAACGTGATTTCAGCTTGGAGGGATAGACAGATGGAAGAAGATTTAAGATGCTTAAGAGGGAAAGTGGATTTGATAGCAGATGGTGTTAGCATTCTGTCAGAAGCAAGAAATGTGTACACAATTAAGATTTATCTACTCTTTGAGGCTGAATTTAAAAAGGCTTTGGCTTGTCACTATGAATTTTATAAAGAAGAGCAGAGTACTAGTACTTATTATGTTTGGCAAGCAAACGTTGATATATTTAAGCAAACAGTAACATTCAACAAGGAGAGTTCTCATGTGTTCTGCTCATGCAAGCTTCTGACTGAGGTTGGAATTCTATGTTCCCATAGCTTAAGAATACTGAATGTAAATTGTGTTGACAAGTTAGATGAGGTTTACATTCTCAATAGATGGAGAAGGGACATATATGGTAGAAGAAAGCATGAAGGTGCGTTTCCTCATTCTTGATTTTTCGTTCTGATATAAGTACTTCATGATGTATTATTTGTCGTTTTTGATGTACTATATAGTATATTTAATGAATCATTTGTACTTTTGTTTTACAGGATCTGATGCATGTAGATTTGACACAGCCATTGATGACCAATTTTTGCAGTCAAATTGGATGATGGTCATGTCCAGAAGAATAAATCAGATCCTAGCTGAAAGTGCACCCAATGAAAAGGCAAGAGATTTGTGTGAGAGAACATTCAAAAAATTGAAGGATGAAGTTGATGCTGAATTTGGAAGTGCAAGTTATGATACTACTAATGAAGGGAGAACCCCATTGAAAAATCCACAAGGGGCAAGAACAAAAGGGCAAAGAAATGATAGGTATAAGTTATCATGATGTGGTTTATTGTGTTTATTGTAATGATGGAGCAATACGATTGATCTTTGAATTTTGTTAATAAATTTGATTTGTTATAGA